>CM072931.1:2422671-2957671 GCA_036971965.1 Nyctalus aviator
GAGCAAAGGCAGTACTGGCAGCCAGATGAAAGAAGGCCCATTCCTGCAAGAATCTTCATGCATCGGCCTCTATTGTGTGTGTGTGTGTGTGTATATTTTGCTAATATGCAAAGTGTCCCCATGGGAGTTTGCCCAGGAGACCAGATTTCTATCACCCGCTATGATGTGTGCTGACCACCAGGGGACAGTGTGGAACAAAGAAAGCCCCTGGCCAGCAGCCAGTAGCCAGAAGGCCCCAATCAGCCCTGATCGCCGGCCAGACCTAGGGACCCTACCCATGCACAAATTTTGTGCACCAGGCCTCTTGTATTTTATAAATGTGAGAAGTCAACAATTACTGTATTTACATTATGTTTTTAGAAAGGGTGGACTATGGGAGTTTCTTTCTCAGATTTGTTCTGATTACTAAAATAAGTCAGCTTTTATAGAAAATTTGGAAAGAACTAAAAAGCATAATGAAAGAACAATAACAACAAAAAAAATCACCTGTCATACTTTGACCCAGAAAAATAACAGTATTACAATTTGAGTGTATTTCTTTCTGACTTCCCAAACTATATTCCTCCACATGCTGACACAAACACTTCTTGTTACAAGGATAGTCATTTATCAAATTGAACTTTATTCTTGCATCATTTGGGCTTGTACCATATTATCAATATCACAGTGCCCTTTCCTCCCTGGACTGCATGCCCTACAGGGAGAGAAGTGTCTTCAGAGTGCACACGGCTCCGGGTGTGGGCACAGCAGCACTGTGTCTCACTGAATGAGAGGTGAATATTCCAGTGTAAAGTTTCCCCATACCATTATAGGTAATATGAAGTTTTTTCTGTATCATTCTTTGAAAATGTGATTTTTAAATGTCTATAAAATACTTCGCTATGTAACTTAACTAGTTTACTAACTACAGTCTTACTCCTGAACACTCACACTGTTTCCTATGGTTAACTGCACCAAATAAAGCTATGATTAACATTCCTGTCAATCTTTACTTCTCTCCGCATATTCTCAGATGATTCCTAGAAATGAAAGTGGAGTAAAAAATTGGTCTAACTCACACATCTACCAGCAGTGTACAGAATATAACTTTTTAAATCTTTGTCATTAGATAACCAATAAATGACCTACCCTTCTTAAAAATTAATTTCTATTTCTGGATTTTGAAGGATTCTAAGGGCTCCTTAAATGTTTGTACTGCCCATTATTCTCCCCCCGGAATGTACTCATGGCTTTGCCTATTCTATTAGTCATCATTTGGGCTTGTACCATATTGTTTTAGCCTTTGCAGCTTTTTAAAACATTTTAAAACACAGTAAAGATCTCCTTTTACCGCTTTTCATACTAAAAATTTTCTCAGCCATTTAACCATTTCTTTATTCTTCCAGCAGGTCAGAGGGTCGTGTCCAGCCCTGTCTAGAAGCCCCAACGGGTTGCACATTCAGATTATGTTCAAGTTTGCTATGATGGGAAGAACTGACATCTTTAAAACATTTAGTCTTCCAGAATAGGAATGAATTGTTGTCCTTTAAAATGTCATCATTCTCACATGCTTTCAACCCTTTGGTAGTTTCAATAGGCCCTAACTTTTATGTTGGCATGATGGTGAGTGTATCTGGAATTTTCCCTCCACACAGCTTCTGCTTACTAGTGATAGAACAGAAAGCTTTTCAAATATACTTTATCTATATAAAAGGCCAATATGCAAAGCATCCCCTCGGGAGCTCGACCAGGAGACCGGGAGTTCGGTTGCTCACAATGACGTGCGCTGACCACCAGGGGGTGGCACGGAACACAGGAAGGCCCCGGCTGGCAGCCAGAGGCTCCAATGGGCCCTGATAGCTGGCTGGGCCTAAGGACCCTACCATGCACGAATTTCATGCACCGGGCCTCTATTATAAATATAATGAATTCAAAACTAAGTCTAAAAGTGGTTAGCCTGTTTACTTGGGATTTTAACATACAAAGTCTTGTAAAATAATAACTGCATCTTAAATATCTATTAAAGCTCACATGGTTTCTGCTTCATGTCTTTTTTTTTAATATATTTTTATTAATTTCAGAGAGGAAGGGAGAGGGAGAGATAGAAACATCAGTGATGCTGAAACCGGTTTGGCTCAGTGGATAGAGCGTTGGCTTGCGGACTGAAAGGTCGCAGGTTCGATTCTGGTCAAGGGCATGTGCCTTGGTTGTGGGCACATCCCCAGTAGGGTGTGCAAGAGGCAGCTGATCGATGATTCTCTCTCATCGATGTTTCTAACTCTCTATCCCTCTCTCTTCCTCTCTGTAAAAAAAAAAAAATATATATATATATATATATATATATATATATATATGAAACATCAATGATGAGAGAAAATCACTGATCAGCTGCCTCCTGCACACCCCCTACTAGGGATCAAGCCTGCAGCCCAGGTACATGCCCTGAGCTGGAATGAAACTGTGACCTCCTGGTTCACGGATCGATGCTGAACCCCTGAGCCACCCAGCGGGCTGCTTCACGTCTTAGTGCACTGGCAAATCCTGCAGACACTTCATGTAAGGCTTTTCTAACTGGCCCTGATGTTAATGGGAACATATACGTAATAATATTAATGTTCATTTCTAGTTTGGTATAGATATTACTATGATAAAAAGCTATCCTTCTATCTCTAGTTTCCTATGTGTTTCTTTAAATAAAAAAATATGCAATCAATTTTCTCAAACGTCTTTTGGGCATTTCATAGCCTCCCTGTTTGTACTGACTAAATGATCCCAGACATCAGAAAGTAAACACAGCTGGGTGTGCAGGAGAACTCCGGCGAGGGCCTCCAGTCCAGCTGGCATACACACCACCCGCCATCAGCCAGTGCCCACCTCTACGTAAATCAACTGCACTGCAGTCCCCTCCCTGGATCGCATCTGGGCCGTGCTGATCAGTGTGGCCACGCATGTGCCTTGGTTGTGGGCACATCCCCAGTAGATGACGCTGTGCCCGCCGCCTGCTGTGCCCACGCATGCACGGGCACAGCAGGCGGCGGGCACAGCGTCATCTGAGTGAGCCGCGGAGCGGGAGGGGCGAGAGATGCTCAGCCATTGGGGCCGGTGATGAATGCAGGACAGCCGACAGCTCCTTCCCAATGTGACTAATAGAGTCCGCCCCAGAGGGAAGTGATACAAAATACTGCACACCTACAATAAATATTTTATTTCAACCTAAAACAGAGAAATAAACCATCCTTAATCAGTCCACTGGTTTCTGTTTGTGTTAATTTCTTTATAAGTCACACACGTTATAATGTATCATCTGTTTCCTGGCTTGGTTCTCTTAAAGTGACATGTTTACATATACCTGTGAACCTGAATACAGGACTCGAATCATTTCTCATTATCACTGATGGAATTCAACGGCAATTCTTTTTTTTTTTTAATATATCTTTTATTGATTTTGTACAGAGAGGAAGGGAGATAGAGAGTTAGAAACATCGATGAGAAAGAGTCATCAATCAGCTGCCTCTTGCACACCCCCTACTGGGGATATGCCCACAACCAAGGTACATGCTCTTGACCGGAATCGAACCCAGGACCCTTCAGTCCCTAAGCTGACGCTCTAACCATTGAGCCAAACCGGTTTCTGCCTCAACGGCAGCTCTTAATGGGTTTTCCTCGTCCTGTTTTCAAGGCATTGGGCCTGGGTTCCTTCCTTCTCGTACGGAACCCACTGCCCTGCGGGCGGAATGAGGGCGGGCACGTGTCAGCCCACGCAGGCGTGGGAGACACGCTGCTAGCGGCGCACAGCCCGCGGCGGAGGCCGACGCGTGTGAGCGGGGCAGCCTTGGGAATGAAGCTTCAGGTTTCTTTTGCCGTCGTTAATAGAATAAGAAAGTACACATACAGATCTGGACGTGACTATGACGTCATAGAAGAGAAAAGAACGAGTTTCAGAAAGTGTTCATGCAAACGCTTTCTCGAGCTGGGTGTGCGTGTGGCCCAAAGAGCGGGGAGGACGGACAGCCAGGGCCACTGCGCCCACCGCGTGGCGACTGGGAGGAAGGACTGACATCACACACTGCCTAGGATGGGAGTTTCACAAAAGCCCTACTTTTACTTTTGCAACCTACGTGTGTTGTCTTAGGGAAAAGGGGGGGCAGGAAACCAAGCGTGGGGGACGGACCGAGTTTAGCTGGCCAACAGGGAGGCTTGAGTGTTGCAGCTCAGGCATCTGGCAGGTGCCAGGACGCAGAGCCACCGCTGCCGGCGAGATGGCCGCCTCCCCCTGAAGACAGTTCGTGGGAGGCCAGCACACCCCATCATGTCCCTGAGGCTCCCTGCGCCAAAGAGGCCGACAGCAGTGTCCCAGCCCGTCCGGCGCGCCAGCAGACTGGCCATCTGACTGCCACAGGCCGAGCCTGAGACCAGAGGCCCCGGGCGCCGGGCAGAGGAGGGCGGCCTCCGAGGACTGGGGGACAGGTTTCTTACTTTAAGACCTAAACGTAGTAATTCGCTCCGATTAGATGCTAAATTAAGCACCGAGCTGCAGGAAAGACCCAGCGCCCTGCGATGCGGTCCAGGCGGTCTGAGGTCACAGAGGAAGGGCCCAGGTCGCGCCTGTGCTCGGCGCCCCAGCGCAGAGCCCTGTGGGTCTGGCCGGCGAGGGGGCCGAGGGGCAGGCGCCTGCAGAGGAGGAGCGGGGCACGCTCAGCCCTCCGCGCCGCGCCACGGCCCCTCCGCCCGGGCAGCAGCCCGTCCCGGGACAGGGCCCTTCACACGCAGCTCTCCCCCGGCTCCGTGTCCCCTGCTGAGCCCTGACTGGCCGGTCCCGAGCCACCCACCACAGGGAGCTGCAGGCAGTCCCACGCGTGGCCAGGAGGCCGCCTGGGGCCTGGCCGCACGAGGCTCTCCGGGGGAGCCCCCAGCATCTCTGCACTGGAACAGGCAGGCGGCTCTCCCCAAACCCCCAAACCCGGCAGCAGCCCCGAGGGAGCCGGGCGCAGCCCCTCACTGAGCCATGTCACAGCAGCCCCCCCCTCTGCCCCCCACAGGCGGCCCTCCGTCCGGCACTCAGACGCCGGCGCCCCAGCAGCAGCCACCAGCTCAGGCTTCCTCGCTCGGACAGCCACCGCACCCTGGGCCCGTGTGACCCTGTGCCCCCGCCTCCCCAGGCCACTCCACTGGGCCCTAGGCAGGAGGGGTGACCTCAGGCCCCTTCTCCCCGCACCTCCGAGCCAGCTCCCGGGCCAGCCTGACTGCACCTGAGAAAACGCAAGCGAGCAGCACAAGCAGCACGATTTCTCCCCATTGCTGCCCCCATCCCGCCCGACGTCAGTCAGGGGGAGGGGCGCAGGGGGCGGCTGAGGTCAGGATGGGGGGGGGATGCAGGGGGTGGCTGAGGTCAGGATGGGGGAGGGGTGCAGGGGGCGGCTGAGGTCAGGGTGTGGGGGGATGCAGGGGGTGGCTGAGGTCAGGATGGGGGTGAGGGGTACAGGGGGCGGGTGAGGTCAGGATGGGGGTGAGGGGTACAGGGGGCGGGTGAGGTCAGGATGGGGGTGAGGGGTACAGGGCGCTGGCTGAGGTCAGGATGGGGGTGAGGGGCGCAGGGGGTGGCTGAGGTCAGGATGGGGGAGGGGCGCAGGGGGCGGTTGAGGTCAGGATGGGTGAGGGGCGCAGGGGGTGGCTGAGGTCAGGATGGGGGAGAGACGCAGGGCTGGCTGCCTCCCCAGCTGCAGGGCTGTGCAGTGCATACACAGTCCCTCCCAGCTGATGACAGGAAAGTGAAATGCGTCTCAGGTTGCAAATGGATCTCTAAGACGAAGGCAGTTGTCTTGCTGCCCGGAGTGAAAGGCACCCCCTGGCTCAAGGGACGAGCCTGGGGCCCGAGGGGCGTCCCCGCCCGCCTGGCCCTTCACCCCTCTGCCCCGCACCAGCTCCTCTCCGCTGGCCTAAAGGACACTGTCTCCGGCAGTTTATCTTTACCGAGCACAGAGCGAAGTGAGCACCCCGGCCCAGCACGGCTCCGGGAGCTGTCCTCGCCCGGCCCCAGCTCCAGCCGCGGGGAGGGGGGATGTGACCGCGTGCCAAACGTGCTCCCACTTAGCCCGGCTCCTTCCCCGGAAACACCCAGCTCCCTGGCGCCTGACCCACACCCTGTGGGCCTGCGAGGCGGCACCGGCCCTGTGTGCCTGTGTCTGTCTGTGTGCCTGTGTCTGTCTGTGTGCCTGTGTCTGTCTGTGTGCCTGTGTATTTGTCTGTGTGCCTGTGTATTTGTCTGTGTGCCTGTGTATTTGTCTGTGTGCCTGTGTGTGTCTATGTGTCTGTGTGTCTGTCTGTGTGCCTGTGTGTGTCTGTGTGCCTGTGTGCCTGTGTGTGCCTGTGTGTCTGTCTGTGTGCCTGTGTCTGTCTGTGTGCCTGTGTGTGCCTGTGTGTCTGTGTGTCTGTCTGTGTGCCTGTGTCTGTCTGTGTGCCTGTGTGTCTGTCTGTGTGCCTGTGTCTGTCTGTGTGCCTGTGTGTCTGTCTGTGTGCCTGTGTCTGTCTGTGTGCCTGTGTGTCTGTCTGTGTGCCTGTGTCTGTCTGTGTGCCTGTGTCTGTCTGTGTGCCTGTGTGTCTGTCTGTGTGCCTGTGTATTTGTCTGTGTGCCTGTGTGTGTCTGTGTGTCTGTGTGCCTGTGTATTTGTCTGTGTGCCTGTGTGTGCCTGTGTGTCTGTGGGTGTGCCTGTCTGTCTGTGTGCCTGTGTGTGTCTGTGTGTCTGTCTGTGTGCCTGTATGTGTCTATGTGTCTGTGTGCCTGTGTGTGCCTGTGTGCCTGTTTGTCTGTGTGCCTGTGTGTGTCTATGTGTCTGTGTGTGCCTGTGTGTGTCTATATGTGTGTGCCTGTGTGCCTGTGTGTCTGTGTGTCTGTGTGCCTGTGTGTGCCTGTGTGTGCCTGTGTGTGTCTATGTGTCTGTGTGCCTGTGTGTATGCCTCTGTGTGTGCATGTGTGTGTCTATGTGTCTGTGTGTCTGTGTGCCTGTGTGTGTCTGTGTTTCTGTGTGTCTGTCTGTGTGCCTGTGTGTGCCTGTGTGCCTGTGTGCATGTGTGTGCCTGTGTGTCTGTCTGTGTGCTTGTGTGTATCTATGTATCTATCTGTGTGCCTGTGTGTCTGTCTGTGTGCCTGTGTGTGTCTATGTGTCTGTGTGCCTGTGTGTGCCTGTGTGTGTCTATGTGTCTGTGTGCCTGTGTGTGCCTGTGTGTTTCTGTGTGCCTGTGTGTGCCTGTGTGTCTGTCTGTGTGCCTGTGTGTGTCTATGTGTCTGTGTGCCTGTGTCTGTCTGTGTGCCTGTGTGTCTGTCTGTGTGCCTGTGTCTGTCTGTGTGCCTGTGTGTCTGTCTGTGTGCCTGTGTCTGTCTGTGTGCCTGTGTGTCTGTCTGTGTGCCTGTGTCTGTCTGTGTGCCTGTGTCTGTCTGTGTGCCTGTGTGTGTCTATGTGTCTGTGTGCCTCTGTGTGCCTGTGTGTGTCTGTGTGTCTGTCTGTGTGCCTGTGTGTGCCTATGTGCCTGTGTGCCTGTGTGTGTGTCTATGTGTCTGTGTGCCTGTGTGTGCCTCTGTGTGCCTGTGTGTTTCTGTGTGCCTGTGTGTGCCTGTGTGTGCCTATGTGTCTGTCTGTGTGCCTGTGTGTGTCTATGTGTCTGTGTGCCTGTGTGTGCCTCTGTGTGCCTGTGTGTTTCTGTGTGCCTGTGTGTGCCTGTGTGTCTGTCTGTGTGCCTGTGTGTGTCTATGTGTCTGTGTGCCTGTGTGTGTCTATTTGCCTATGTGCCTGTGTGTGCCTGTGTGTGTCTGTGTGCCTGGGGGAGCCGCTGAGGTGCTTGCTGTAAAGGAAAATGGAGTTCACGCAGGAGAGCGTTGAGTTTCCCGAGCTCTTGGCCAGGTTCCAGAACATGCGGACTTGCCCCTGGGTCCAGGAGGGAGGGCTGGATTCCTTCCGGGACTGAACCACGTGCGGTCGCTGCGTCCTGTCTGGTCCGCGAGGCAGGGCCGGCCGGCTCAGGACTGCCCGCAGGCCCGTCAGCAGCACTGCCTCGGGTTTGTGGTTGTGTTCTGTTAAAGAGTGTGCCAACGTGTCTTCAACGGTTGGGCAGCAGGCCTTCCAAATAGGGGTGACAACATGTTACTGCACATCTATGATGCTTTCATACATGTAAGACACAACATGTGTGCAGCTAAGTGGTTTGGAAATAAGCATGTGGGGTCTGTGCTCCGGCCCCGGGCCCCGCTGGGCCTCGAGCGGGAAGACAGCGGTGTTCCTTCGGCCCGGCTGGGCCGCCCAATGGCTGCCCCGGAGGAGCTCCCTGTGCGCCTGGAGCCGGCACTGGGGGTGCTGGCTCTTGTCATGGGTCCGCCATCCGAAAGCCCGAGGCTGCCCCTCAGAGAGGCGTGGGCAGTGAAAGAAGGCAGCGGCGTCCCTGGCTGGCCTGGCATTTGAATGAGGGACGGCCATGGAGCTGATAGATTTACTCCAAGTGGTCACATGTGCTGAATCCACAAGCCGCTCCTGCAAGTATCATCTTATTGCAACCCATGTCCCCAGCCACCCGCCTGCCCCCTGCCTTCCCTCGAACCCTTTCCCTCCCCGCCTCCGTGTGGAGCCAGGCAGCCGCCCTGCGGGTCTATGGTGAGTGGCAGGTCAGCTTCCCCAATACGCACCCTCCACAGACATGCAGAGACAGACACGCAGACACATACAGGCACACAGGCACACAGACATACAGACACTCAGACACATAGACAGACACACACAGGCACACAGGCACACAGACATACAGACACTCAGACACATAGACAGACACACACAGGCACACAGGTGCACAGACATACAGACACTCAGACACATAGACAGACACACACAGGCACACAGGCACACAGACATACAGACACTCAGACACATAGACAGACACACACAGGCACACAGGTGCACAGACACACAGACACTCAGACACATAGACAGACACACACAGGCACACAGGCACACAGACACACAGACACTCAGACACATAGACAGACACACACAGGCACACAGGCACACAGACATACAGACACTCAGACACATAGACAGACACACACAGGCACACAGGCACACAGACATACAGACACTCAGACACATAGACAGACACACACAGGCACACAGGCACACAGACATACAGACACTCAGACACATAGACAGACACACACAGGCACACAGACATACAGACACTCAGACACGTAGATACAGACACACACAGGCACACAGGTGCACAGACACACAGACACTCAGACACATAGACAGACACACACAGGCACACAGGTGCACAGACACACAGACACTCAGACACATAGACAGACACACACAGGCACACAGACATACAGACACTCAGACACGTAGATACAGACACACACAGGCACACACAGGCACACAGGTGCACAGACGCACAGACACGTAGATACACACAGACACACACAGGCACACACAGACACACAGACATACAGACACTCAGACACATAGACAGACACATACAGGCACACAGACATACAGACACTCAGACACGTAGATACAGACACACACAGGCACACACAGGCACACAGGTGCACAGACACACAGACACGTAGATACACACAGACACACACAGGCACACACAGACACACAGACCTGTACTTGGAAAACTATAGGACACTGAAAAAAGAAACAGAGGAAGATAGAGATAAAAGGAAACATAATGCGTATTAAAATACCAAAAGCATACTTCACAAAGCTAGAACAAATATTCCAAAAATTTATATGGAACCATAAAAGACCCCAAAAAGCTGTAGCAATCTTGAGCAAGAAGAATGAAGTAGGAGAGATCACAATACAAGATATCAAACTATACTACAAAGCTATAGTAACCAAAACAGCCTGGCACTGGCACAAGAAGAGGCATATAGACTAATGGATCAGAACAGAGACCCAGAAACTGACCCTCCACATTACAGTCAATTAATATTTGACAAAGGAGGCAAGAGCATACAATGAGGCAAAGACAGACTCTTCAATAAATGGTGTTGGGAAAACTGGACAGACACCTGCAAAAAGATGAAACTAGACCACCAACTTACACCATACACAGGAATAAACTCAAAATGGATAAAAGAGTTAAACGCAAGGCATGAAACCATAAAAATCTTAGAGGAGAACATAGGCAGTAAAATCTCAGACATACATCTCCTAGGGCAAAGGAAACTAAGGAGAAAAATAAACAAATGGGACTACATCAAAATAAAAAGCTTCTGCACAGCAAAAGAAACTGCCATCAAAATGAAAAGGAAACCCACTGAATGTCAGAACATATTTGCCAACGATACATCAGATCAGGGGTTAATATCCAAAATATATAAAGCACTCATATAACTCAATAGAAGACAGACAAATAATCCAATTTAAAAAATGGGCAGAAGACCTGAATAGACATTTCTCCAAAGAGGACATACATATACCAAGAGACACATGTAAAAATGCTCAAAGTCACTAATCATCAGAGAAATGCAAATTAAAACCACAAAGAGTTATCACCTCTCACCTGTCAGAATAGCTACCATCAACAAATCAACAAACAACAAGTGCTGGAGGAGAAAAGGGAGCCCCAGTTCACTGCTGGTGGGAATGCAGCCTGGTGCAGCCACTATTAAATATGAAACTTCTGATTGACGCAGCAACCGCGCTTCTGGGAATATATCCGAAAAATGCCAATCAGAAAGAATATAGGCACCCCTATGTTCATAGCAGTGTTATTTGCAATAGTTAAGATCTGGAAACAGCCCCAGTGCCCAACAGTAGATGAGTGGATAAGAAGCTGTGAGACATTTCCACTATGGAACACGACGCAGCTGCGAGAAAGAGGGATCTCTTACCCTTTGGTGCAGCATGGATGGACCTGGAAAACACGCTGAGTGAAATAAGTCAAATGGAGAAATACAAATATCATTCGATCTCACTTATCTGTGGAATCTAATGAACAAAATGAATTGACCAGCAAAATACAGCCCAAAGCAGGGAGACATGGGACAGACTGACATACCTCAATGTGGGGCTGAAGGGACGAGAAGAGATAAACCAAAGAACTTATATAATGACCAGTGTCTCGGTGCACGAAGTTCATACATTGTATGAACCACCCCCACATGCTGACGGCACCCTCAGGGATGTCGAACTGCCGGCCTGTGGCTGGACGGCCTTCTGTGCTGCACGGCCTGCTGCTTGAGCTCCAGCAGCTGCTGCACGTGCACGGCTGGGCCACCGCGGTGGGGCCGGGAGCACTGAGTGGGCGATCGAGCACAGAGGCAGGCTCACCCTGAGTTACTGCGCTTCCCCGAGTCACTGAGCTGTTCTGACTGCCTGCCTTTACGGAGAACGGCACCAGGATGGGCCTAGGCCAGCAGTCGGACATCCCTCTCGCAGTCTGGGGCCCCTCGGGGGATATAGCGCCAAGGAGCAGGCAGCTAGGGAGGCGCCCACTACACCCACTACTTCTACAGATGTCCCCCAGCCATGGCCTCTGCTCTGTCTGCTCACAGAGGACCAAGGCTCAGGCAGGCCCAGGTCATGTGCGTGGCTTTAGCGACACTTTCTCCAAGGGGCGATTTAAATGGTCACATATTTCCCTTCCCCGGATTCCTGCGCAAAACACTCTCCCCCAACAGCCACCCCCCAACAGCCACGTCTAGGACTTGGCTCTCGGTGATTTACAAAAATCCCCGGAGAAAGAGCTAAGGCTAGGATCGCTTCACTCCAGTTTTCAAACACAGTCATCCGACATGGCAATGAAGAGCCTCGGAGCTCTCCACAGCTCTCTGGGACAGCAAAGGGCAAGCCGCGTGCCGGCCGCCCAGCCCCCAGCCCACGGCGAAGCAAGCCGCCCATTCCACCAGCACGGCTCCCGCGACAGGGACCCCAGGTGCCGCCTCTGTCACCAAACAGTCCCAGCAGAGGCTGCGGCATCAGAGGGCCCGGTGGCGAAGCTGCTTCTTCCGCTGAGAAAAACGTGAGACTTTGGACACTAACTCTCCTGACGAAGCAGGCGTCGGCATGCTGACTCCGCAGGACCAGCAGGGCGGGAGCATCCTCATGTTTCTAAGACCACAGCGCAGTCAGAGCATTTCCTCAGCAGCTTACTCAGCACTCAGCCGCCTTCTGCCCCTCGGGCGTCTGACTTCCTGACTGCCAGTCAGACCAGGGCATGGGAACACTGCAAGCCTCGGACCCAGGACAGTGTTTGAAGGAGCAGCCGAGGGGTGTGCAGCAGGCTGTGCTCCGGGGGTCGGGGAAAGCGCCCCCGCTTCGGGCTGACCCCGGCCTGGCTCCTGCAGGGGGACCGGCCTGGAGCTGCCGGCAGTGCTCGGACAGCCCCTGCGCACAGTGAAGGTGTTTTCTCTAAACCACTCCAGAAAGCATGTCTGTCCTGGGACGCTCTCTGATTTAGCAACAGGACAACACAGCGCTTCCAGCGCCTCGGGTCACACTCGGGCCGGCTCAGGGCTGCCGCCCCGGAGCTTCCCGCTTAGGGGGCGGCAGACACCCCGGATGGCGTCCGAGCTCGTTAAGTAGGAGAAGCCTCGGTCTGGTACTGCGCCCAGCGGTCGCCTCCCCAACGCCACGGCTTCCCGCGCACATGGGCCGCTCCCAGCACCCGGCGGCCACGGGGAGGGCGCCGGGGGCAGCCTGGGCCCGGGTGCAGAGGCTGGGCCTGCGAATACGGAGGAACCCTGACACCTGCAAACCCTTCCTGCAGTGGCTGGTGTCACTGCTTTAACAAAATAAAAACAGATCCAAACTGAAGCCACCCAGCGTCATCAGAACACCATGAGCATGTGGTTCTGAGCCAGAAGGTGGCGTGGGACCCTGCCCGCCTCTCCCTGAGCGACCCCGCCGTGACCCCAGGCCTGGCTGGCACCGCACGGAACTCCCTGGCCATGGCACAGAGCGCCGCGGAGGAGCCTGCGGAAGAGACAAAAGCAAACACCTTTCCCTCTGGGCAGCGGAGCAGCCAGCCCTCCATCACCATTTCCTCCTCTGGTCCCGCCCAGCCCCGCCCGGTGTGCAGCGGCCGGCAGCGGGAGCAGCAGTTATGGGGGACCTCCCGGTTCTGGGGGACCTCCCAGTTCGGGGAGACCTCCCGGTTCGGGGGGACCTCCCGCTGCCATCTGAGGGGCTGGTGCCAAAGTGGCCGTGAAGCCTGGTGCCTTTGCTCTTCCTGTCCTCCAGCTGCTCGGCCACCCGGCAATGGAAGGAGCACAGGTTGCTGAACAACAGGAAACTGAGGCCAAGATGTGTGCCAAGAGATTGAAAACAGCCTCGAGACACCAACAAGTACAGGGGGGTCACGGGGAAGGAGAAACATGGAAAAGTGATCCCTTCAGGTTGTTTATAAACGCCTGAGACCACCCAGGAGCTGAGCATGTGTGGACCTGACCCTAAACAGATGTTGAGAATAGAACTGAAAAACAGCACCATGCAGTCCACGCGGGACAGAGCCCAAGAGCGCGCTGGGACCACAGACACCGCAGCCCGAACCCCAGCGGATCCGCCAGCTGCTCGCGCGGTGTCTACCCTCCCCGCCGAGGTGACCGCACTCGGAGCGGCCAGCCGGATAGAAGACTTTACATCTCCACCCAGGTACCAAACCACTCACCACAGAGAGCGGGAGCATGCCATCAGCAGGCATTGCACACAAGATGGTAGAGATGCTGAAATCACCTGACAGAAAGGCTCCAGCCAGTAAGGATAAGCACGCTGGAAACCAACAGAAAGATGCAATTTTTATAGCAAAGAATTGGCAGTGAAAAAAACTGCAGAATGAAAACAACAAATGGAAGGAAAACTTCACAGAATGGGGTAGGAGAGTAGTATGGAAATGACAGAGATGCCAATAGAAATTACAGAATCTGAACAAAGATTGGAAAACATGGACTCTTATAGGCCTGTGGGACAAAATTCAGTTATATTTATATCACCAGCCCCAGAAGGAGAGGGGAAGAAGTGAAGAAATGAACTTCCTAAATGTGGCAAGAAATATCAACTCACAAAATAAATAAACTCCGGGAAACCCTAAAAAGATAAACCCAAAGAAATCTACACCCAAACATATAACAATCCAACTACTAACAAACTAAAGACAACAACAAAAAGGAAAAATCTCAACAGCAATCCAGAAAAAGAAATTAAATACAGAGGGAAAACTATTGTGGTGGCTGCGGGTTTCTCAGTAAAAACGGGGCTCAGCGGAATGGAACAGAACATGAAAGCACGCAAAGAACAAAGTGTCCGCTCAGATGCCCTGCTCAGCACACCCGTCCTGGCACAGGGAGGGAAACGCAGCCCCAGCCGCCAGCAGCCAGCCCATCAGAAAACAGGCAGGCACACAGCTCCGCAGCTTCTCACAAAGCTGCCACACACTTACCATGTGACAAAGCTATCCTCTCGGCGTCTGCCATAAAGGAGTGAAACTCACGTTCTCACAAAACCAGGACACTCATGAAAAGCAGCTCTACTGGTGATTGTCAAAAACTAGAAATAACCAGGGCCCTTCAACAGGTAAATGGCAAGTAAGTAGCGGTCCATCCATACAATGGACTATACGTTCAGTAACAACAAGGAATGCACGACTGATACCTGGAACAAGGTGTTACGGGGACTCGGAAGTTAAATGTTTTGTGATTCTATAACATGACTTTTTTTTCCAAACAGAGATATGGGGATTTTTGTATTAGTTTCAGGTATATAGCATAGTGCTTAGACAATCATACTTTACAAAGTGTTCCTCGGTATTTCTAGGACCCACCTGGCACCATACATCGTTATTACGATACTAGGGGCCCGATGCATGGAGATTCGTGCAAGAATGGGCCTTCCTTCCCCTGGCTGCCGGCACTGCCTTCCCTCTAGCCTGCAGTCACCTTTCCGCCTCCCAGGCTGCCCAGAGGCCTAGAGCTGCTGGGCAGTGTGAACCGCCTACCTTGTTGCCATGGCAATGACACAAGCATCCCGCCCCACCATCTTTGTTGCCTTAATTTGCATACTCACTCCTGAATGGCTGGTGGGCATCATGAAGGTATGGTCAATTTGCATCTTTCTCTTTTATTAGTGTAGACAAGAGGTCCAGTACACGAATTCATGCACTAGTGGAGTCCCTTGGCTGGGCCTGCGAGATCAAGCTGCAGCCAACTCTCTGACTTCCCCCAAGAGGTCCCAGATTGTGAGAGGGCACAGGTCAGGCCGAGGGAGCCCACCAATGCATGAACAGTGCCAGGGAGGGATGCAGGAGGTTGGTCAACTGGGGAGGGACCGCAGGCGGGCTTCAGGACGTGTCCAGCCTGTCTTGTTCAGTCCAGATCGGTCAGACTCCAGCAGCAAGCTAACCTACCAGTAGGAACATCCTTGGTGGTCAGTGGATGTCATAGAGTCTGGTCAACTGTCTGTCCCCTGGTGGTCAGTACACGTCATAGTGAGCGGTTGAGCAGCCTTAGCATATCATTAGCATAATATACTTTGGTTGAACGGCTGACCAGATGACCAGACACTTAGCATATTAGGCTTTTATTATATAAGACTGTTAACTACTAGAGGCTCGGTGCACGAAACTCACGCACAGGTAGGGTCGCTAGGCCTGGCAGTTGTTCAGGGCCAATAGGGGACTTCCCACTGTGCCAGCTGGTGCCTTCCTTAGTTCTGTGCTGCCCCCTGGTGGTCAGCACATCTCACAGCGAGCAATCAGTCTCCTGGTCAAACTCCCATGGGGACCATTTGCATATTGGCTATATATATATATATATAAACTAGAGGCCTGGAGCACAAAATTCATGCACAGTGCGTGGGGAGTTTGTCCCTCAGCCTGCCCTGCACCCTATCCAATATGGGACCCTCGGGGGATGTCCAAGTGCCAGTTTAAGCCCAATCCCTGCCAGCCTGATAGCCCCCTAACTGCTCCGCTGCCAGCCTAATGAATGCCTAACTGCTCCCCTGCCAGACCAATCGTCCCCAACTGCCCTCTCCTGCTGCAACCCACCTTCTCCGCTGGGACCAGCCACCTCCATGCCGCATGGAGCTGTGGGAACCCCAAACCTCACCATGTGGAGTGGCCCTCAGGCCTCACCTCACTGTGCACATGGCCATTTTGTGGAAGCCATCTTTGTGGCAGCCATCTTGTAATGACATCGCACGTAAGGACCACCTAGACTTTTATTAGTACAGGTATTTCCGATGCTGTACTGTACATGCCTATGACTGCTTTGTAACTGTCAATGTGTACTTCCTACTCCTTTACCTTTCTCTCCCAGACCCCCAGCACTCATCCCCTCTAACAACCATCAGTCTGTTCTCTATATGCATAAGTTTGCTTCAATTTTGTTTATTTGTTCCTGCTGTTCTTCAGATACCACATATAAGTGAAATTATATGGTATTTGCCTTTCTCTGACTGACTTAATTAATGGGCACTTGGATTGTTTCCACATCTTGGATACTGAAAATAATGCTGCAGTGAACACAGTGGTATGTATAATATGGAAAGACAACTAACTGTTTAGGAGAACATATTTGCCAATGATACATCCAAGTAGGAGTTAATATCCAAAATTTATAAAGAACCTGCACAACTCAACACCAAAAAACACACAATCCAATTTAAAAATGGGCAGAGGGCCTGAATAGACACTTCTCCAAAAAGGACATACAGATGCCAGGAGACATATGAAAACATGCTCAGCATCACTTACCATCGGAGATGCAACTTAAAACCACAACGAGGCATCACCTCACACCTGTCAGCTGGCCCAATAAACGGACAAACAGCAGTGCCGGCGAGGCTGCGGAGAGGGGCCTGGGCACTGCCGGGGGTGCCGCCGGTGCAGCCGCTGCGGACGGACGCGGTACGGAGGCTCCTCCACAAGTTAAAAGCGGAGCTGCCTAGGACCCAGCGGGCCCACGTCAGGGTAACATCCAGAGAAACCCACAACGGCATGACGTTCTTGAAAAGACAGAAGACAGGCCAGAAAACAGGTCAGTGGCTGCCAGGGCTTATGGGGGGGAAGGCACCTTTCAGGTTCCCCGGGAAGCCGGGGGCTGGGACAGCCGCACCCTGACTTTGCTGGTGGTCACATAAACTGTCTACACCTGAGCTGCTGAAAGCAACCCAGGAGCAAAAGTAACTGTTCAATGTTAACTGACATACTGAGGGCTGAAGGCGCAGTGACCAGGAAAAACGCCCGCTGTTCCCGGTGTGACCGCTCGCTGCACCCCGACCAGGGCCGCGCCGGGTCTGGGACTGGCCTCACGGACAGCTGAGCGAATGCGGACACTCGCACAACCGGAAACACTTACTCCGGGGACACTCACGGGGGCAAGGCGACTCTAGGCATCACCCTCCAGTCCAGAATACCGTTAGCACGAGTCCATGTTAAGTGAAAATACAATTGCAAAAAATGGTTAATCCCAATGCTGACATCGTGCTGGTCTGCACCTCAGTCAAAGCACCCTCCAGCTCCGACCCGGGCTCCGCAGGCTGAAGCGCCATCTTGTAACCAACAGGTTGTAGGCTCTTTTCCCAGCCAGGGCACATACCCAAGTTGCTTGCAGGTTCGATCCCCAGTCAGGGAGGCAACCCATCAATGATTCTCTCTCACAAAACCAATCCACATGTCCTCGGTGAGGATAAAAGGGAACTGCCTCTTTCAGAGAGGTACAGACACCCAGGCTTAGGGGCTCCTGGCCCACAAGCTCCGGCTGTTCGCACCGGCCGGGGAGGGGGGGGGGGCTTGCCCCTGGCTTCCAGGAGGAAGGCCGGACTGGAGGGGTCGGCCCGCGTCTCTCTGCAGGATCTCCCTCTCTGCTCAAGCACGGGGCAACCTCCATGCGTGCAGCCGCCATGTGTACGGATGTCCCTCGGTGTTTGTCTGTGTCTTTCACTTTCACTTTCTCTATGGTTCATCCATCGCATTTTCTGGCCGTAAGGCAGCACACAACATGTACTAATGTTTGTTGAAGAATCAATCAGTCAACCTGCAGACTGGAAGACCATGTTCACGAGCTAAAACATTCAGAGTGTGGGTGCCTATTGCAAAGGGATTTCACGTTCACTTTCCCTTTAAGAGCTTGTGATGAGGGGCACTGCACAAAGAAGGCTGCAATTGCACACGTTCTTCCAAAATGACTCTGACCGTCTCCCACAGGAGCCGGGTCTGTGTCCCTCGCCTCGCCAGCGGCACAGCGTGAGCCCTGGGATTGGTCTGACCCACAGAACATACCCAGTGGCCCTGCACCCGTTCTGAATGGAGCCCACTGGTCAGATTCCACATTCCATCCTCAGAACTCTCATTCTAGGGACAGTCTTTCTGGGAATCCAACCGCGATGCTGTGAGGCCAAGCCACCTGCAGGGGTCGCATATGGATTCTCAGGTGGAGGGATCTGAGCTCTGAGTCAGCAGTCAGCATCCACCACCAGCCTTGCCAGTGCACTCTCTGTGCGTCCAGCCCAGTCCAGCCTTCGGATGAACCTACAGCCCCAGCCAACATCTTTGCACAGCCACCTGCAATACCATTCACACACAGAAACAGGTGGTAGGTGGGGGGGAGGGGGGGGCACAATAATAATGATCTAAGTTGTGGAGTGTTCATTGCACAGTGATAATCGAAACAGAGCTACGGAGGAATTTCATTTTCTCTGTGATAATTCTAAATGAGTAAGTGTACACTACTTATTTAACCTTATTGGCCTTTTCTTCTTTCTTTCTCTTCCTGGAAACAGCATAAAAGTTAACTGAGTCTGGAGCATGGAAGGCTTTCTGACCCAGGGCCTCACAGGAATGCATTTGGAGCAACAACCTAAGATTGCGCCACCCTTAGCTCCTTATCGTCATTTCCATGAAAATAGCCGCACCGCCCAAGGGAAGCTATAGATGTCAGTGAGCCCCAGGTTCCCACCCTCTGACCACTCCTGTCCCTGCCCAGCCTGCCCTGAGGGCAGCGGAGCTGACTCTGCTCCCCGCTGTCCGCACAGAGTGCAGTGAGGCTGTAGTGAGCGACTCTCCCTCCGTCAGGGTGTAAGCTGAATACAACATGAATCGTGAATGTACTGTTCTCCTGGTGGCCTCACCTCTGAAGACATCGTCTGCTAAGCCCACCCAATGGCGGGGGGTACGCAGCCTTCTGCTCCGCCCAGTACACAAGCTGCCAGGGGCAGCCTGCAGACCTCCCAGCGCCTCCACGTTGTTCTTAACACCCCTTTTTTATTTTTTTTTATTTTTTAAATATATTTTATTGATTTTTTACAGAGAGGAAGGGAGAGAGATAGAGAGTTAAAAACATCGATGAGAGAAAGCCATCGAACAGCTGCCTCTTGCACACCCTCTTCTGGGGATGTGCCCGCAACCAATGTACATGCCCTTGACCAGAATTGAACCCAGGACCTTTCAATCCACAGACGGATGCTCTACCACTAAGCCAAACCGGCTTTGGCAACACCCCCTTTTTAAGGGGACCAGAATCAGCTCCAACACCTGGCAAGGAGGAGTGCGTAGAATCACAGGAGCACTCTTAATCCACTTGCCAAAGAGTAGAGATATAAATGCTTTTAAAAGAATTTCCCAATCCCCTTAATAGAGTAACTGGTTAACTTTCTTATTTTAAGAGCCAGCAGAAAATAGAAAAAGGCCTCTTCCAGTGCTTCTGAATTAGTATACAGCAGTGGGAAAATGGTGGGTTGACCACGTTTTCTCTTCTCTCCCTTTCTAAAAGCCCCACAAAACAATAGGAAAGAAATAAAATGAGGTTCAAACCCACAACCACACGGAGAGCAAGATAAGCAAGTCCCACAAGCGTACAGAAGAAGGTGAGACACAGGTACAGAGGCAGCAGGCAGGAGAGCCACAGCCTGGCGTCTGGTGTGCGCAGGACAGAGCAGTACGAAGGGCCCATGAGGCTCACACACAGACTCGGGGCTCAGCGATGTCAGACTCAGCGGAGCCAGGGGGGAGGGGGGCAGTGGGTCTGCAAACACACAGATGGATCCGTAGCGAAACTCCCATCTGCCAGGCCCACCACCTTCCCACCTGGGCAGCGACACCACAGGCCAGTCACTGCAGGATCCATTTGTTTACCTTCCCCTAATCCTAACCCCTCTCCCCTAACCCTTAACCTCTAACCCCTAACCCTAACCCCTAACCTCTAACCCCTAACCCTCCACCCCTAACCCCTAACCCCTAACCTCTAACCCTTAACCCCTACATGGGGCGAAAACAGAGTGTGGCTGTCATCCAAGAGTGAAATGGAACAGACCACCCCGGAACAGGCCTGTGCGCCTGGTGAAGTGCCCACCCCACAATGAACTTGACGGGAGTCCACGCACCCATTGGGGCAAATGGGCCTCACCGGTCCTAGGCTATTGTTTCCATCAGAAACCAAACAAGAACCACAGACACCTAAGAGAGCTCCCAAAATGTAAAGGAGGTGCAAGACAGAGAACAAAGGGCCGCAGAGGAAGCCCAGAGAACTGCAGGAGAAAGAAAATTAGATCTTCAGAGACATTAGAGGTGGTATTGGAGTCCTTAAAAATATCAGAAGGTACTGAAAAATAATGATTAGGGAAGGAGCTATTGTAAATTAAAATATGAAGCCAAAATAAAAACAAACTTCAATAGAAAGGGGGGAAGATAAAACCGAAGCGTCTCAGGAGAACAAAAAGGAAAAGGGAGCGTTCAGAAAGACGGGACAGAAGAAGTGGGAGGGCGGTATTTAGAGAAGACACAGAGAGCGTTATCAAACTGAGACTCAGCACCACATTACAGGAGCAACCCGCCCGGAGCAATGACAGGACGGGAGCCTCTGCTCCGCACGCGGGCCCTGGCACCGGGCCGCCAGAGCCCGGCCGCTCCTACTGCCGCGGAGAGAGCGGCCGGGGCCGCGGGGGCCGCCCGGGGCGGGCGTGGGGGCGGCTGCGGGCCGCGCTGGGGGGCGCCCAGCCACACTGCCCGCCGGGATGGTCCCGGCGTGTGCGGGGGGGCTCACACACACACACACACACACACACACACACACACACACGTCGCTTCTCCGAGCGCCGGGCCCCGTCCTCGGCTCTCCGCCAGCCTCACACGCACCCAGCTTCCTCCAGCTTCCTGGGAGCCGCCCGGACAGGTCTCCTGGCGGCGCCCACCCAGCGGCGGGAGCGGAAGAGGAAGGTGCGGGCGCTCCCGGGGGGACGCCGTGACGGACGAGGATCAGGCCAGACAGCTCCTGGCGCTCAGGGGAAGAGCAGGCCCGGGAAGGAGAGGCTGCCGCCTCGGTGTGCACACATCTCTAGGACGCGTCCTAAGCGCTGCCGGGGACCCTGCCATCCCCCTAAGGGGGCATTCTTTCTCCTCTCTGGGAATTCTGAGGAATCGCAATGATCCATCACACACCCTAAAGCTGGAGCCTGTCACCCAGCAGCCCTGCTGTGCTGCCATGACAGGCACACAGGAGGCAGGTCCCCGCCCCACCCCAGCGGAGGGCAGGGCCTGGGGCAGGCCCGGCCTCCCCAGGGGAGAGGTGAGGTTATAATTAGAACGCATTGCAAACTGTTCCGGAGCTCCCAGAGAGAGGGCTATAAATAACTCAGGGTATTATCATCCCCAAAGATAATCAATTATTTTCTCATCAAAAGGAGCTGAAGAAAGGCTTTGCAGGGGACCCCTCATTTGTGTAAGCCTCCGGCTTTAACAGATTTCCAGCTTAGAACTTCACAGCCCAAGCCAGCCCAGCTTCCTCTGACAAAGGGAATCCGTCCAGTACCTGAAGTCCCTTTGTTGCTGGAAAAATACGAGTAGCACTTTAATTGTGCCTGTTAACTAGCTTCGCTTATTCTACAGACAAGGGGGGAGGGAGGGGGGCCTCCAAGCCTCCGCTCCTGGGACCAGGCCCTCCCAGCCTCCGCTCCTGGGACCAGGCCCTCCCCTCCTGTGAGGGCGGCTCACCCTCGTCAGCTCCAGAGGCGGTCCTCCCACACAGGCGGTCCTCCCACACAGCCTCCCTCGCACCCGGTGTTTTTCCCGGGCCGCGCTGGGCCCGCTCCGGGGCATCCTGAGCGGCAGGAGGACCTGAGGGCCTGTGTTAGCTGTCGTCAGAGTTCCCCTCACCCCTCACCTTCGGCACGTGCTGGTGGGCCCTTTTCTTAATGACTTGACAAAGGACGATAAACAGCCTCTGTGGGGCCCCTCACAGGCCTAAGCCGCACCGTGCTGACCTCACTCCCTAAGATGCACAGCGTGACAAGGCACCCGCTCTGGACACCACACTTAAAGCAGCGACACTTCCCGAGTCCTCAGCAAAGAGCTCACACAAACCCGTTTTCTAAAATGTCCAATGGGAAAGGCAGTCCTCAAGGCCCTGGCCAGGCCCTCTGCCCGGGCGCCGTCTGCCCGGGCTCCCTCTGCCCGGGCTCCCTCTGCCCGGGCTCCCTCTGCCCGGGCGCCCTCTGCCCGGGCTCCCTCTGCCCGGGCGCCCTCTGCCCGGGCTCCCTCTGCCCGGGCGCCCTCTGCCCGGGCTCCCTCTGCCCGGGCTCCCTCTGCCCGGGCTCCCTCTGCCCGGGCGCCCTCTGCCCGGGCTCCCTCTGCCCGGGCTCCCTCTGCCCGGGCGCCCTCTGCCCGGGCTCCCTCTGCCCGGGCGCCCTCTGCCCGGGCTCCCTCTGCCCGGGCTGCCTCTGCCCGGGCGCCCTCTGCCCGGGCGCCCTCTGCCCGGGCTGCCTCTGCCCGGGCTCCCTCTGCCCGGGCTCCCTCTGCCCGGGCTGCCTCTGCCGGGGCTCCCTCTGCCCCGGGCTGCCTCTGCCCGGGCTGCCTCTGCCCGGGCGCCCTCTGCCCGGGCTCCCTCTGCCCGGGCTCCCTCTGCCCGGGCTCCCTCTGCCCGGGCGCCCTCTGCCCGGGCTCCCTCTGCCTGGGTGCCCTCTGCCCCTAGAAACAGCGTGGGGGGAACTGGCCCCACAGCTCACCTCGCCTCCCGAGGCCAAACAGCCTGGGCGGAGCGGGGAGACGTGAGGCCTAGTCCCGCCCGCCCGCCCTCCCCTCCTCCACTCAGACGCTGTGCCTCTGCTGCACCCGTCTGAAGATTCTCACAGGATGAAGGTCAAAACTGGGTTTTATCACAGGCACCCGGGAAGGATGTCAGTGCCGAGAGGCCTCGTGGGCACTGCCACAGCTGCACTCACAGCTGCACGGGCCCCTGCAGCTTCTGGGTCGTGCTCCGGTCAGAGAACAGGTGACCTCTCTGGGAAAGGGGAGTGCAGGGAAGAGGCTGGTGCTCCCTGGGCTGTCCCTGTCCTCAGGCCTGGAAGGGCGTCCTCCACCCTCTGCCTCACCTGGGGATGGAGCCCGCACCCAGGACCCTGAGCGCCCTCCTCCGGTCATGGGCCCTTCCAGGGGACCGAGTGAAAATGAGGGCGTCAGGGTGGACGCTAATCCAATGTGACTGGTGTCCTCAAAACAGGAAACGTGGGCGCGGAAGAAGGCACAGAGCACTCGGGAGACAGCCGCCACCCGCCTGCCCGGCCCTGCCCCGCATTTCAGCCGCCACGCTGCGAGGATGCTCACGCTGACATAGCACACACTGAGAGCGCGTGCGTGTGGACACAGGAGCGGCGGACGATGCAGCCACGGCCGCCACGGCAGAGGCAGGACCACCCCTGAGCGAACAGGAGCCCCCTCCCACGCTGACAGAGGAAAACACGAGTGAAGTGAGTCTGAGAGGCACGGATGGTTTCGTGTCCCCGCGAGTTCCAAACACGGTCCACTTCCGGGAGCTGGCCGGGAGCCGCATCGCTCAGGGACGCTGCGCCCGCACACCGCCAGGATGCAGACAGCCACCCAGCACCACATCCCGCTGCCACCTGCGCCGGACCTGTCAGCCAAGGAGGGGAGCGGTCCACAAAGCCAGGCTGTTCCCTTCCAAGGTCAAGGGTGTGGAGTCAAGAACAGGCTGAGGACTAGACAACTGGCTGGAAAACAGGCAAACATTAAGAACGATGGTTGTGGAAAGGCCATACATATAAGAAAAATATCACATAACAACAGCATATGCATATGACCGCAAATGAAAATTGAAATAAACATTCCAATTTTAAAAACATTTTTTAAATCTTCACCAGAGATATTTTTTCCATTGATTTTTAGAGAGAGTGGAAGAAAGGGAGGCGGGGGGGAGGAAAGGAGAGAGGGGAGAAAGAGAGAGAGAGAAACATCAATGTGAAAGAGACACGTTGATTGCCTGCCTCCTATACACACCCCAACCGGGGCAGGGGATTGAACCTGCAACTCAGGGCCGTGCCCTTGACTGGTAATCAAACCCATGACCCTTTGATGCGTGGACCAATGCTCTAACCACTTAGCTACACTGGCCTGGACACTACAATTTTTTAAGCATGAATTATCTCCAGTGGCATAATTACAAATAATGTTTTCTTTTTTATACTGTTTTCCTTCGAAATACTGACATACATGAATCAATCTTACCATCAGGTGAACAACAGGGTAGAGGTGAGCATCACAGAGCTACTAAGCCGACGCAGTGCCCATCATCAGCCAGAGTTAAAGCAAGGCCACATGGGGCTGCGGGCCGTCACAAAGAGAAAGGCCTTCAGGCAAAGGCCCACTGAGGGCCAGGAGCCTTTGGGTGAGGGGAGAGGAAGTGAGAGCAGAGAAGAGAGGAAGAGAGAGCAGATGGGGAGATGAAGTGAGAGTAGAGAAGAGAGAAAGTGAGAGCAGATGGGGAGAGGAAGTGAGAAAGCAGATGGGGAGAGGAAGTGAGAAAGCAGATGGGGAGAGGAAGTGAGATCAGAGAAGATAGAAAGTGAGAGCAGGTGGGGAGAGGAAGTGAGAGAGCAGACGGGGAAAGGAAGTGAGAGCAGAGGGGAGAGAAAGTGAGAGCAGACGGGGAGAGAAAGTGAGAGCAGACGGGGAGAGAAAGTGAGAACAGAGGGGAAAGGAAGTGAGAGCAGAGGGGAGAGGAAGTGAGAGCAGAGGGGAGAGAAAGTGAGAGCAGATGGGGAGAGGAAGTGAGAGCAGACGGGAGAGGAAGTGAGAGCAGAGGGGAGAGGAAGTGAGAGCAGAGGGGAGAGAAAGTGAGAGCAGAGGGGAGAGGAAGTGAGAGCAGAGGGGAGAGGAAGTGAGAGAGATGGGGAGAGGGATTGAGAGCAGAAGGGGAGAGGAAGTGAGAGCAGAGGGGAGAGGAAGTGAGAGCAGAGGGGAGAGAAAGTGAGAGCAGATGGGGAGAGGAAGTGAGAGCAGACGGGAGAGGAAGTGAGAGCAGAGGGGAGAGGAAGTGACAGCAGATGGGGAGAGGAAGTGAGAGCAGAGGGGAGAGAAAGTGAGAGCAGAGGGGAGAGGAAGTGAGAGCAGGGGGGAGAGGGATTGAGAGCAGAAGGGGAGAGGAAGTGAGAGAGCAGAGGGGAGAGAAAGTGAGAGCAGACGGGGAGAGGAAGTGAGAGCAGAGGGGAGAAGAAGTGAGAGCAGAGGGGAGAGAAAGTGAGAGCAGAGGGGAGAAGAAGTGAAAGCAGAGGGGAGAGGAAGTGAGAGCAGAAGGGAGAGGAAGTGAGAGAGCAGAGGGGAGAGAAAGTGAGAGCAGACGGGGAGAGGAAGTGAGAGCAGATGGGGAGAGGAAGTGAGAGAGATGGGGAGAGGGATTGAGAGCAGAAGGGGAGAGGAAGTGAGAGAGCAGAGGGGAGAGAAAGTGAGAGCAGACGGGGAGAGGAAGTGAGAGCAGGGGGGAGAAGAAGTGAGAGCAGAGGGGAGAGAAAGTGAGAGCAGACGGGGAGAGGAAGTGAGAGCAGAGGGGAGAAGAAGTGAGAGCAGATGGGGAGAGGAAGTGAGAGCAGAGGGGAGAGGAAGTGAGAGCAGAGGGGAGAGGAAGTGAGAGCAGATGGGGAGAGAAAGTGAGAGCAGAGGGGAGAGGAAGTGAGAGCAGAGGGGAGAGGAAGTGAGAGCAGACGGGGAGAGGAAGTGAGAGCAGAAGGGAGAGAAAGTGAGAGAGATGGGGAGAGGGATTGAGAGCAGAAGGGGAGAGGAAGTGAGAGAGCAGAGGGGAGAGAAAGTGAGAGCAGACGGGAGAGGAAGTGAGAAAGCAGATGGGGAGAGGAAGTGAGATCAGAGAAGAGAGAAAGTGAGAGCAGATGGGGAGAGGAAGTGAGAGAGCAGACGGGGAAAGGAAGTGAGAGCAGAGCGGAGAGAAAGTGAGAGCAGACGGGGAGAGAAAGTGAGAGCAGACGGGGAGAGGAAGTGAGAAAGCAGATGGGGAGAGGAAGTGAGAAAGCAGATGGGGAGAGGAAGTGAGATCAGAGAAGACAGAAAGTGAGAGCAGATGGGGAGAGGAAGTGAGAGAGCAGACGGGGAAAGGAAGTGAGAGCAGAGGGGAGAGAAAGTGAGAGCAGACGGGGAGAGAAAGTGAGAACAGACGGGGAGAGGAAGTGAGAGCAGAGGGGAGAGGAAGTGAGAGCAGATGGGGAGAGGAAGTGAGAGCAGAGGGGAGAGAAAGTGAGAGTAGAAGGGGAGAGGAAGTGAGAGCAGAGGGGAGAGGAAGTGAGAGCAGAGGGGAGAGAAAGTGAGAGCAGACGGGGAGAGAAAGTGAGAGCAGATGGGGAGAGGAAGTGAGAGCAGAGGGGAGAGGAAGTGAGAGCAGAGGGGAGAGGAAGTGAGAGCAGAGGGGAGAGAAAGTGAGAGTAGAAGGGGAGAGGAAGTGAGAGCAGCGGGGGGAGAAAGTGAGAGCAGGGGGGAGAGAAAGTGAGGGCAGAGGGGGAGAGAAAGTGAGAGCAGAGGGGGAGAGAAAGTGAGAGCAGAGGGGAGAGGAAGTGAGAGCAGAGGGGAGAGAAAGTGAGAGCAGACGGGGAGAGGAAGTGAGAGCAGAGGGGAGAGGAAGTGAGAGAGATGGGGAGAGGGATTGAGAGAGCAGAGGGGAGAGCAGAGGGGAGAGGAAGTGAGAGCATAGGGGAGAGGAAGTGAGAGCAGAAGGGGAGAGGAAGTGAGAACAGAAGGGGAGATGAAGTCAGAGTAGACAGGGAGAGGAAGTGAGAGAGATGGGGAGAGGGATTGAGAGCAGACGGGGAGAGGAAGTGAGAGAGATGGGGAGAGGGATTGAGAGAGCAGAGGGGAGAGCAGAGGGGAGAGGAAGTGAGAGCATAGGGGAGAGGAAGTGAGAGCAGAAGGGGAGAGGAAGTGAGAACAGAAGGGGAGAGGAAGTCAGAGTAGACAGGGAGAGGAAGTGAGAGAGATGGGGAGAGGGATTGAGAGCAGAAGGGGAGAGGAAGTGAGAGCAGAGGGGAGAGGAAGTGAGAGCAGAAGGGGAGAGAAAGTGAGAGCAGACGGGGAGAGGGATTGAGAGAAGAGGGGAGAGGAAGTGAGAGAGCAGACTAGGAGAGGAAGTGAGAGCAGATGGGAGAGGAAGTGAGAGCAGAGGGGAGAGGAATTGAGAGCAGAGAGCAGGCCTCCCCGGAAACAAGTCCCAGAGCAGAGCTGATCCAGACTACTCAGGGACCGTCTGCTCAGCTGCAGCCGCCAATTCACAGGAAGGTCCGCAGTTTTCCGATGGTGACTGCTCCACAGGTGGGTCCTCCAAGGAGTTCCGGGTATGCGGGCTGGCCGGAGGCCTGACGGGACGGGACTGGTGTCGGAGACAGGAGAGGCAAGCACATCGTAAGGTGTAAACCTGGAGCCCCAGGATTGTACCCCTGAAACTAGCGACATGCACCCACTGCGCTCACACTGTGGGACAGGGAGGCGGCCATGAGGAGACCCTGGAGGCCCGAGAGGCCCGAGGAAACCAACCCTACACCCACACGGTGACCACGGTCGCAGCCCCTGGGCTGCGCGGCGATCAGTGCTGGCCGTGGCCTCCTCACAGTCGACCCAGGAAACCAGCCACAGCAGTGTCACCGAGTATCCAATAGCACAGGAGGCACGGGGAGCACAGGAGGCGGCATGGGAGCACAGGAGGCACGGGGAGCACAGGAGGCACGGGGAGCACAGGAGGTGGCACGGGGAGCACAGGAGGCAGGGGGAGCACAGGAAGAGGCACTGGGAGCACAGGAAGAGGCACGGGGAGCACAGGAGGCACAGGGAGCACATGAGGCACAGGGAGCACATGAGACACGGGGAGCACAGGAGGAGGCACGGGGAGCACAGGAGGAGGCACGGGGAGCACAGGAGGCGGCACGGGGAGCACAGGAGGAGGCACGGGGAGCACAGGAGGAGGCACGGGGAGCACAGGAGGCGGCACGGGGAGCACAGAAGGAGGCACAGGGAGCACAGGAAGAGGCACGGGGAGCACAGAAAGAGGCACAGGGAGCACAGGAGGCACGGGGAGCACAGGGGGCATGGGGAGCACAGGAGGCATGGGGAGCACAGGAGGAGGCACGGGGAGCACGAGACATGGGAGCACAGGAGGCACAGGGAGCACAGAAGGTGGCACGGGGACCACAGGAGGAGGCACGGGGAGCAGAGAAGGAGGCACAGGGAGCACAGGAAGAGGCATGGGGAGCACAGGAGGAGGCACGGGGAGCACAGGAGGTGGCACGGGGACCACAGGAGGAGGCACAGGGAGCACAGAAGGAGGCACAGGGAGCACAGGAAGAGGCATGGGGAGCACAGGAGGAGGCACGGGGAGCACAGGAGGCGGCACGGGGAGCACAGGAGGCACGGGGAGCACATGAGACATGGGAGCACAGGAGGCACGGGGAGCACAGGAGGTGGCACGGGGACCACAGGAGGAGGCACGGGGAGCACAGAAGGAGGCACAGGGAGCACAGGAAGAGGCATGGGGAGCACAGGAGGAGGCACGGGGAGCACGGGGAGCACAGGAGGCACGGGGAGCACAGGAGGCACGGGGAGCACAGGAGGTTAGCTGTCCTAGGAGCTGAGTGCACCCGAAGATGGAGAACAACTCTCATGTTCTCCAGCTCCCCACTTCATTCCGCACCCAATCCCAGGCCGCTGCCCCTCCACGGGTGATGGCAGACCTTGAACGACAAAAGCCCTCAGGCCCTGCCAAGGTGGTAGCCACCAGCCGCATAGCGTCTTTCTGAATCAATTAAAATCCACTCATAAACCAGAACTGCAGTCACAGCGCTCAGTGCAGCCGCCGCATTGGGTGGCGCTGCTCCACGCAGCTCAGCAGCGAGAGGCCCGGGCGGGAGGTGGGGGGGCCTCGCCGGGAGCGCCACTCCTAACAGTCCCGCCGGAGCTGAAAGCCACGGGAGCCCCTCCTGAGGACCCGCAGCCCGGCCAGCGCCCTCCCACCACGGGGCTCTGCTGGCGCCCCGGGTCCTGGCCAGAGAAAAGCCACGCGAGCAGCCAGAGGACACACTCAGCGGGCGGGCAGCGGGGCTCGGCCGGCCTCTCTCCCGCGGGTCCCGCCGGGCCGGCCAGCCCGTCCCCCCAGCAGGGCCGCCTCCCCCACGGGCTGCTCCGGCATCAGTGCCCACAGGCGGCGGACACCCTCACAGGGCAGCTCAGATGTCGCTGCGGCCGCGCGCTGGCAGGAACCGTGTCACAGTCACCCCAAGATGGACGGGGAGGACCGGCACAACTACCCCCGTGCCCACCGAGGGCGCCTGCTCTCACCCCGGCTTCCGTGCAGCCAGGCCCCGGACAAATCTCTCCTCCACACCCTCGCCTGTCTGAGCGCCTCACCCCTCAGACAGGCTCTCCCCCGGCCCCCCCGAGTGTCCGGCTGACCCTCCGCCCGGCGCGCGTGGCCTGGACACAGCACGCTTCCGTGTCCAGTTTGGCAAAGCTTTTGAACGTTTTTAAAAAAACACACAAAAAACGCCAGGATATGATTTGGATAGATATTAGCATGCACTAAATTATGTAGAGCAGCCTGTGGACCAACTGTTTTTAGTCACAGTTTCTAAACGGAGCCATGGTCTCCCCGTGCCGAGGCGATTAATCAGGGGGGACGTTTACTGCCTGAACTCCGCTGCCTGCCTGGGCTGCTGGCGAAGCTCTCACCTCCCTCCAGCGTCCGCACCCAGAACCAGTCCCGCCCAGGCGGCGCCTGCCCCCCTCCCCACGGCCGGCCGGGTGCCACCAGCTCGCCCTTTTGTCCTCGGGCCCCAGCAGGCAGCCGGTTCCAAATGGCAGCATGGCCTGCAGCTGGCCGAGAACAAAGAGAGGGGTGAGCAAAGGGCAAAGGGCAAAGGGCAAAGGGCAAAGGTGGAGAGCAGTTACAAAACAAACATCCTGGCCCCTGTTCCTGGGCCTCTTCAACTGGGCAAACCAGCCTCAGGGACAGGCTCTTGGAGCCAGGGCGACCACCCGCCTCCCGGCCCCTCCTCTCTGTCCCGCCTCTCTGCAGTGAGACCCAGTGGCTGCATGGCTCACGGCGATCCCTACAGGGACAGGGCCCAGCCAGGGGGCTGGACCTCCCGAACAGGGCACTACAAGGTTACCGCAGAGAAGCATCGGCCCGGGCCCCTCCCCAAGGCGGTTTCCTCCGGCCGGAGACTTAATTCACTCCCGTGGGTTTAGGTCCTCCATCACCTGCCTGCCTCCCTCAGCCCGCCAGAGGCTGAAAGCAAACCAGTGACCAAACCAGTGACCCTGTGGCGGCAGCCAAGGTGGGTGCGGCCGCACCTTGTGCCCCGTGAGGTGGCTGTCCCGTCTGGGGGGCCCCTCCTCCGTCAAGGGAAGGCGTTTCCAGAAGACACAGTGGAGAGCTGCTGCTGGAGCCCGGAGGCCCAGGACCCCGCCCACCACCCCTCTGCCTCCGGGCAGGACCTCACATGACCCTTCCCCTCCCACCCTGACGGGCAGCCAGTCTAACGGCGGGGCTGACCACCTGGACGCAGGCCTCCGTCCACACCAGACTGCCCCCTGCGGATCTGGCTGTGGAGCCAGGACCCGGGCAGCCAGCGCCCCCTTCGCTGAGACCAAGGCCTCCCGGGTTCCAGGCTGGACGGCCTCCGGGGGCTTGGGGAGGCTCAGGAAGTGATCCCTGCCTCGGCTTCTCCGAAAATACCAACCAAATTCCTCCAGGATGCACTTCCTTTCTCTCTCCTACAAAAGAGGGTCGAGGGGTAACTGCAGGGTCTGGCAGCCCGCCCCGCCCCACCCCGCCCCGCCCCGCGGGGGGTGGGGGGAAGGTCAGTGGGGAGAGAGGCTGGCAGAGGAAAGGGAAGCTGGGGCACTGCTGGGGTGTCTTCCTTCTCAGGGAGAGTGAGGGCCCACCATGAACAGAAAAAGAGACCCGAGAGGGCTCCCCCACCCACCTTCTGGGCGGGAATCCGGGAACCCCAGCGAGAGGACCTGGACGGCAGGCTGGGAGGGCAGGTGGGCCCTGCTCCAGTGCCAGGTGACAATCTCCGTCCTGGGCTGGGAGCCTTCGTCAGGGAAAGTAACGTCCCGTTATTCCAAGGTTTTAGGATCCGTCTGTCCTTCAGGTCGGAAGTGTCTGATTTTAGTTCGGTGTGTCTGATTTCAGACAGACCCGGGGAAGGGAAAGGCCTGGTCCTCTCAGCCTCCCCCCGCCCCCACCCGAGCCCGCGCTCCTGGCTGTTCAGTATTCCCACACACAGCTGCGCCTTCCACTTCTGTGTGATCCCACAGTGTCACACACCGCCTGGCACGGCGTCCGGCCACGTGGAGCGGGCCGCTTTTGCGCCCAGATGTGTTGTGAGAGCCATCGCGTGGGAACCTGAGACCCACTGGGACAGGCCGCAGTGTAGTCGGAGGTGCCCTGTGGACTCCCGTGGCGCTGACGGCTCCTGGCACGGGCCTGGAGTGGGGCGGAGGGGCAGAGCGGCAGCTGCCCCAGGCAGGGCTCGTGCCTGAGAACGTGGCAGACCAGCCCGCACCCTTCCAGCAGTTCCTCTCTGCAGACCACGTCTGCCAGCACTTGGAATTGTCAGGCACATACTGTGAGCCTGAGAGGCAAGCTCCCCTGAGATCTTCCCTTGTGGTTCCCAGCTCATGAGCCTCCGGGCGAAGGTGCCGTTGTTTTCTGAGCTCCGTGTGTTCACACGGAGGGAAGCTGGTATCACACGCTTACAGGGACCAGCAGTGGAGCACAAACCACACTGATCCGTGCAGGAGGCAGTACCACCCGGAGGAGGATGCCTGGTGGGACCGCCTCCTCCAGACATGGACGCCATCTGAGGTCCGAGTACCGTCCCTCAACTCTCGCCAGCTAATGACAAACGCCCTGAGCTCGCCCTCTCAGCCTCACCTCCGCTGACAGTCACACGTGGGTGGGCCGGCTGGGGTGAACAGTGAACACCCTCCTGTCCGGCCCAGCATCCTGGACCCTCTGCTCGCAGAGGCCACTGCTCAGACACCACAGAACCAAACACGCGTCCAGGCGTGTAACGCTAGACAGGGAGTGTCCAGACCGAGCTCACCAGGACTGAGCGGACCGGAGAGGAGCCACGGGCTGGGCTCTGCACAGGAACCGGCCTGCGCTGCCAAGGCAGCTGGCTCCCCGTGGAGGGAGAGCCAGGGCCCCCGCGGGAGGAGAGAGAGCCGGGGCTCCACAGGAGGAGGGAGAGCCGGGGCCCCCGCGGGAGGAGGGAGAGCCGGGGCCCCCCGTGGGAGGAGAACCGGGGCCCCCGCGGGAGGAGGGAGAGCCGGGGCCCCCCGTGGGAGGAGAACAGGGGCCCCCGCGGGAGGAGGGAGAGCCGTGGCTCCTGCCGGGGCTCACCTCACCCACAACGGCCCACCCAGCGGCTGGGGGTTCTGTGTAACATGCATGGTTTCATTTTTGCTTTCTTTTTTTTTTTTTTTTTAATATGTTTTATTAATTTTTTACAAGGGGAAGGGAGAGAGATAGAGAGCTAGAATCGTCGATGAGAGAGAAACATCGACCAGCTGCCTCTTGCACACCCCTCACTGGGGATGTGCCTGCAACCAATGTACATGCCCTTGACCGGAATCGAACCTGGGACCTTTCAGTCCGCAGACCGACGCTCTACCACTGAGCCAAACCGGTTTTGGCTCATTTTTGCTTTTTAACTGGGTCTCAGCAACTCCTGGGGAAAAGTCACAGGTAACTCTGCCTGGAAGAAAAGCTTGTAAAGAGAGATGGGCCTGGTTCCATGCCTGCCAGCACAGGCCCCCCTCCCCCACCCACCCCCGCTGTGCCCTCCTGCCGCTGAGTCAGAGCCCGGCCTGCACTGGGCGCCTGCCGGGCCGACACCTGCGGGGCGCCGGGGTGGGCACACAGGAGCCCGCAGGCTGTGCTGAGAGCCCGGAATACGCCTCTGCGCTCTGGCAGAGGCCTGGGCCTGGGTGCACAGTGCAGGGCGGCCTGGCAGTCAGAGCCCAGCACGGGTCTATCTGGCTTCTCTCCTTCGGTCTTCTCCTAGAAAATGGAAACAACCTCGTTTCCTCAATTTCCTGGAAGAAAAACCTGAAGAGACCACGTCTGGGGGTGCCCACGAGCTGGCAGGGCACGCTCCTCAGGACTGCGCTCAGCCTCCAGCTTCTGGAAACTTCCCGGGAGACCCAGCAGTCTGTCCTCGCAAGCAGCGGACGCTATGGGCGGTGTCCCCCTTCCGGCCAGGCCCCGAACCCGGATCTTCGGACCAACTTCACACCCACCGTTCCTGGACACAGCTGGCCTCAACGGCTCCACGCCCAAACGAAGGCTGAAGCCACGGCTCAGAGTCCATGAACGTGACTGTGATCCCCGCCCTGCCCACAGAAAGGGTCGTCTTCCTGTGGGAGCCATTCTCCCTGCCTGTTCGGGATGGCCGTCATCATTCCGAGCCTGCCCGTCGGGTTTAAGGAAATGCTGGCGATGGCGGTCCCAGAGACTGGAGCAGGCTCCGCCCGCCCAGGGCAGGGGCACCCACCGTCCCCCGGCACCCCCGCTGTCAGCCGGGCCTCCTTCCTCCAGGACGGCCGTGAGTTTCAAAGTGGACATTTTCTCGATAAAAATAGAGAAGAAATCACTCCCAGATCTCCTCCCTGTGGAAGGGCATGCCTCAGTCCAGGAGCACGGTGCCCCGCGGGGGAGGGGGCGGCCAGGCAGAGGGGGCGGCCCGCGGGGGAGGGGGAGGCCAGGCGTCTGGTGGCTGGCTGCGCAGGCGGTGAGCTGAAACTCGGGCACCTCTCAGAGCAGCACCCGAAAGGGTGTTTGGTGAATGGTGAGGAGAGAGCTATTTTTTCCTAAATGAGCATCTCTCCTATCCTATCTAATAAAAGAGTAATATGCAAATTGTGCCTCCGCTACACCCACAAGCCACACCTACTGGCCAATCAGGAGCAAATATGCAAATAAGCAAATAAACCCAACCAAGCACAGTCAGATCCTGAGGTCAATGGGTTAGGAGTTGGACTGGAGTTTGGCGGGGACACATCGCCTGTGGCGGCCTCTGCTCCTCCGCACGAGTTCAGCAGGAGCAGCGGGGGTCCCTGTGCGGGGCAGCCCCGCCGACATGCAGGCGGAGAGCAGCAGGCTGAGGAGCGCCGAGCGAAGCCGGTGCCGAGCCAGCATTGCAGACATCGGAGCTAAACGGGTCCTCCCGGGGCCAGCCTCCTCCCCGCCGCCTCCTCCGGCCTGTTACCCACGATCTGGTTTGCTCCTCGCGGACAGCGCACACCTTCTGCTCGGCTCCACTCCGGCGTTTTACGGTTTGCCTATGTGCCCGATGCGCCGGTCTCGGCTCCGTGCAGGGCCATTTCCCGCAGCACCTGCTCGCTCTGGGTCTGTCACACCGTGGACATGCCTCCGTGTTTAAAGGTGTGTGCGCGGCCTCCGGCCAGAGGCCTCCGGTGCTGTCTGTGCTGAAGGACCACAGCCCGGCCGCGGGCGCAGGCTCTGCCTCTGACGGCAACCGCCGCCCTAAGGCTCTGATGTCCCCTGAAGGAGGCCCACGTCTCCCGCTTTAAACTAAAAGATGACAAAGCTGGGGGAGGGGGGCCGTTTAAGCCAGACGGACCGAAGCCAGCCTCTGGCACCCGCAGGAGCCACGCGTGATGCGAAGGAACCTTCTCCACGGAAGGAACGCACCGCGCCGTGGACCCGGCGACAGCGGCCACCTCCTGCTCGCGGGGAGGACCCCCACGCACCCTCTGAGCCGATGGATGTGGGTCCCCTAACTCTCTGTCCCTGACCAGGCCTGCCTCCGGCGAGAGGGCCGCCGGGGGTGGGGGGGGGGGGGGTCCGCGGGGAGGGGGCCGCGGGGGGGGCCTCGGGGAGGGGGCCGCGGAGAGGGGGAGTCAGGGAAGGGGCCTCGGGGAGGGGGCCGCGGGGAGGGGGCCTTGGGGAAGGGGCCTCGGGGAGGGGGCCGGGGAGGGGGCCTTGGGGAGGAGGGGGCCTTGGGGAAGGGGCCTCGGGGAGGGGGCCTTGGGGAAGGGGCCTGGGGGGGGGGCCGCGGGGGGGGGGCCTCGGGGAGGGGGCCTCGGGGAGGGGGCGTCGGGGAGGGGGCCGCGGGGAGGGGGCCGCGGGGAAGGGGCCTCGGGGAGGGGGCCTCGGGGAGGGGGCCTTGGGGAAGGGGCCTCGGAGAGGGGGCCTTGGGGAAGGGGCCTCGGGGAGGGGGCCGCGGGGGGGGGCATCAGGGAGGGGGCCGCAGGGAGGGGGCGTCAGGGAGGGGCGGAGGAGGAGAGGCGGGAAGCTGGCGGCGGGCCCTCAGGGCCAGGGAGGCGGCTCCATCAGGGGAGCACAGGAGGAGGCGGCCATGTGGGGGGGGGGGCAGGCCAGCTGGCACAGGGAGGTGGCCAAACTCCGGTCTCCAGGAGGAAGCTGCCACGAGGGCTCCCGCGGAGCGCAGGCCGGGTGCGGGGCGCTCCCAGGCGGGGGCTCTGGTGGGTGTCGTCGTCTCCCCCCCCCCCCCCCCCCCCCCCCTCACTCTCCCCCCACCACCCCCCCTCACTCCCCCCCCCCCCCCCACCCCCGCAGTGACTTGGCTGAAGACGCGCAGGGACTGGCCCCAGACCCGGGCCTGCAGGGCGGGCGGGGCGGGTCTTCCCTGCGGTGCTCTGAGAGAGGCCGGTGACAGCACACCTGTCAGCGGCTGCTGAATATTTCAAGGCCACAGCTGCCACCTTCCACTCAGAGAACAAGCCTCCTTTCACACCTGCTCACCGCAGAGCCGCCCCGGGCTCCGAGGGCTGCAGCCCAGGGCCTCCGTCTGTGGCCGGGGATCGGACCGTCCTCCTGCCTTTCCATTCGTATTCACTAAGAACACTTCACAAGGGTCTTGCCGCCGCGGACAGCGGCTCCTCGGATGGGCCTGGGCAGAGAAAGGGAAGCCTCTCCCGTCACTGGAGCATCCGTGATTCCTGGGAGAGGCCACAGTGAGCACCGAGGAGGCTGGGAGACGCGGGCGGTGACTGCGGGGTGGCTTCTGGAAGGGGCGCCTGCGGACATGAAGGAGGGGAGAGGGGGGGACGGGAGGCCAGCCCCAGGGGAGCTGCGGGGAGCCCTGCGATCTTGTGATGGAACCTAAGGGTGGGGAGTGCAGCCCATGGAGGAGCAAAGGAAGTGGTTAGCACACAGGTGGGCAAGGCAGACATTTTCCTCATTGTTCTTTTACCATATTGCCAGGGCTTATTGCTAAATTCTACAGAGGACATTCTGCATGTGTTTCCAGGTACTCAGTACTTCTCTACGCTCAGTGTATTTCCACTGCCGCGTGACAAATCCCCACAGATCCTGCCTCGCTCGGCAGCTCAGTCCTCCAGGCAGGAAGCCGGCACCGGAGCTCCTGGGCAGGGCCTCGCGAGCTAACATGGAGCCGCCGGCACAGCTGCTCCCTCCCGCCGCTCTGGACTCGGGTCTTGTCTGACTTTGTTTCTGTGCATCCGGAGGACTAAGGCCCGTTCCCGTGCTACTGTCAGCTTCTCCGCTTTCAGAAGCCGCTTCCACGTGGCCGCTCTGTCTCCAAAGCCGGCAGCACATGTCAGGCCTTCTCACAAATGGACTCCGACTTCCTGTCTCTGACCTCGAGGCTCAGGTGTGAATGAGGCAACGAGGCCCGGCCAGCGGGGTGAGCTCCTTCCTGACAGTCACCGTGCCACGCACCCCAGCCGAACGAAGGGGAGGGGGTCTCCGGGGGCTCGGCACCCGCCCCTTCACCCCTTCGAAGGCGCAGAGCAGCCGGCGAGGCCGAGGCCCACGCCCGCAGTGCGTTTCCTCTTCTGCCACCTCTGGCTCTCACCACGGGCAGGCTTTTCACAACACGGAATTCCAGACCACAGCATTCCTCTGCTCACATGCTCCCAAAGGCCCTCGGAGCATCCAGAGTAACAACTACACCGGCTGCGGCCCTCTGTCAACACTGCAAGCTGCCGGCCTCGCCCGCAGGCCCTCGTCCTCCCAGGAAAGCTGTGCCTCAGACAGCCCGGCATCTCCGCCCGTTTCCTGCCTTTCACTGTCCGTCTGTCTCGTCTGATCTCCCTTCAGACGGTTCTCTGTGCGCCTGCTCACCAGTGAACACCAGTTCAGACTCATCACCACCGAGCAGATCAGTGAAAACTCCCACCACGAGCTGCAGGCCCCTCACATCCCGGAGCCTGCGTGTTAAGCAAGCGTGTGTCCCCGGCTGTTCTTGGGAATCGCGGAGAATTCTGGTCCCTGAGGAGACGTCTCGCCTGTTAGTTCCTCCCTGAACACACAGACACCACCACACGCTGCGGGCGGGGCCGCGAAGGCGCCAGTGCTGCTGGGAACGCAGGGGTGCAGCCGCTTTGGAAAACAGTTTGGTGGTTTCTTACAAAACTAAACATACTCTTACCCTACACCAGTGATCAGTCTTCTGTATTGAACCAAATGAGCTGGATGTACGCTCATAAAAACCTGCACGGGGACATTTGTTCAGAACTCCAGGCCGTGCGGCCCAGACGCCCGGCCGTGGACGGACAGCTGCAGGCGCCGGGCCCCGGGCGCAGCACCACCAGCGCTCAGAGCGCCGACGGCCCTGGCAGACCCAGAGGAGCCGGACGTGCAGGCGACTGAGTGCGTGTGACAGCCTCACTTTTCACAAATGCACAGTCTGGTGTCACAGGCAATAAAGCCCACAGCGTCCGAGAGAAATCAGGACTCGTTATTGGAAAAGTTTCCCAAAATGCGCCTCCCTCCCTCCCTCCGGCAGGGAAACCACGCCGTCAGCATCCTGCAGCCTGCGAGGAAAAGCCGCAGCAGAGACCGCCCAGCCGTCCTAGCTACTGCCTCTGACTCTGGTGGAATCTTCTAGATGCAGCCCTGGACTCCTGCTTCCCCGCCATGCTGTCCCCACCGAATTCATCCTCAGAAACACGGCTCCCCCAGCTGCGCTCCTCCAGCCCTCCCTCTCCGAAGGCCGTCAGCGAGGCCTCCCGCGGGCCAGGGAGCCGCCCGAGCCGGGCAGCCGCAGAGCGTGGAGCCTGGCGGCTCTTCTGGCTCAGCCGGTCTGTGTGTGTGTGTGTGTGTGTGTGTGTGTCCGCTTTCCAGGCAGCACCCCGCTTCACTGGAACGAAGAGGACACAGGGCCTGACCCTCTGCTGGGGGACATGCTCCGTGCGCGGTAACCCTGTCTGAAATGGCTCTACGCGTCTTTACCGTTCTCGGTGGCTTAGAACTGATTAAACAAAACGACGTTCTGTCCAAACCCGTGTTTCTTATTACTTCCCGCCACCTCACCACCAACAACAGGCTGCCTTCTCCAGCTCCTGCTCTTCGGTGGTGCTCGGCAGGCAGGCCGTGACTGCTCAGCCGCCTGCACCCCGAGCGGCTCTGCCCCCTCCTCAGACCCCTCTCGCGGACAGCTCTTCCCGGGGCAGAGGGCGCTCCGCTGGGCAAGGCTCCTCCTCCTTGTCGGTAGGTTCAGGTAGGCTGGGCACCAGGAGCTGGGGACACGCTGCCCAGCCCAGCCCAGCAGGGATCAGAATCAACCCCCCAAAAGTGAGTGGAGGCAGGAGCTTGCAACCCCATTAGACTTGAAAGGTGAGCTAATTATCAGTACTAAAACCACTTACTGCTTAACTTCCAAAGCACATCTTTGGCTTGAGGTCAAAGGACCCATGGGGAGCCGATGGCATGGGAAGCCGGGGGCAGGGGAAGCCAATGGCAGGGGAAGCCGGGGGCAGGGGAAGCCAATGGCAGGGGAAGCTGGGGGCAGGGGAAGCCGGGGGCATGGGAAGCCGGGGGCAGGGGAAGCCGGGGGCAGGGGAAGCCGGGGGCATGGGAAGCCGGGGGCAGGGGAAGCCGGTGGCAGGGGAAGCCGGTGGCAGGGGAAGCCGGGGGCATGGGAAGCCGGGGGCATGGGAAGCCGGGGGCAGGGGAAGCCGGGGGCAGGGGAAGCCGGGGGCATGGGAAGCCGGGGGCAGGGGAAGCCGGGGGCAGGGGAAGCCGGGGGCATGGGAAGCCGGGGGCATGGGAAGCCGGGGGCAGGGGAAGCCGGGGGCATGGGAAGCCGGGGGCAGGGGAAGCCGGGGGCAGGGGAAGCCGGGGACATGGGAAGCCGGGGGCAGGGGAAGCCGGGGGCAGGGGAAGCCGGGGGCAGGGGAAGCCGGGGGCAGGGGAAGCCGGGGGCATGGGAAGCCGGGGGCAGGGGAAGCCGGGGGCATGGGAAGCCGGGGGCATGGGAAGCCGGGGGCAGGGGAAGCCGGGGGCAGGGGAAGCCGGGGGCAGGGGAAGCCGGGGGCAGGGGAAGCCGGGGGCAGGGGAAGCCGGGGGCAGGGGAAGCCGGTGGCAGGGGGAAGCAGGGCAGACATCCCTCCCCTCTGCAGAGGCAGGAGGGCACTGCCGGGCACAACCTCCTGCTGCGGTCCTGGAGCTAATAGACGGTGCCAAGGTCCTGCGCCCGGGGCAAGAGTGTGGCGGTGTGCCCCTGATGCTCCCGGCATGGGGTCACGGGGGAGCCCCCAGGCCGGACTGAAGCTGTGAGGACGGAGGGAGCGAGACACCCAGGCCACACACACAACCCGCAGCTCTGGTCCAGACCCTCGGCCCCACCCCACCACCACGGCCACCACTCTGGAAAGGAAGTCCCGATGTCCGCAGAGGAAGGGACAGCAGGCCTCGGGCAGTGGCAGGACAGCACTGAGCTGGCGCCGCCCAGGCCCCGCCCACAGGGGAGGCGCGCGGTGCCTTTTGCAAACTCGGGCATGTTAAAGGACCTGGGCACCAAATGGCCTGACCAACCTCCGGGGACGTACACGCAGCCCCGTTTTTAGGGAACCACGGAGGCACCCGCCACGTGAGCGCCACCCACTCGGCAGGGCTGGGCTGGCACCTGCTGGCAAAGGGACCGTCGCCCAGTGCCCCACTCACAGCCCTAGGGTGCCACGGCCAGGGGGACACCAGCTGGCTTCTCTCCTCCTCCGCCCGGTCAGGACCGGGAAATGGAAGCCATCTGGGAACAGGCCTGGGGGGCACAGAGGCAGGACAGGGGAGCTGGGAAGGGAGTGGGAAACAGGGAGGCAGGCTGAGGCAGCCACGGAGACCAGGCTCCCCAAAGTGACCCCCACGCTCTGCCTTTACCCATTAACCTCCGCTCTGACCGACTCACACAGCAGAGAGCTGCACGCTCACCAAAACACTGTACACACAAACACAGCACGCATACACACACACACGCGGGTACACACACCAAGAAATTATACACAATCACACCACACACATACAGGAAACCCAGAGTAAGAGAATTAAGCTTATCCTGTCTAATAAAAGAGCAATATGCAAATTGACCGTCACTCCAACACACAAGATGGCTGCCCCCATGTGGACACAAGATGGACACCACAAGATGGCCACCAGGAGAGAGCAGTTGGGAGTGACCAGGCCTGCAGGGGAGGGCAGCTGGGAGGCACCAGGCCTTCAGGAGAGGGCAGTTAGGGGTGGCCAGGCCTGCGAGGGGGACAGTTAGAGGCAATCAGGCTGGCAGGGAAGCAGTTAGGCATCAATCAGGCTGGCAGGGAGGGTTAAGTGGTGATCAGGCTGGCAGGCAGAAGCAGTTAGGGGCAATCAGGAAGCCAGGCAGGCGAGCAGTCCTGGATTGTGAGAGGGATGCCTGTTTAACCAAGCAGTCAGACATCCCTCGAGGGGTCCCAGGTTGGAGAGGGTGCAGGCTGGGCTGAGGAACACTCTCCCCCCACACCCTGCACGAATTTCGTGCACCAGGCCTCTAGTAAGGAATAAAATCTACCTGTGGCCTGGGAGTGCAACCTTGGTAATTTAGTAAAACATCCATCTGACGGGACCCAGACACCAGCTGGGCTCTGGCTTCACAGCTCACATGACAGCTGGGGAGGGGAGGGTCTGAGCCACCGGCCATACCCGGGGGTGGAAGGCGTTTGGGGGGGATAAGGCAAAGGTGCCGCAAGGGTCCCACACCCCTGCCCTGTGCACAGGTCTGCACTGCGGCACCCCACTGCAGGGGCCCTCCCAGCTCTGCACAGGCGGGGGTCACAGGTGGGGGTCACAGGCGGGAGTCACAGGTGGGAGTCACAGACGGGGGTCACAGGCGGGGTCACAGGCAGGGGCACAGGCGGTGGTCACAGGCGGTGGTCACAGGCGGTGGTCACAGGCGGGGGTCACAGGCAGGGTCACAGGGGCTGTCACCCTGGACAGGAAGCACCATAAGCTTTGCCACAGGAGGCCCTCAGGGGAGGTTGGGGGAGTTGGGGCTGTCATCTGTGCCATAAAACCATGGTCCCCAAACTGTCACTACAATTATACCCACTTTGCCCTTCGGTTCTCTGAAAAAAGAGGCACCTGAGTCCCCTCTTGGTGGCAAAACACTTTTAAGTCGAGAATGCTCATCTGTTTCTAATCCGGGAACCCATTATTAATGAAAGAGTAACTGAAAAGCAAGCTCCTCAGGGTTAGAAAGCACCGCAGGCATGTTGTGTTTTAAAGCTACAGGGTTTTCACACGGACACAGAGCCCTCGCCCGCAGAGACGTCCCCAGAGCTCACCCATCACTCAAAAGAAAAAACAAGGACTGTCTCCTCACCCTGCTCTACTTCACAGCCCAGCTACCCCTGGAAGTGCAAGCTCTGCTGGAACAGGGACTGCGAAGCGCACATGTTACACGTGTGTGCACACAGGCAAGCGGTAGCGTGGCTCCAGCGTGAACCACACTCCATCCACGTGCCTGTGGGGGTGGAAAGCACACAGCCACGCCAGGTCACTTACAAAGGCTCCCAAGGTAACCAAGCCCATAATGGCCTCGCTGCTTCTCCTCCCAACCCTCCCCCCCCCCAACTAGAACGAAGCTCTGGGTTCTCCAGAAGAACTCCCTGTGATCTGGAATGTTGGCTGAGCCATCGGACGGAGGCCCATCTCTCTGGCATTAAATCTGGCTCGGCGGGCGGGCACCGGAAGGCCGCATGCGGGCTCACTCCCAGGCTGCAGGCTCAATCCCGGGAGGGGTCCCACAATAGATGTTTCTCCTCCCTCTCCCTTCCTCTTCCTCTCTCTAAAAGTCAATAGAAATATTCTAAGTCATTTTTTAAAATATGAAGGTGCTCTGATGGCTCCAAACCTGAGGACAGGAGGAGCTTTACTTACTCTCTGCCAGCTCCTGGGCGCTGCGGTCAGGACCAGGGCGTCAGGCCACGTGCCCAGCGCCTCAGACGGTGTGCAGTGTCTCCCGCGGGTCACACAGACGCCCATCTCTGATCCACACAATGGAGCTGTCATGTCCATTTTGCAGATGCAGAAACTGAGGCTCCGGGAGAGGAAATAACTTACAAGGGCTCCACCCCGCTCAAGGTCCCCGCACAGTTTTGACATGGCTGACTGGCTTGCTAACACACTCTGAAAATAATTAAGAGATTGGGACTCCCACAAAAAACAGAGAAGAGGTGAGATGCAATTACTCTGAAAGTTTTACTACTCATTTTCTTTATCTAATTCTTTCCTACATGGGAGGAATATCTCACTTTTAAGAGTCTCATGCTCTACCGACTGAGCTAGCCGGGCACTTCGGAATATCTCACTTTTAATATAAAGCAGAATAATCTATTTTTTATCCTTACGTAGCAGGAAGTACATGAAATAAACCTTCCCTTCCTCTCCCGCCTTTCCTCTCGCTCTGGATTTTTTTAAGACTACAAGCCCTTACTCCACGCGGCAGAAGACGGAGGAGGAGGTGGGGAGGCGACCACACCGCACCTTCATTAAAGAAAGTGGAAATAAGGCAAACGTCAAGGAATCGGGGAGAAAGTGCGGAGAGCGAGCAGCCACGCCCTCCTGTCCGGCTGTGCTGCTGTCAGAACCGAGGGGAGCCGGTCCTGGGAAATTCTAGATCCCAGGGGAAGGTTGCACTTTAAGTAAAAGGCAGAAAATTACAGACCAGATCTGTGTGCAGCTCTGAATTGCTGGTTTTAAGAAACTATTATTAACAAAGAGGCAAAAGCACTGCTCATCTGAAGAGAATTCTTTAAGGAAAAACACGGTAATAACTGCTGAGCACACATAATGCAGTGAACTCCAGGGGAGGGTCTAAACCACACCGAAACCACAGGCAGCGGTTACCCCGAGCCCGCTGCCCGGCGTCCCCTCTGCCCCAGGGGGGTGGGGGAGGGAGGAGGGAGGAACAGCCTCCTGGACTCCCTCTTGGTTCAGGGGGGCCCGTGTCCCCGGCTCCAGGAGAGGCCGACATTTCAGAGCTCATCCGGAGCAGACCTGGAGGTCCTCAGTCGCAATCCCGCAGCGAACACGGAAAATGACCTCCCAACGGAGCAGGGTTTGCAGAGCAGCTCCGGGCACTGGGACCCGGGGAGGCTCTCCCGGGCACGGCCTCGCGGTCTGTGCTCCCACAAACGGAGCCCTTCCCCACGCCGCACGGGGGCGGGGCCACCAAGATGCTCCTTCCCACGTGCGGGCCGGCTCCCGCCAGAGGGACCTACCCGCAGCCCGGCCGCCTGCGTCTCTCCGACGCACAGGCCCTCTCCGCGGAGTTTCAGAAAGCCCCTTCGGTTGTTTGATTGTTTTAAATCAGTCTTTGCATTACTAAATGGATTTAACCAAGTGTTTTATCTCAATTATTAATTTTTTATTGATTTCAGAGAGAAGGGAGAAGGAGAGGTAGAAACATCAATGATAACAGAGAATCACGGATCAGCTGCCTCCTGTATGCCCCACACTGGGGATCCAGCCCACAACCCAGGCCTGTGCCCTGACTGGGAATCGAACCGTGACCTCCTGGTTCACAGGTTGATGCTCAACCCCTGAGCCACACAGGCCGGGCATTGACTTTTTATTATATTTCAGAACAGCACCCATTTGCAATGATCCCTGCCAGTCCGAGGCATGCAGGGCACTGCCAGCGGCTGGTCCAGGCCAGCGCACTCATGTCCACAGGCCGCCTCCTCAGACTTCCTAACCTGCCATACACACGTGACATCACAGGCTCACCTGTGCTCCCTGTGGGCACATTGGACTCCGTCCCTCCCGGAACTCCTTTCATCCTGCAACCCTGAAACTGCCCCACCCGCAGCACTCGCCTGCAGCTCATCTTGTTTACCCCAGGAGATGAACGGACGGGCTGTCACAGCAGCACGTGGAGGCCACGTGAAAGGGAAGCCCTTTGGTCCTCACGGGAAGCCGTTTATCTCCAGCTCCCTCAGAGAACCCGATCAGGCCTCACCCCTTGGCCGGCCTGCGGGCGGTGGTCCCCTCCCAGGCGGGGCGGTGACCGTGGCACATGGACACACCGGTGAGGTCCTTTCCAAACACAAGTGGATGCAAATTTGTTCAAAACCCACTTAAAAGGCAGAGAAGCGGGGAGTGCCTGCACTCCCGGGCGGGGTATTTGGGTGGCCGTCTGACCCAGGTTCTTTTAGGATATCACCCCAAAGAGAAGTAGGATGTGAGACTCTGCAGAATGAAAACCAAAACATGAAGGGCCAGAAACGGTGATTTCAAAACAGAAGAAGTCAAAACTGAGTCCATTAGCCACCTGAGAACCACGCGCAGAGCCGCTGTGGGCCTCTTGGCAAGCACACCACGCCATTCCGCACACTTTAATGCCTAACTTGGGGGGTGGGAGGGGCGGCTTCCATCCCTTAAATAGTAGATGTCTTCTCAGGATGCGCCTGGGGAGTCTTGTAAATAGAACCCAGAATGGCCGACCATCTGAGGAAGTCCTCTGGGGTCCTGAGAAGAGCTGGGAGCCACAGGAATGTGTGTGGCAGCAGTACTCACAGTGGCCAGGAGATGGAGCCACCCACGTGGCCGTGGACTGAAGACAGGACACCCAGAATGCGGACCATGCAGACAATGGGACACCTTCAGCCTCAAGAGGGAGGGAAGGGAACCCTGACACGCTAGAACATGGATGAACCCTGAAGACACCACAGTAAGTGAAATAAGCCAATTGCTAAAGGACAAAAACTGCAGGATCCCATCTACACGAGGCCCCTAGTCCGTCAGACCCACAGGCAGCCGCGCGCAGCCCGGCGGGAAGTTGGTGCCCCCGGCAGCCTCCATGTGGACGGTGACGGTGACGGTGACGGTGACAGTGACGGTGGTGGCTGCACAGCTTGGTGTCACTGATGCCACCGTGAGAAATGGCTCACCTGTCTGAAGTCCAAATGACCCCTAGGAAACAGAAGCATGGCGACAACGAGACTTTTAAACAGTGGGCGCCCAGTGTACAGGAGCACGCGTGGGGCGGGCACGGCCTGTTTACGTGGACCCCCTCCGCTCCTCGCTGGCTGAGTCCTGTGAGTCACCTAAGCCTTGCTGTCCCCTAGTGGGCCATGAAAATACTGGGCTGGGCCTTTTCTGGTCGCCTCCGCCTCGCTTGATCTGAGGGAATCTTCCTGGAACATGAAATTGAAAAAATTTGTTTAATTGTTGTTAAACTCAAGACAATTAAGGGTTTTCTGGGACACAGTGGGGAGCCCGGCACAGGAGCCCAGCAACAGGGAAGGTGCTTCTGCGTTCTGCTCAGGTGAGTCTGCCCCCCCCCCATCCGCCCCCCGCCCAGGCTTCCTCATTTCCCCAGAAACTGGCCTCCTCCCACCAGTTACAGCTGAAGAGGCTCCCTCCGTCGTGGACACTGACACTAGGAGCGTGAGGTCACAGGGCTGGAAAAGCAGCTGCAAGCTCAGAGCAAGATCCGTCCTCACCTCCCGGCACTGCTGCTCGTCTGAGCCGTCCCCGGAGGGCGGAGGCAGCTGCGAGGGGCCGCTGGAGAAAGGGGGTGACACAGGGCACTCGCGCCTCCAGCAGCCACTCGGAGTTCTGTGGCCGCTGCTGTGTCAGGCTTTGGAAAGGCCCCAGCGCCTGTGAAAGAGCAGTGCCTCTGCCACAGCACGCAGCTGTGGGGCCCTCTGCACCTGCAAGCAGCAGCAGCACAGGATGCGGCCAGCGGAGGGTCCTGGGCAGGTGCGGGTGGGCCGGGGGGGGGGGGTGTTAGGTGAGAGGGAGGATTCAGTCAGTGTGGAGCTGAGTGGACATTGTTGTGTTGTCCGTGAGGAAGGGGCTGGAGAGGGAGGAGCCAGGGACAACTCCCTGGTTCTGTCTTGGCCACGAGGGACGTGCGGGGGGGCACGCCATGCCTTGAAGGACAGGCTGACAGACCCCAAAGAAGGCTGGACACAAGCCTGCAGCCCGAGGCCCGAGGCCCGAGGCCCGAGGCCCAAGGCCGGGTCCAGCCCAGGTCTGCAGTGACTGGCCATGGAGAGCATCACCACTCCTCCCGCCTGGGGGTGAGGTGGCGCTGTAATAGAGCATTAAGCTGGGGAAACAGTTTTCATGGATCTGTGGAAGTTATCTTAGCAAACCCTAATCCAGTACTTTCTACACGCCCAGCAGTAGCTATTCACTCCCAAGAGGACGGATCCCCGTCAGGGGGTGGAACTGGACCTCGCTGCTGGGAAGGTGCTGGCACAGTCGTCCACAGCACACCATCACCACTGGGGAGCAAGCACATCAGTCCCGAGACAGATGAATGACCTAAACCCAACATCCTCCGCTGCCCTTCAAACCGGCTGATTGATTGTTAATGGATATGAGTAACAAATAAAAGTAATGTCACCTTTATGAATTATCCAAAAAGGAACGACTGAGATTGTAAAACACTCGATGGAGTCAAAAGAAACTGCACTGAGATTTTAAGTGGAAGATGCCAATTAACAAAAGTGACTCAAATTCCTAGAAGAAATGCAATCCCTTTATCATCTAATATATATAAAAGTCTAAGTGACCAAATAACCAGTTGACCAGTTGCTATGATGCACACTGACCACCAGGGGGCAGACACTCATAGGAGCTGCATCCTGTTGGTCACTGCATTCCCACAGCCAACCTCCCGCAGCCGGCCAACCTCCCATGGCCGGCCTCGCCTCCCACCCTCCCACCCCCGCCATCGGCCCCAATCAGGTGTGGAGTGGCCAGGCAATCTCCTGCAGTCCCTCCCCTGACCCAGCTACCCCCTCCCCCATAGGCCCCGAGCACCAGCCAGGCCGAGGGCCCCTCTCACACACGAATTCGTGCACCGAGCCTGTAGTTTCATTATGAAAACCTATGAAGCTGACACGTTGGACAGTTGGGAGTCTGCTAACCAGGAATTCCCCTCCTCCCCCCAATTACCCCAAATTAGTACATCATGGCCAATCCAGCATCAAGCCAACGAGAAGAATTCAAAAAGAAACCACAATGACCCCAAACCTCTTTAATTTACAGAGCACCAGAGTCTGTGGGGCCTAATGCAACATACCACTTTGCCAAAAACAACCTATAGAATTTCTCTTGCATGAGAAAATTAAAATGGCTTGCTAATTGCTTTTCCTCGCCAGCATTCTGTGCTGGCGTCCCTGGGCCCACGCTGTGGCAGCGGACAGCGGGAGCTGCCCCGGGGCAGGGGACCGGCTCTGCGGCATCCACCACCCAAAACGCAGCGCATCTCTCTCCCGTACCCCAGACGCCCCGGCTCCAGCCCGGCCGTGGCGTCAGCAGTCTTGAGAGCTTGGAACCTGCCTTCCACCGCGCTTCCCTGGGGGGCTCCCGCGCAGTCCCGGCAGCAGAGGCAGCAGCGGGGCCGGCCGGGTGTGGAGAGGGGTGTTTATGGTCAGAGTTTCCGCTTGGGAAGAAGAAACGGTCTGCAGGTGGACGGCGGCGATGGTGGCACCGCGGTGTGCGTGTGCTCACTGCCACTGAGCTGCCCACTCAACAATGGTCAGGAAGGTAACCTTCAGTATGTACGGAACCACGATTCTTTCTAACGTTTGAGAAAGAACTTTCACGGAATAAGGTTACACAGTCGCTCTGAAGTTCCTAGCCAGGAACGCTTTGTGCCCAAATGAAATACTCAGCCTGTTACTCACCAAAACCGGCCCGCAGCCTGACCGCCGCGCCAGCCAGGGCGCTCCCTGCCAGGGCGCTCCGGGCCGCGCTCCCTGCCGAGCGGGCGCCCGCGCAGCGGGGGGAGGCGCCGCAGGCCCAGCCTCTGCACCGCCGGGTTACCTTCAGTTCGCAGGCTGAGCCCTCAGGCACAAACCAGCCTCATTTCAGTTCATTAGTCAGCTGGTAACCTGATAAATGTTATTTTTTCTGCCAAACGTAGGATGACAATATTGCAAACGTTTTTCAGAGAGTGTAAGCCTGCATTACAGTTCAGTGCAATCTTGTCAGCAAACCCGTCACTGGAACGAGACTGAATTCCTGAGAGACACCCACGCAATTGGTTCCTGGGGGAGTCTGGAGTGAGGAAGCCTGGGCTCCTGAAGAGGGAGAAGCCTGAGCCCCGCTCTCCCTGAGAGACATCGCTGCAGCCCGAGCGCCCATCCGCCCGCCATCAGGCCTAGCCAGGAGCTTCCTGCCTTCCCGTGTCACCTCCAGGGATCACGCTTTAGTCCTGGCAAAGCAGCTCCTCCTGTCCTCCTTTCTCACTGGCCAGGCAGGGTAAGGACTGGCCCGGACAATCTCTGGGAGGCGTGGTCATGGGCCGAGGGCAGAGCTCCGCCGCTCCGGGTGCTGGGCACTGGCCGCAGGCCAGCGGCCCCGTGCGGACGCCTCACCCTTCCCTCCTTTCCACTGGTTCCTGGGGGGAAGGGGGAGTCTGGAACTCACACCTCGTCTGCCTGCCATCTCCGCCCTGCCTGAGGCTCCAGGAGCCCTCACTGGAGGGGCGTGGGAAGCCGGCCTCGGTGGGGCCATGCTGCTCCGCAGGGTGCGGGGAGGGTGGGGCTCTCCCGGAGCAGCAGGCCCTGCCCTGTCACGGGCACGGTTCCCGCAGCCACCGATCAGTCATGCTGGCACCGGCCCGTAACTCTGGGCTGAACTTGGAATCTCGAAGTCCCGAATCCTGTCACTGGATTTCAGGTCCTCTCCCAGGACTTCCATCCGGCCAAGCGCCAGCCTGCCCAAAGGTGCGGGCACCAGCTCCATCGCCTCCCCAGAGCTGTACTGGGGCCCTGGCCCCTCCCCTCCACCCCTCCCTATCCTCAGGACCCTTCTCTACCCAATGCCAATGTCCACTGGACTTTATCCAAAGCCCTCCCTTAACACCAGAAAACCCCCGAGGGGAAGGCAGGTGTGCTGCCCACAAGCAGCCTAGCCCGCTTTTGCTATTATGGCCCAGAGGGATGGCAATCGCGGTGTGGCCCTCTTCTGTCCTGACGCCGTTATTAAAAAACTGGGGGGGAGAGGGTGGGGGGGCGTAGAATAGAAGTTTAGCAACACTTTGAGAATGCGAAACATATAAATGATACTGAACTACCGATTTTTCTCCAAGAAGCAGGCAGAGGAGAAGCAGCCTCTCTGAGCTCAGTACGAAGACAGACTTCATGGGCATCAGGCTCACTGAGCCGGGGACGCGCCTGTGCGCCCGGAAAGGCCCGGCCGCCTTTGCAGAGGCCTCTGCCCGAGGGAGAGGAGAGCCGCAAAGCCGAGACGGCGTCCGGGAGGCCGGCCCCAGCGCCTCCCGCGGGCGCTCTGTCCCGGACTTCGGGCCGCATGGAGACGCAGCACACTGCCCCGCGCTGACACTCAGACCAGTCCAGAGTGATTTCAGTTACACTGCATCCCCTAAAGCACAGTCCATCAGAAAGACGGGCTGTTTGGACCAGTGCTGGTGAGGACGGGCAGAGGGAGCCCTGGCTCACTGCTGCCGGCGGGAGGTCCCAACCTGAAACACATGACCCCACAGTCCCACCCAGGGCAGGTGCCCAAGCACAGGAAAACGTGTGTCCCCGAAGGCTGGCAGTAAGCCCAGACGGACAGGGCGGGGGCTGCCGGCCAGGGCCCGGCCCAGGGCTCTTGGGGAGAGAACTGGCCGTGCCCACGAGCCCGCACTCCGTGAACGCGCAGAGCCCCGGCCTGTACACCTCCACACGGAACTGCCATCCGACCCAGTGACCCCTCTGCTAGGAATATATCCTGAGAACCCCGAAACACCCATCAGGAAGCATGTATGACCCTATGTTCATAGCAGCAGTTTACAACAGCTAAGATCTGGAAACGGCCCCGGTGCCCGTCGGCAGACAGTGGATAGAAAGCTGTGGGACATTCACACCAGGGAACACTATGCAGCGGTAAAAAGAAGGCTCTCTCACCCTTTGAGACAGCATGGAGGGACCTGGAGAGCATCATGCTAAGAGAAACAGGCCAGTCAGAGCAAGACAAGTATCCCATGATCTCACTCATATGTGGAATCTAATGAATACAACAGGTCCAGAGACATAGAAGCATGGAACAAAATGATGAATCTCAGGGGAAGTGGGGGTGGAAGGAGATTAACCAAAAAACGTGTATGCACGTATGCACAGCTCATGGACACAGACACGTGTGGTGAAGGCCTGGGGCGGGAAGGGGGGGTGCAGACTAGAAGGGGTCAACGGGGGGAAAGGAAACATCTGTAAAAAAATAAAATGGTGAATTTCACGGCGTTTGAATCCTATTTTAAAAATCTAACAAGATCGGCTGTTGACGGGAAGGCAGGCTGCAGGACAGAGGGTGAGTGAGAGAAGGAAAGGAGAGTATGTGGACGTACGCAGAGTGTCCATTTGTGGGTGAAGGACAGCTATACTCCAGGGGCTGTTGGGGACTGTCGGACCGGGCCCCCTGACCGGGCAGCCTGCACGGCAGCTGACATCCCTCCCGGAGCGGCCGGCTCTGCTGCAGAGACCGCGCCATCTCGAAGGGGGGAGGCTGTGATAGAAGCCCAGCCTCACCTTCAACTGGGAAGAATTGGACACTTCCCGGGACCCCACAACCACAACACCCAGGAACCAGCTGCGAACCCACAAACACCAGGTCGGATGAGCCCTGCACCTGCTCATGGAGAGGTGAGATTTCGCCGAGAGGAAGGTGAGGTCTGCGATCCAGGCTGGAGGAGAAACACGCACAGCGGGATCTAGAGGCTCAGAGGAAGTCTGCGCCCCACAAAGTCCACAGACATTGGGGCCAGTGTAATCCGCGAACGTGGAAGAGGGTCCACAGGGCTGCTGACAGGAGGTGATTCTAGAAACCGACCCGCAGCTGGGCTGGGCACAGAAAGGCAGCCTGAAGTTCTACAGTAAACCGGCTGCGCTGTGCCAGGGAAAGACATGCAGAGACGTGAGCAGGCCCACGCAACGCCGGGGTGAAAAAGGCGAGAGTTTGTGCACTTATTCTGGCTCTTTTTTCTCTTTAAATCCTTGGTTTTGATTACTGAGCCCAGCACATAGGATCGATCAGCCATTAAAAACACTCTCAAAGACTTCAGGGGAAAGTTGTTTTTGTGGAACCTGGGGATCAGAGAGGGGAGAGATGATCAGAGAACCAGCTCTGGGGCAGCCCATACCCCAAACCAGCATTAAGTGCAGCAGGGAAAACAAATTCTAAATACTGGGTAGAGAGGAATTACAGCCCCGGATGTCAATACAGAAACACTGCCACCCAGGGATGAAATCACAAACTGGCTCTTGTGTAAATACAACCACAGGCAGGCTGAGAAACAAAGAAATACTGCCTGCTTCAAACAGGATTGTGGCTTACAACACAGAGGAGCTGTGGAATGCAGGAAACTTCAATACTGTCCTCACTACCTGACAGGAAACAGGCGTGCCAAACAGAACAGTAGAGTGAATGGCCTTCAATACTGCACATTTTATTTTTTATCTTTTACTTAAGAAACTAATTTTTTCTTTTGTTCTCACTTTATTTTACCTTTTTAATTATTATATTTTTATTTGTAATCAGTATTATTACTACTATTATTTTACCTTTTTTGTTTCATTTTTAAAAAATATTTTATTGATTTTTTACAAAGCGGGAGAGGAATAGAGAGTTAGAAACATCAATAAGAGATAAACATCAATGAGCTGTCTCCTGCAAACCCCCTACTGGGGATGTGCCCAAAACCAAGTACATGCCATTGACCAGAATCAAACTTGGGACCCTTCAGTCTGAAGGCCAACACTCATCCACTGAGCCAAACCAGTTATAGCTAAAGTTTCATTTAATTTTTTCTTTTATTTTATTTTGGGATTGTGTTCTACATTCTATTTTCATCTTTCCTTTAGCATCATTTTATTCTATCTCAACTTTACCTTTATGCCAACACTCTCTTCCTCACTCTTCCCTTTTGCTGTCCTGTTTCTCTTACCCTAATCCTGCTTTAGATTTTCCCTATTCCTTCTTTTTACCCCTGTTAAAATTTCACCCTACTTATGTATCTAATTTCCAATCCGCTGCTCCAAGTCCATACACACTTTTCTATTCTTTCTTCACCATCCAAATTTTTTTCTCTTCACTTTTTTCTTGTTTTTTTTGTTGGTTTTTTTTTTTGTAATGTTTTTTAATTTTATTTTGCCTTCCTTTTTCTCCTATTATTGTTAGTTTGCTTGTTGATTAGATTGGTTTATTTGTTTGTGTGATTGTTTCTCTTTTTTCTTTTTTCGCTTCTGTTTTTCCTCTCCTTACTAGTTGTCTGTAGTTTGCATTCATATCAGGGTGTTAGTTGTTTGCAATATTTTTTATTAGGTGTTGTTCTATTGGAGTTTTCTCCCCATATAAATAGTTTTCCACCCTTCTTTTTTATTATTTTTTTCTCTCTTACTTTTTTTCCTTCTCTCAATATCATTTTTGCACTTTTTTTTATCCCCTAATTTTCTTTTCTCTGGTGGTCACCTCTATTTGGGATTATTAGTATCGTGAATACATTTGTGTTCAGTGACTTGTGCCTTGTGCCTTGTTGTGTTGTATTTTGTGCCTGTAAGTCAACGCAGAGAGAGAGCGCTACATAATCAGACACCCAGAGAGGAGAGATCATGGGGAGACAAAGAAACAGCCCGCATATAAAAGAAAAGGAGACGTCACCAGAAAAGGGGGCAAGCAATATGTCAGAGAAAGAATTAAGAGAAAAGGTCATAAGGTCGTTGAAAAGGTTGGAAGACAAACTTAACAATATGCATAAGAACAACAAAGAAATGAAGAAGAACCAAGAAGAAATGAAAAATGACATTGCTACTGTAAAGAATAGAAAGCATCAACAGTAGACTAGAAGAAGTGAAGGACTACATCAGTGAGCTAGAAGACAAGGTTGAAAAAAATACCCAAGCAGAGCAGCAACTAGGAAAAAAAGCTTACAAAGCAGTAGGAGAGCCTATGGGAACTTTGAGACAACAAGAAACAAAACAACATCCGCATAATAAGGGTGCCAAAAAAGGAGAGGAATCTGAGCAAGGAATAGGAAACCTGTTTGAAGAAATAATGACAGAAAACTTCCCTGATATGGGGAAGAAAAAACTTATACAAGTCAGAGAAGCTCACAGAGTTCCAAACAAAATAAACCACAAAAGACTGATGCCAAGGCATATTATAATTAAATTGGCAAATACCAACGACAAAGTAAGAATATTAAAAGTGGCTAGAGAGAGACAGAAAGTTACCTACAAAGCATCCTCCATCAGACTAGCAACTTATTTCTAAATAGAAACACATCAGGCCAGAAAGGAATGGAATGAAATATATAAAGTCATGCAAAGGAAGGGTCTGAATCCAAGAATACTGTACCCACCAAGGCTATCAATCAAATTGAAGGTGAAACCAGGAGCTCCACAGACAAAAAAGGACTAGGGGGATTTATCACCACCAAGCCAGCAATGCAAGAAATGTTAAAGGGTCTGCTGTAAAAAAAAGAAATAGGAAGCAAAGAAGGAACACAGGCATAAAATGTAAAAATGGCAACAAACAAGTACCTATCAATAATAACTTTAAATTAAATGCCCCAATCAAAAGATATAATTACCTGAGTGGATAAGAAACCACGACCCATATATCTGCTGTCTACAGGAAACCCACCTCACAGAAAAAGGACTCATACAGACTGATGGGCAAGGGATGGGAAGAGGTATTTCAGACGAATGGGGGGGGGGGGGGGAGAGAGAGCTTGGGTAGCAATACTTATATCTGAAAATTTAGACCTCAAAGTGAAGGACATAAAAGATAAGGAAGGCCACTTATAATACTAAAGGGAGCAATTCAACAAGAAGATATAACTCTGGTAAACATATATGCACCCAATACAGGAGCACCCAAATACATAAAAACTCCTGGAGGATATCAAGGGAGAGATTAATAGCAATACAATCATAGTAGGAGATTTTAATACCCCACTGTCACCATTGGACAAATCCTCTGAACAAAAAATCAGCAAAGAAACATCAATCCTAAATGATTCACTAGACCAGTTGGAATTAATTGACATCTTCAGAACATTCCACCCCAAAGCCACAGAATATACATTCTTCTCAAGTGCACATGGGTCATTTTCAAAGAGAGCCCACATATTGGGGCACAGGCAAAGTCTATTCAAAATCAGGAAGATATAAATCATATCAAGCATCTTCTCAGATCACTATGACATAAAACTAGAAATCAACTACAAATAAAAACAATTAAGCCAAAACCAGTTTGGCTCAGTGGATAGAGCATTGGTCTGTGGACTGAAAGGTCCCGGGTTCGATTCCGGTCAAGGGCATGTATCTTGGTTGCAGGCACATCCCCAGTAGGGAGTGTGCAGGAGGCAGCTGGTCGATGTTTCTCTCTCATTGATGTTTCTGACTTTCTATCCCTCTCCCTTCCTCTCTGTAAAAAATCAATTAAAAAATTTAAAAAATAAATAAATAAAAACAATTTTAAAAAATCAAACACCTGTAGGCTAAATAGCATGCTATTAAACAATGACTGGGTTACCAGAGAAATCAAAGAAAAAATAAAAAATAAATTAAAAAAACAAAACACATCATGGCAACAAATGACAATGAAAACACAACAATCCAAAATCTATGGGACCCAGTGCACACTGTGTCCATCCAAGGGGCTCCCTCCTGTACACGCACTGTGTCCATCCAAGGGGCTTGCTTCTTTGTCCCAAAACTACTGCAAACAACTGTAGTGAAATACCCAGATCAGGCAGAACTCAGCACCCTGACTTCCTGCTCTGCCCGCGTCTGCCACAGCCAGCTCCTCAGACCCTGTGCCCGGAGGTCAGGTTTCCTGGCTGCCCTGGATGTGTTCTCCCCTCGTCCGTCTTCCTGAATACGTCGGAAATCTCTGAGTTCTAAGGCTGTGCCGTGAACGAACAGCGCGAGCTCGGAGCCAGCACCACTGAGCGGGCTCCCCGCAGACTCCTGCTTTCACAGCCGCTTCTCGGCCAGGAATCCCGCAGCCTCCGCAGCGCTATGTGCTGGATGCAAAGAGTGTCTACTTCCTTTCACTCGCGCTCTCCTTAAACACCAAGGTCACTCGTCCGTTCACGTGAAAGCCAAGGCCGGCTTGTGAAAGCAGTTCCACAGCAGCCAGACCCTCTGCCTGGGAGCGCAGGACGCCTGAAAGCGAACGGGAACTTATGCCCTGCAAACAGGACCCTCCACCACCTGGCCTCCACCTGCCTGGCCTCAACCCGCCTGGCCTCCGCCCGCCTGGCCTCCACCCCCTCGCCTCCACCCCCTCGCCTCCACCCGCCTGGCCTCTGCCCGCCTGGCCTCCGCCCACCTGCCCTCAACCCCCTGGCCTCCACCCACCTCGCCTCCAGCCCTCGCCTCCACCCGCCTGGCCTCCACCCTCCTCGCCTCCTGAGGACCATTCCTGGTGATCAGCCTCGGGGAACATTTTCCTACCACACACGCCCCTGGTTCCTACCGGCCCCTGCGCTTAAGTCTCTGAAGGGACTTGCTCTTTCAGCGATAACAGTTCCATTCCAGCCGCTTCTCCCGCGCAGGGGGTGTCCACGCCGCCGGGGTCGGCGGGCGGCGGAGGAGGCCCGGCTGCCCACCGGGGACTCTGCCTCCCGGAGCCTCCGGGAGGGTCTCCTCGCCTCGGAGCGGACACCAGGGCGCCACCCGGGGAGTCTGGCGGAGAACCCAAAGCTCAGTGACTGAGCCGCGTTTCTGAAGCTTTCTTGCACAGAGTGGATGAGGCTGCTCTGAGTAGCTCAGGCCCCACCCCATCCACCTGCCCAGCCAAGGCCCCCGACCCCACAAATGTCTGCGAGAGACGGGCTGGGCGAGGACCCAGCCCCACAACCCAAATATTAAACAATCTTAGTATTAAGACTTCAGGGCTATTTGTTTCTCCTTCTCTCTGAAGAATTGGTAAGAAATTGAAAGACCGCAGTGCTGTCATCGGGACCACAATATTGACATATCATATATTGCCTGACTCAAAGTTCTGGAACGGTGACGACTTTTCTTTGAGTGATGCCTTGTTTGTAAGTGAGAACAAGCCTGTGCCTGACCCTCCTGTGCGGGTCAGAGGAGAGGAGAAAGGCGGGCGGTGGGAGAGACAGACTGACTCCTCTGTTCGCAGCTCTTCCCGATCGCTCGCCTGCTGCTCCAGGCAGGATCGGCTCTGCCCGGCGCTCGACAACGGCCACCGGCGCGCCAGACACACACAGGCGCACACACAGGCACAGACAGGCGCACACAGGCACATACATGCACACACACAGGACACACATGCACACACAGGTAGACACCCAGGCACACACAGGCGCACACACAGGCACACACAGGCGCACACAGGCACACACAGGCACACACACAGGACACACAGGCACACACACAGGCACACACAGGCACACACAGGCGCACACACAGGCACACACAGGCGCACACAGGCACACACAGGCACACACAGGCACACACAGGCACACACACAGGCACACACAGGCGCACACACAGGCACACACAGGCGCACACAGGCACACACAGGCACACACAGGCACACACAGGACACACAGGCACACACACAGGCACACACAGGCACACACACAGGCACACACAGGCACACACAGGCACACACACAGGCACACACAGGCGCACACACAGGCACACACACAGGCACACACAGGCACACACACAGGCACACACAGGCACACACAGGCGCACACACAGGCACACACAGGCGCACACAGGCACACACACAGGACACACAGGCACACACACAGGCACACATAGGCACACACAGGCACACACACAGGACACACAGGCACACACACAGGCACACACAGGCGCACACACAGGCACACACAGGCGCACACAGGCACACACAGGCACACACAGGCACACACAGGCACACACACAGGCACACACAGGCACACACAGGCACACACAGGCACACACAGGCACACACAGGCACACACAGGCACACACACAGGCACACACAGGCGCACACAGGCACACACACAGGCACACACAGGCACACACAGGCACACACAGGCACACACAGGTGCACACACAGGCGCACACAGGCACACACACAGGCACACACAGGCGCACACACAGGCACACACACAGGCACACACAGGCACACACACAGGCACACACAGGCACACACAGGCGCACACACAGGCACACACAGGCGCACACAGGCACACACAGGCACACACAGGCACACACACAGGCACACACAGGCGCACACAGGCACACACACAGGCACACACAGGCACACACAGGCACACACAGGCACACACACAGGCACACACAGGCACACACAGGCACACACACAGGCACACACAGGCGCACACACAGGCACACACACAGGCACACACAGGCACACACACAGGCACACACAGGCACACACAGGCGCACACACAGGCACACACAGGCGCACACAGGCACACACAGGCACACACAGGCACACACAGGCACACACACAGGCACACACAGGCGCACACAGGCACACACACAGGCACACACAGGCACACACAGGCACACACAGGCACACACACAGGCACACACAGGCACACACAGGCGCACACACAGGCACACACAGGCGCACACAGGCACACACAGGCACACACAGGCACACACAGGCACACACACAGGCACACACAGGCGCACACAGGCACACACACAGGCACACACAGGCACACACAGGCACACACAGGCACACACACAGGCACACACAGGCACACACAGGCACACACACAGGCACACACAGGCACACACAGGCACACACAGGCACACACAGGCACACACACAGGCACACACAGGCACACACAGGCACACACACAGGCACACACAGGCACACACACAGGCACACACAGGACACACAGGCACACACAGGCACACACAGGCACACACAGGCACACACAGGCACACACAGGCACACACACAGGCACACACAGGCACACACAGGCACACACACAGGCACACACAGGCACACACAGGCACACACAGGACACACAGGCACACATAGGCACACACAGGCACACACAGGCACACACAGGCACACACACAGGCACACACAGGCACACACAGGCACACACAGGCGCACACACAGGCACACACACAGGCACACACACAGGCGCACACACAGGCACACACAGGACACACAGGCACACACAGGCACACACAGGCACACACAGGCACACACACAGGCACACACAGGCACACACAGGCACACACAGGCGCACACACAGGCACACACAGGCGCACACACAGGCACACACACAGGCACACACAGGCACACACAGGCACACACAGGCGCACACACAGGCACACACAGGCGCACACAGGCACACACAGGCGCACACACAGGCACACACAGGCGCACACACAGGCACACACAGGCACACACAGGCACACACAGGCACACACACAGGCACACACAGGACACACAGGCACACACAGGCACACACAGGCACACACACAGGCACACACAGGCACACACACAGGCACACACACAGGCACACACAGGCACACACAGGACACACAGGCACACACAGGCACACACACAGGCACACACAGGCACACACAGGCACACACACAGGCACACACACAGGCACACACACAGGCACACACAGGCACACACAGGCACACACAGGCACACACAGGCACACACACAGGCACACACAGGCACACACAGGCACACACACAGGCACACACAGGCGCACACACAGGCACACACAGGACACACAGGCACACACAGGCACACACAGGCACACACAGGCACACACAGGCACACACACAGGCACACACAGGCACACACAGGCACACACACAGGCACACACACAGGCACACACAGGACACACAGGCACACACAGGCACACACAGGCACACACAGGCACACACAGGCACACACACAGGCACACACAGGCACACACAGGCACACACAGGCGCACACACAGGCACACACACAGGCACACACACAGGCACACACACAGGCACACACAGGACACACAGGCACACACAGGCACACACAGGCACACACAGGCACACACACAGGCACACACAGGCACACACAGGCACACACAGGCGCACACACAGGCACACACAGGCGCACACAGGCACACACAGGCGCACACACAGGCACACACAGGCACACACAGGCACACACAGGCGCACACACAGGCACACACACAGGCACACACAGGCACACACAGGCACACACAGGCGCACACACAGGCACACACAGGCGCACACAGGCACACACATGCGCACACACAGGCACACACAGGCGCACACACAGGCACACACAGGCACACACAGGCACACACACAGGCACACACAGGCACACACACAGGCACACACAGGACACACAGGCACACACAGGCACACACAGGCACACACAGGCACACACAGGCACACACAGGCACACACACAGGCACACACAGGCACACACAGGCACACACACAGGCACACACACAGGCACACACAGGACACACAGGCACACACAGGCACACACAGGCACACACAGGCACACACAGGCACACACAGGCACACACAGGCGCACACACAGGCACACACAGGCGCACACACAGGCACACACAGGCACACACAGGCACACACAGGCACACACAGGCACACACAGGCACACACAGGCACACACACAGGCACACACAGGCACACACAGGCACACACACAGGCACACACACAGGCACACACAGGACACACAGGCACACACAGGCACACACAGGCACACACAGGCACACACAGGCACACACAGGCGCACACACAGGCACACACAGGCGCACACACAGGCACACACAGGCACACACAGGCACACACACAGGCACACACAGGCACACACAGGCACACACAGGCACACACAGGACACATAGGCACACACAGGCACACACAGGTGCACACACAGGCACACACACAGGCACACACAGGCATACACAGGCACACACAGGACACACAGGCACACACAGGCACACACAGGCACACACAGGCACACACACAGGCACACACAGGCACACACAGGCACACACAGGCGCACACACAGGCACACACAGGCGCACACAGGCACACACAGGCACACACAGGCACACACACAGGCACACACAGGCACACACAGGCACACACACAGGCACACACAGGCACACACAGGACACACAGGCACACACAGGCACACACAGGCACACACAGGCACACACAGGCACACACAGGTGCACACACAGGCACACACAGGCACACACAGGCACACACAGGTGCACACACAGGCGCACACAGGCACGTACCATCCTGAGGAGGGCCAGAGTTGTGTGCAGGCAGGACCGCGAAGGCCCGGGAGTGCTGGAAGTGGCTGCGCCCATCCCTGTGCCCAGGCCTTCCCCACTCCTGCTCGGTGCTGCCGGGAGATGTGGCCCTGCTCTCGGGGGTAAGAGCGCCTCTCTCCATTTGAACCCCCCGGGGCAGTCCCTGGCACCTGCGCCCGCCGTGGCGTGCCTCTGTTTCCCTGCCTGTAGAAGGGCAGAGGAGCAGCCCCGCTCCTGGGGTTTCCGCAGACGACAGCAGCCGTCCGTCTGAAGGGCAGGACTGAGCGGGCGCTGACAGGGGCCGCAGGGCCTGGTCCCGGGCGGCCTGGCATGGGGGCACGGGTCTCTGCAGGCCTGTGCTCCTCAGTAAGTGTCACCGCCCTCCGCCGTCCACACCCCACTCTGCGTGAGGCTGAGGGCTAGCTGGTGAGAGCAGCAACGGAGCGGTGCTGGCACCAGCACTGGAACAGGTCCCGCCACACAAGCCCGTCCGCACCCACTTTCTGGGTCTGTGGATTCAGAAACAGTAAACCCCCCGAATAAAAGAACTCCATAACCAAGCACGTGTGAGAATCACTGTTAAAACCACAAAACTGGTTCCCGGCCAGAGCCATTCCTGTGTGAAGGAACTCCAGGGAGAGTGTCAGGGAACCCACTTTGGGAACGGCTCTTGCAACCCAGAAGAGAATTTTAAAGCACTCAGAGGCCAGGTCAGTGGTCAGCATCGTCCCCTCTACCAATGGGCAGTGGTCAGCATCTCGTCCCCTCTACCAATGGGCAGTGGTCAGCATCATCCCTTCTACCAATGGGCAGTGGTCAGCAGCATCCCCTCTACCAATGGGCAGTGGTCAGCATCGTCCCCTCTACCAATGGGCAGTGGTCAGCATCGTCCCCTCTACCAATGGGCAGTGGTCAGCATCATCCCTTCTACCAATGGGCAGTGGTCAGCAGCATCCCTTCTACCAATGGGCAGTGGTCAGCATCATCCCTTCTACCAATGGGCAGTGGTCAGCATCGTCCCCTCTACCAATGGGCAGTGGTCAGCATCATCCCCCTCTACCAATGGGCAGTGGTCATCATCCCCCTCTACCAATGGGCAGTGGTCAGCATCGTCCCCCTATACCAATGGGCAGTGGTCAGCATCATCCCCACCACCAATGCTCTCTAGTCCGCGGCACTGGGAGGGCTGTGAGGGCGTGGCCAGGGTGCCACCCTCTGCCCCACCGAGCACTCCCAGCGCCTGAAGCAGCCTCCCTGCCAAGCGAGAGGCGTCAGAATACCAAAGAACCAGCACCAGAACTCACGCTGGTCCCTCAGGAATTGTTTTCAACTCAGCTCACATTCCAAACACATCTGGACTCCAAATAAAGAGGTTTCACCTACCCGCCCTCCATTTTCAAGAAAACCTAAGAACAGCCTCAACGCAAAACACCAGAAAACTAGAAACAAATCCTGGAGCCAGACCTCACCGCCTCCAGTGGCACGGCCTCCACCCCACCCCACCCCAGGGCTGCTCCCTGCACAGCTGAGCTCTCCCCCACCCGCCCCACCCCACCCCCACAGGCTCACCTCCCAAAGATGACCCTCAAGCTGACAAATGTGCTTTGTTTCAGTTCCCAGACTCAGGTCCCACAGGAACAGCTCTCAACCCTGACTGTGCAAAAGCTGGAAACAAAAAAAATCGCCCATCGATGTTTCCTCTCTCTCCCTTCTCCCTCTCCCTTCCTCTTGTTTAAAAAAAAAATAAATTAATGAAAAAATATGTTTTAAAAAGATTGCCCTGGCTAGTTTGCTCAATGGTTAGAGATCACCCTGCAGACTGAAAGGTTACAGGTTCAATTCCCAGTCAAGGGCACATAAGTCAGTTGCAGGTTCCCCAGCCCCTTATAAGGGGCACATTCGGGAGGCAACCAATTGATGTGTCTCTCTCACACAGATGTTTCTGCCTCTCTCTCCTCCCTCCCTTCTAACCCTCTCTAGTAATCAATGGGGAAAAAATATCCTTAAGTGAGGATTAAAAGTAATAATAAATAAAAATAGAAAAGGTTGAAAATCTCTGATCTAGAAAACTAAGTGAGACTAGTCAGGAAAAGTCCGGGGTAAACAGATAAAGAGACAGATTAACCCTACCAAATATTAAACCTTACAAAGCCATGGAATTATAGTCAGCAGACACTGACTGATCCAGAAACAACAGCAAGCTAACGTAAAATTTAATACCAAAAGGCTGCTTTTCCAATAACAGAAAAGGAATGACTTTTCAATAAAGGGTTTCGTTCCTCCAAGGTGAATGAAGATGGATCTAAATTCCATGTGAATGGCCAAAACCGGTTTGGCTCAGTGGTAGAGCGTGGGTCTGTGGACTGAAAGGTCCCGGGTTCGATTCCGGTCAAGGGCATGTACATTGACTGCTGACACATCCCCAGTAGGGGATGTTCAAGAGGCGGCTGGTTGATATTTCTCTCTCATCGACGTTTCTGGCTCTCTATCTCTCTCCCTTCCTCTCTGTAAAAAATCAATATACATATATATATATATATATATATATATATATATATATGTTTAAATTCCATATGAATGAAAGATCTAACCAGAAGGATAAGTCACAAAAGCCTCCCAAAGGACATTTTTAAAAATAATCTTGGAATGGCAAAGCTCAAAATACATAAAGTAAAAGCTGGTTAGTTTGACTAAAGGGTCCTTTCTGTATGGAAACAAATATCCTAAGTAAGTTCAAAGGACAACCTGAGAAAAAATACTTTAGCGACTGGAATAGAGTTAAATATCTTAGAAACTGGTGAAACAACTAGAAACAACTACCGTATTTTCCGGCGTATAAGACGACCCCCTAATTTTACTGTTTAGCCCTATATTCGCTGTATAAGACTACCCCCCACTTCCGAGGCAACACCAGTTCTTTTTTTAATAGACCGCCTCTCTGACTCTGGCCAATCTGAGCAGGCTTTTTACTAGAACACAGTGTACATGTTCTGTACCTGAAGCTATGTTTTAACTGTAAAATTAGGGGGGCGTCTTATACGCTGGAAAATACGTAAGAGAAAATAAGGAGAGGGAGCAGAAAAAAGAAACACAACGACTTAAGAAGACATTCAGCCTCATGGGATTTAAATAATGCACAGAACCAACATGGCATTCTGTCTTCATACTTACTGAGAGTAAAATGCCTGACAATTTCTAGTGTGAGGGCTAGAAAAATCTAGAAAAGCTCAAACACCCTTGCTGGGAGCATAAATTACTACCACCTTCTGAAGGAGCAATTTTGTAGAATCTATTAAAAGTCCTATCTAATAAAGAAGGAATATGCTAATTGACCCTCACAGCATCAAAAAGATGGTGGCACCCACAGCCAATAAGAGGAGGATATGCTCATTGAATGCCCCACCCTCAAAGATGGCAGCGCCCACAGCCACAGGATGGTGGTGCCCAGTCCCCTCAACTCCCCAGCCACCCAGGGCCAGCTGGAGGCACAGGCAAGCCTTGGATGGCAGCTGCCCAGTCACCCAGGGCCGCCCAAGGCTCAGGTAACCAGGGCCGGGGGAGGCTAGCGCTGCCGGCAGTGGCAGCAGCAGAGGTGTGATGGGGCGTCACCTTCCCCTGATCGCTGGGTCACCTCCTGCCCCTGAGGGTTCCCGGACTGTGAGAGGGGGCAGGCGGGTTGAGGGACCCCCACTCCAGTGCATGAATTTTCACGCACTGGGCCTCTAGTTTAAAAATAAATACCTTGGACAAAAAAATTCACTTCTGGAGACTGAAGTACACACACAAGAAAACAAAATATGTACCCACAGATGCTCCCTGAGCTGTTTTATGTCAGACACTAAAATTAGGAGCACCACCCCAGGAGACGAGTGAAATGGCCTATCTACAGCCAATGCAGTGTTAGCGTAGATTTTAAAACGGTACCTGGCATGAAAGGGCTGCCAGACCTAACGGTTCAGCACGTATGACACACTCTCCCTGCCCTGAAAACAGGTCGGGGACGCACAGCACGCATGAGCCTTGACAGGATGCTCAGTGAAGGAAGCCAGACACACGGCCGCTGGCTGCACGATGGTTCTATTTATATGAAACTCCCAGGAGAGGCATCGCTGGAGACAGATCAGTGGGTGTCAGAGGGGGATGGGCAGTGCCTGCTAATGTAGAGCGTTTACTTGGGGGGCAGAATGTTCTGCATTGAGACATAGTGGTTGCAAAAGGGTATGCTCTATACAAAATGCCACTAAACTGCATACTTTAAAACGGTCAATTTTACATCATGTGACTTTTACCAAAATGTTTAAAAATAAACAAATAAAGGAGGTGTACAGACAAGCATGTGTGTCTAGAATATGTCTGGAATGAAGCACACAGACGGCCGGCCAGGCTTCCCGGGACCTCCGGGGGAGGCGCAAGGGGGCGGGAGAAGCAAGAGGTGCTTTCCATTTCACACCCTCTGCTCTGCTCTGTTTGTTCAAATCACTGCATGCTACTAGGTTTTTTGGTTTGGTTTTATGTTTCTTGATTTTCATTTAATCAAGTAATAAATACATTAGCCTGATAAAAAGTTAAAATATTACGGACTAAGCTAAATGAAGTCTCTTTGATCACACCCAGCACCAGGTGGGGCCTCTTGGAAGCACTTGCCTACAGAAAGCAGCAGAGAATATGTAATATTGTTTTGTGAGGGTTTCCACGTCATAAATTCTAAGTAAATACTTGCACTTATAAATAAATAATTGGGCCCCAGACAAAGCTCCCTCAGTACCATAAGGACCCACCCCACCACCCAACACCCCCCCTCCCCCAGCACTCAGGGCGGCCCCAATCCACGGCTGGGGGAAAGCAATCATAAAGAGCGTGTTTTTTTGTGTGTATGTGTGTTTTTTTTATAATTAATCCTGGAGAGATCAACATATTCCCACATTTAGCATTCATTCTTTCTTTAGTTTTGTGTTAGCCTGGCTTTTAAGATCCCATAAAAATTTTTGCTACTCAACTAGGAAAAAAAAACTGCACTATTTTGGGGTTTTTTTTTAATTAATATTATTATTTTAAAAGAAAGAAAAAGCATAGCAAAAAAATAAAATAAAATAAAATAAGTGAACCTTATTTGAACTTTGAAAACACTTGACTAATTAGAGGTAATTATGCACGAGTCTGCCTTGTGAAACAATGGATTTCCCTTCTTGCGAAATAAAATGATAATGACATACTGAATTTTGCAAATAATTAAGGAAAATAGTATACCCTGAAACAGCTGGCTGGATCTTACCTACAACACAGCTACGTGCGGGGCCATTACTGACACAACTGTGTCTGCGGCCGGGAAGAGGCATCCTTTAGAAGGGGCTCCTGGTGGCTCTGAGCTCACACTGCAGAAACAGCCTGGCAGCCACCCCACAGGGCCCTCGGCAGACACACCTGAGGGGAGCCACACTGAGCCCCCCTAGAAAGGAGTTCCTGAAACTACATCCTAACCAACAGAGCAAAGTTTCCCATGTCCACAGCTATGCACCTATCCCCCATCAGCATCTTCACGCACCAATCACAACAGCTCCATTCTGGCCAATCAGAACAGGGCTCTTGGACCAATCAAGCTGAGAAGATTAGGAGTCCTCGTTAGCATAAGGATGGGCCAATCGGGGACCAGCCCCTTTGGCTGGGAGACCACACCATCCCTTTCCACCAGACTGAGGCTGCGTGTACCTAAGCCGGGCGAGGGCCCATTCCACCAGAGCAGGTGGAGGGAGCGGAGTGGTGGCTGGAAGAGAACCTTGCCCTAGGGCTGCCCCACAGCTGTGATGCTTCATAACTGAGCTGTTTGCACCCCAAACTGGGTTTCCTGTTGGCACTGAATTGGCAGCAACAACCGCTGTTGACATATCAGAATCGCCCGTATCATTGCGATCCAAAGCATCCAGTCAGCTCTTCTCTGGGCTGCATGCTGACACCCATATACCACACTAGATACCCTTTCCTAACTCTTCCCTCGGCCTGACCCCATGTCCACCCCTCTCTCCAGCATCCAAAGGTGCCTACACCAGCAGCCTCTCTCTGAGCAGCAGCCATGCGCCCGGGCCCCCTCTTCACAAAAGCTCCCAGGCAGCCAAGCCGATGCCTTTTCCATCCCTGGAGCCTGCGGCTGGTGGGGAGCCCTCCCCAGCTCGGTAACAGGCAGAAGTGAAGGAGGTGCCGAAGGACAGACAGACACACTCCCCAGCCAGCCCGGGTCCGGGCCCTGCTTCCTCCCCAGGTGGCATTTTCCCAGACAGAGGGCCCAATCAGCAGGCTGCCGGGCGGGCGGGGGTGACAATCCCAGCTCCAGAGACTCCACTTTCCTGGGGTTTGTTGTCGCTGTTCCCTGGGCCCCTGAGGGAAACAGGCCTGGGGGAGCCGGCATCGTGGAGCTCCCTCACAGAGGCCAGGCCAGCAGCTGGGGAAGGTGGGAAGGCTGACAAGCCCCTTGAAGGGCAGGCACACAGGTGCCCAGAGGCCGCCGGAGCTGGCAGCACGGCTCACAGCAGCAGCGCCAGCACACAGCTTCCAGAGGAAGGACCTCCGATGCCAAGCTCCAGAATGGACTTGTCATGCCAGACTGTGGTGCACAGAGACCTCGGAGCAGGCCTGTGAGCCTGGGTCCAGCCGGCAGCTGCTCACAACCCCGGAGGCTCAGCAGAAGGGTGTTGGTAAGCAGTGGAACCCTTTTTATCAACTTCCTCTGCAGATGCTCCAAAAATAAAATCAACAGAAAACAAAACAAGAAAAAGGAAGAAGGAACAGCAGGCCAGTGAAGAGCACGTTGCCGACAGCGCGTATAGAATTCCCACTGTGGACGTCACCAATCAAGGCCGTGGTCAAGACTCCAGCCTGATGCAGTGAGAGGAGACTTCCCACTGCTTTGGAAATGCCTCCTCAGCCGCCAGAGCCGCCTCCACAGCTGGCGTCCGGAACCGTCCTCTCGTCATTGCCAAGATAATCCTCATGTGAGACCTGTCCCCGTGAGGAGAGGGCTCTGGTGTGAAAGTTCCTTTTCAGAGTGCAGTGCGGTGGTCTTTTCTCCTACAGATGTCTTAGGAATGAACGCACAGTGCCTCTCGCCTTCCCTGCCGTGCCTGCCTGCTTAGACTGCTCATTTCAGCAAAGGCCATGAAAGGAGCCTCACGTTCCCGCTAACGAAATGGCTGACTGCTCTGAGTGTTTTTCATTGCTGCTTTCATTACAAAGTGAGTCAATAAAGTTGCCTTGCTCTGGCCATTTAAAAAAGAAAAGCAATGCCCGATTCGCATGCATGTGAGCGCAGACCTGGAAGGATGAGTCAGACAGGGCTGCCTCCACACAGCACCGCAGCCAAGACAGCGTCAGCAGACACTCGTGCCTTCCCTCTGCGGCTGGAAGGGAGACCGCGCAGGGTGGCTGCCCCTGAGGCTCCCTCCTCGGCTGGCAGGCGGCCTTTCCGCGCCTCACCACGTCTTCCCTCTGCGTGGCGGTCTCTGCCCATTTCCCCCTTTTCATAAGGATGCCATCTGAGTGGATTTGGTCCCCAATGGCCTTGTCTGAACGTGCAAGGACTCTCCAAATAAGGTCACATTCTGAAGACGGGAGTGAGGGCTCCGACTTACCTTTTTTGGAGGAAGCACAATCCAATCTATAGCACTGTCACATTCTCTTCATAAGAGGTCCTTAGTAAGCCTGGCCTGTGTGGCTCAGTGGTGAGCCTCGTCCCAGGCAGGGCCCGGGGACAAGGCTTGATTCCCGTTTGATTCCCTGTCAGGGCCCACGCTCGGTTGCAGGCTCGATCTCCCACAGGAGGGAGTGTGCAGGAGGCAGCTAATCATTGTTTCTCTCACAGTTGAGTTTCTATCTCTCTCTCCCTCCCTCTCATTTCCTCTCCGAAATTAATAAAAAAACATATTTTTTTCAAAGTCATTAAGTAATGACTTAAGCCATAAAAACGTGAAACTGTAAATTCGGGACGGTCTTACTGGGATATAATTGATATACATCACTGATAAGCAGTCTGAATTCCATTTACTGTGAAAGGATGACCAGAGCACACTTAGTTAGCGTGTGTCATCCCATAGAGATGCCATAAAGAGAAAAATCAAAGAAGCCCATTTTCCTGCCATGAGAACTCTTAGGGTTAACTCTCTGAACAGCTGTCCAGCATCACAGCAGTGCTAACGACAGTCATCATGTTGTCTAGTACATCGGTAGTGCCTAGCTTACAAATGAACGCTTGTACCTTTTGACCATACTGTATTATAATTAGTTTCAGGTATATGACATAGTGGTTCAAGGTTTGCATACCTTATAAAGTGTCACCATCAGTCAACTATGTATAATACCCAGTTATTATGAGGCATTATTGACTATGCCCCCTGTGCGGTACACATGCCGGTGACTTATTTTATAACTGGAAGTGTTCACATCTTAATCTCCTTCCCCTCTCCCCTCCGTTTACCCAAGCCCCCCCCCCCCCCCCCCGCGCCATCAGTGCCCTCTGTGCCTGTGAGTAGGGAAGGCACACTGAGGGCAGCCCCATCACATGGCCACCCACAGCCCGCACTCTCCCATCCCTGCGGTAGGTCTCGCCCAGAACTGGCGAGGAGGCGGGACTGCTAGATCAATCACGTGCAACGCATTTCCTTCGCACCTTCGCCCACCCTAAACCTCTCTGAAGTTCCCTCTGGGATCCCCAGGTCCCACATCACGTGGCTGCTATGTAATGATCCATAGTGGAGACGGGCCCGTTAGGCTCCAGGAGAAGAACTACCAACACTCCCAGTTTCCCGCCATTAGAAACAGGACAGAGGGAGCAGCATGCCGCCCAGGCACATTTGTTGTTTGCAGGGCAGGCAGCAGAACGCGTGTTTTTAACGTTGACAGACATGTCCCATGGCCCTCACCCCACACGCCGAGCCCCCATCACGTTGACTGGCCTCCTCCTCCCTTCGCTGCAGTCAAGACGCAGAGCCCATGCTGCTCCGTGACAACCCGCACCTCCTACCCCAACAAGCCCATCCTTCAAACCGGCTGCTCTGTGTACTTCTGTGCTGCGAACCGCCTGCTCTGCCCTGTTCCCTCTTTTCACTGGGCACCATGTCTGTTATCGGGAGATGAATTACTTACCAAGCCCCTTCATCGGGCTTGCAGGCTGCATTTCCGAGGGGGACGCCAGACCCTCCAGGCTGGGAAGACAAACTCTTCTGTTATGCAAAGGGGAGGGCAGCGCACCTGCACCTGGGCGACCACCACAGGACCGGCCTGGGTTCAGTAAGTCCAGGCCCAATGGAGAGGGACCCTCTCGGCGGCCCCTGCAGACACTCTCCGGGGAGAGGCAGGAGGGCACACCGGGGCGAGGCGATCGGAAGAGAGAGCTGGGAGGAGCTGGGTTAGGTCAAGCTCCAAGGGGCCTCCGTGGCAGCCCTTCAGCCTCCGCCGGCTGGGATGGAGAGCCGGGCCCAGGCCGCTGGCAGCCACCCCAAGGCGGCGGGCGCCCTGCCCCCTCTGCGGAGGGCCGGGAAAGGCCGTTTCCAGAGCCGGGCGGCAGGCTGGTGCCGAGGACAGCATCTCGGTCTGGTGGAAGCAGCTCTTTCCGCAGTGCTTCCGTGTCTCCAGGTAAACATGGCGCTGGCTAGTCTCACGAGGGGGCCGGGGTGGTGCCCGCGGAGAGGGGGACACGCCGCTCCGACGCACAGCTGCTGAGGGCTTCCAGAACGACAAGCCAAGGTTTGTTTCCACCATCTTTAATGACTGAATTTTATTTTGGAACATGTAGAACATTTGCACGTTCCGAAAGTCTGAACTATACAAAAGTACATAAAAATAAGCTAAGACAGAAAGAACTGCCTTAACATAGTAAGGCCACGGACAAGCCACAGACGATACCTGATGGTGAGCCACGAGAGTACCTCCCGGGGTCAGAACCAGACAAGGACCCTCTCTCCCCTCCTCACCTGACCCCGAGCTCCACGCAATTCGGCAAAAAGCAAAGACAGACGTTACACCCAAGACTGGAAAGAGGCAAAGCTATCTGTTAACAGATGGCACGATCTTACTTATAGATCCAACAATTCTATTTGAGCTAATAAACGAATTGGGAAAACTTGCATTACACAAAGCCAACTGATTACACAAAGAATCAGCTGCAGTTCGGTGCTCTTCCTCCTGGCACACCCCACCCTTCCCCCTCCGCCCCTCCCCCTCCCCAGTTACCATCAGCTCCTCACTCCAGGATCCTAGGACCCTTCCTTTACCTCTACGACTTGTTTCCTAAGCCCACTTCTTTTATGAATTACTTTTTATATCTCTGTGATTTACCAATATATGTTCTCTTACAGTTTGGGCCTTGGCTCTGAATTCTTTCCTAGCCAGAACCTGTTCATTAAAAACAAAATAAATCAGTTGCATTTCTATACATTAACAAAGAACAATCTGAGAAGGAAACTGAAAAAACACTTCCACTCACAATAGCATAAAAAGAAAAATATACTAGGGACAAACCCAATGAAGTGGGCGAGAGACTTGTACACTGAAAACCGCAAAACACTCTGAGAGAAGTTACAGATCTAAATGCACAGACGCCATGTTTGTGGACAGAAGATTGGTTGGATGCCCATACTACCCAAAGCCATCTACAGATGCAGCGCCTCCTTATCAGAATCCCAGTGGCATTGTCTGCAGATGCAGAAAATCCTCCCTAAGATTCATATTTGGGAGTTTGAAGGGCTCCCAAATAGCCAAACAACCTAGAAAAAGAAACGGTTGAAGGAGTCACACTTCTGGTTTCAAAACACACCCCACGAAGCTACAGCAATCAGAGTGGCCGGGCAGACACACAGACCAGGCCACAGCGAGCCCAGGGAAGAAGGGCAAATACGTGGCTAATGACAACGGTGCCAAAACGATTCAAGGAAGAAAGCACAGTCTTTCCAACAAAGGATGCTGGGAGATGGATATCCACATGCAAAAGAGTGAAGTTGGATCCTTACCTAACACCATATACAAAGATTAACTCAAAATAAACTAGGGGCCTAAGCACAAGAGCTAAAACTGTAAAACTTAGAAGAAAACGGGGGGAGCGGGGGAGAGAAGGGGCTCGGAACCTCATGCGTTTGGACTTAGTAATTATTTCTTGGCTATGACACCAAAAACACAGATAAAACAGGAAAACAAAAGATAAATAGGGTTCATTAAAATTAAATACTTTTTGTGCATCAAAGGACATTATCAAAAGAGTGGAAAGGCAGCCCACAGAAAATATGTACAAATCATTTACCTAATAAGGAATTAATATCCAGAATACATAGAGGTCCTATACTCAACCAAAAATATCTGATTTAAAAATGTGCAAAGGGCCAAAACCGGTTTGGCTCAATGGATAGAGCGTCAGCCTGCGGACTGAGGGGTCCCAGGTTCGATTCCGGTCAAGGCATGTACCTTGGTTGCGGGCACATCCCCAGTGGGGGTGTGCAAGAGGCAGCTGATCGATGATTCTCTATCATCGATGTTTCTACTCTCTGTCCCTCTCTCTTCCTCTCTGTAAAAAAAAAAATCAATAAAATATATATTTTTTTTAAAATGTGTAAAGGGGCTGAAACCGGTTTGGCTCGGTGGACAGAGCATCGGCCTGCGGACTGAAAGGTCCCAGGTTAGATTCCGGTCAAGGGCATGTACATTGGTTGCAGGCACATCCCCAGTAGGGGGTGTACAGGAGGCAGATGGTCGATGTTTCTCTCTCACCGACGTTTCTAGCTCTCTATCCCTCTCCCTTCCTCTCTGTGGAAAATCAGTAAAATATATATTTTTTAAATGAGCTGCTTTGGCTCAGTGGATAGAGCATCAGCCTGCGTACTGAAGGGTCCCCAGTTTGATTCCATCATGGTCACATGCCTGGATTGCGGGTTTGGTCCCCAATAGGGGGTGTGCAGGAGGCAGTCGATCAATAATTCGCTCACATTCTTGAAGTTTCTATCTCTCTGCCTGTTCCTTCCTCTCTGAAATCAATTTTTTAAAAAAAGTTTAAAAATAAAAATGTGCAAAGGATCTGGAGACACTTCTCCAAGAATATATACAAATGGTCATGAAATGCACAGAGCTGATGCAGAAAGATGCTCAGCGTCACTCGTCATTAAAGAAATGAACACCAAAACCACAATGAGACAGCACCTCACTCTCATCGTTGCTATTGTCAATAGGACAGAAAATAACAAGTGTTGGCAGTATGGCGGTTCTTCAAAAAATTAAAAGTAGAATTACCGCAATTTTACTTCTGTGTATATACCCAAAAGACTGAACGCAGGACTCAGACACCTTCACAACGGCATTATTCACAATACCCAGACGGTGGAGCAATCCAAGCGCCTGGCGACAGATGGAAACACAATGTGCCACACACACGGTGTGTGAGGGATGTGTGCATGCACACCGCGGAGTGTTACTCAGCCTTTAGAAAGCCGAGGACTGACACATGCTACAGCATGGATGCATCCTGAAAACACCACGCCAAGTGAAAGAAGCCAGGCCCAAATGAACACACACAGTGTGATTCCACCTACATGAGGAACCCAGCGCAGCCACACTCATACACACAGAAAGCAGAAGAGCAGGCGGGGGGGGGGGGGGGGGGGGGTGTGCTGGGAATGAGTGCTGGATGGGACAGTTTCGGTTTGGGAAGAACATTCTGGAGAGGGGTTGTGGTGATGGTAGCAGAACAATGTGAATGCCACGGAATTATACACTTAAAAGTGATTAAAGGGTCTACTTATGCACATACATAAAAATGTATCGCATGCATATGCATTAATGAAGAGGAATATTGATGTACTTTCTGATTTCTCCTTTATGTTTCTTTTTAAAAAGATAAGCAGATGCACAAGCAGCCGTCCCTCCAATCCCGTCCTCCATCCACCCCTCACACCTCTTTAAGACAAGAGCACACCTGGTCACCATCTCTTCCTACAGAATTATTGTGGTGCTCAATTTTTCACTATTCTAAATTGCTCTGGAAACCAGCCCCATGTTATAAAAGTTATGACATGGTGATCTGGGTGTTATTTCACTGTCAGAAAGAAAATTCTCAATTTCCAAATGTTATTTCCCATTCTAAATAGAGGAATATGCAAATTAGCTGGGACACCGGAACATCATGACTGAACAGCAGGGACCTGAGGCTGCATGATGCCTGGCAGGGGCGAGGGACCCCAGGCCGAGCCCCTCACCCGGCATTGCTTGAGGGAGTACCTCATGCCGAGACAGGGGACCTCATGCTGCGTCGTTGTCTCCCCCCCATTCCCCCAACCCCCTGCCCATCAGGGCTTGACAGGAGTGGGGCCAGCCAGGTCTGGGTCTCACCCAATGGGGGTGGGGCCAGCCGGTCCGGGTCTCACCCAATGGGGGTGGGGCCAGCCGGGTCTGAGTCTCACCCAATGGGAGTGGGGCCAGCGGGTCTGGGTCTCACCCAATGGGGTGGGGCCAGCCAGGTCTGGGTCTCACCCAATGGCGGTGGGGCCAGCCGGGTCCGGGTCTCACCCAATGGGGTGGGGCCAGCCGGGTCCGGGTCTCACCCAATGGGGGTGGGGCCAGCCGGGTCCGGGTCTCACCCAATGGGAGTGGGGCCAGCCGGGTCCGGGTCTCACCCAATGGGGGTGGGGCCAGCCGGTCCGGGTCTCACCCAATGGGGGTGGGGCCAGCCGGTCCGGGTCTCACCCAATGGGGGTGGGGCCAGCCGGGTCTGAGTCTCACCCAATGGGGGTGGGGCCAGCCGGTCCGGGTCTCACCCAATGGGGGTGGGGCCAGCCGGTCTGGGTCTCACCCAGACTCTGACAGGAGGGAGATTTTATATACATTTTACTAATTTTCTTTCATCTCTGACACTGCTATTATAAAGGGCAAATAGCAATATTAAAATGATTCCTCTAATTAATTCCCTTTTAATGCGCATGAATTTCAGGCACCAGGCCACTAGTCTTACCTAATAATAGACAAACATGTAAAATTGTCCGTACCTCCACTACGCCCACAGCCAATCAAGTGTGTGTATGCAAATTAACCCAACAAAGATTGTGGGTTAATTTGCATATGCAGGGAGGGGCGGCCAGGAGGGGCGGGACATCTGCTGTGAGAGGGAGGGGAGCCAGGGGAGAGAGCTACAGGAGCAGCTCCCACAGGGAGCAGGGCCTTGCAGGCTCCCGGCGGCCAGAGCCAAGCCAGGGGAAGGAAGGCCAGTCTTGCACAAATATCGTGCAACAGGCCTCTAGTGTGCTAGAAGTGTCAAAAACACAAAATAACACTCTATGATTGTAGGGCTGCAAGGCGGACTCTACCAAGGTGGGATATGACCCAGAAGTTGTGCCCGAAGCTTCCTCACTCCCATCCCACCTCCTCTTGCCATCCATTTGTGGTTGCTCACATTCTAGACAGAACTCTTAGTTCCTCAGGGACCTAGCCCTACTCATTCCCTGTGGCTCAGGTCTCCTGACCTTGCCATCACCACCAGGGCCCTCTGGTTCCACAGATCAGAGTTAATCAAGTTCATTTTTCCCTTCGAATCTCCCACAATCAACAAACAAAACTCTAAGCAAACATCGGGAAGTCCCTCCTTGCTCCCAATTTTCAGAGATGTTCCTGAAGCAACAGTGACAAGCACAGAGACTGGTGGCGACAGAGCTTCTGCAGTGATGTCAGCCAACTGCACAGGCAACTAAGGAAAGGCAGCTGATTCCTTCAGCTTCATCACCTTCCACCTAAACTCCTCCCTGTGCCTCTGGCTGCCACAGTCCACGCACAGTCTGCAGGGAGGACTTCCCCAGGCAGCTGCAGGCTGGCTAAGGGCCCTCGGGAGGGCGGTGTGGAAACCATTGTGAGGGAGCGTCTGAGAGCTGGAGAAACCCTCCCCCACTCCCAGGGACGGGAAGAAGCAGATAGTTCTCCCCAGATAACATCTCAAACGTGACAGGGTGCTTACTGAAGCTCATTCCAACGACAATTAAAGACACACACACCACCTCCCTCTGAAACTGAAGACTTTGTAGAGGATAAGCCACTTATTCCAATTAGGCTAGATTTTTCTGTAATTATTTCCTTCCCTTTGGCTTTGAATTTTTTTATTCTTTCAGAGATAGAACTTACAAAAAAAAAAAAAAAGGCCAGAAATCCCAACAATGGAGCTAACCACACCAACACAATTCCCTATTTTTGAAAAGCTTTCTGAAATTTTCCAACATTGTTCAGCAATTCCTTAGGCACCCTGTTAATATGATTTTAAGCAGATCACACCCCGGACATATTTTATGATAACTGCACATTCAGCCAGCGCCATCCCACCCTTATTTCCAATTTGGCAAACTGCTCCACCAAACCAAACGTATGCCCACTAGAAAGAGGGGCTGGTGCAAACCCGGCAGTGCAGCCATAATCAATGGGCCCAGCTCCTTGCTTTGCTCTGATTTTCACTTCAAACTGAAGAAGCCCTCCCGGTGCGCGGAGCTGACACTGGCACAGTGCTGCAAGCCAGCAGCACCAACCCGAAGACCCCCAGAGCCCTGGGCAGCAGAGCTCAGAGCCGGTCCTGGGCCGAGAGGCCCTTCCTGAGAGTGCTGCGGCCGCACAGGACCGGACTGCCCGCGCTCCCTTCCCCAGGAGCCGGCAAGGACACCTCCTCCAGAGCTGCTGCAGGTCGGCCCAGGCTCAGCCCGCCCTTCTCCACCGGAACCGCCAGATTGGGGGTGGGGCCCCAGCCCCCCCAGGTTCCCAGGAGCGGACCAGTTAAGCACCAAAAGGCCGGGGCATTGGAGACGGCAATAAGAGGGCGGGGGGGCAGGGGGGGTAACACTTAGCAGCCCACTTTCCTCCGACTACACTGGGAATTGGTGTGATCAGGGTCTCTGGGCAGGCGTTAGCCACACATTTCCTGGCCTCATCAGCCCGGGGCTCTGGGACCGGGAGCCCAGCCCTTCACACCCGTTCATCTCAATGATAATGACGATTTCCTCATCCTGGCCCCCTGGAATGCATCTGAAAGGAGCGCCGCTCCCGCTGAAACCTGGCTTCGGGGTCCCTCCTCCCTCCCTGGCAGACGGGCTGCTCCCCTTCCCCGCATTTTCATTCCATGGATCTCAGTGAGGAGACTCCCAAAAAGGCCCGGAAATCCCGGCTCTGCCAGGCTAGCTGTCTCCGAGGGTGAAGCAGGGCACGCCTCACCCTAACACAATGGCGTGCAGGTCCCCATCACAGCTCCCTCAGCCACACAGGCCGGGTTACCGACAGCAGGAGTGTTACCTCACAGGCTCTAAGCCCGGGTCACTGTCACCAACCTGCCCGGACGCCACTCTGAACCATGTTTCTGTTTTGCATGTGAAACGGGCAGAATTGGCGAGGCTCCGATCAGCACGGGACTCGGGGAGCTCAGGCACCGCTACCCGCCGGCCGCCCAGCCGGATGTGGCACAGACCGGCGCAGCTCGGACCCGGCACAGACGGGCGCAGCTCCGACCCAGCACAGATGCGCGCGGCTCGGACCGGCACAGAGGGCGCAGATGGGCGCAGCCCGGTCCCGGCACAGACGGGCGCAGCTCCGACCCGGCACAGAGGGCGCAGCCCGGTCCCGGCACAGATGCGCGCGGCTCGGACCGGCACAGAGGGCGCAGATGGGCGCAGCCCGGTCCCGGCACAGACGGGCGCAGCTCGGACCGGCACAGATGGGCGCAGCCCGGTCCCGGCACAGATGGGCGCAGCCCGATCCCGGCACAGATGGGCGCAGCCCGGTCCCGGCACAGATGGGCGCAGCCCGATCCCGGCACAGATGCGCGCGGCTCGGACCCGGCGGCGTTCTTCCCCAGCAGACGGGAGGGTTAACCGCTCCCCAGGAACCAGGAAACATTCCCAGCGCCCTGCCTCCCGCTCGGTACACGGCCGTAATAAGAAAAACATGTTGCCTCGCTCGTACATAAAACTGCTTTTCCACAGTCTTCTTCAAGATGTTTTCGTTTACTCCCGAGTGGATCGCTATCATTATTTATTATGGCCATCGCGCCAGGGATCCGGGCCAGAAGTAAACACTCTGTCAAAGGGGAGAGGGGGGCCGAACCCCACTCCCGGCTCGCCTACGTGCGCGGGCACACAGCCTTCTATGGAAAGGGAGAGAAAGAACTTCTAAATCCTTTAACACAACATTTCCATGTTTTCACACAGAAATTTACTTTCCGTGTATAAAACACACTCAATTTATATGGTTTCATCGTCACCGCGGAAGAGATCCAAAAACCCAATCTCCTGTGATCGTAAAACGGATTCACATTGGAGTGTGATCATGTTCTGTGAATTTTCAGCTCCCTCCCCTAGAGAGACGACTGTTAAATTCCTGGAAAAGTAAAATTACTCCACACAGGGTTCAAGTTGGCGAAAATGGCCCAGGACTGCTTCGTTCCTCGGAGGTTTCTTAAATCCAACTGGAAACGAGGAGACCCTGAGCCCGCGAGGCGAGCCACCCTCCTGTTCCCGTGACACCTGGATGTGAGCGACACTCACCCTCCGCGCCGCCGCCTGAGCCCGCCCCCGCCCCCAAACCGCCGCCCGCGCCGTCCGGACCCCGCGGGCCGGCCCCCGCCCCGGGCCCCGCACCGGGGCCCGCAGCGCAGGGAGCCCTCGCTCCGGGCGCCGGGCGGAGCGCGCGGGGCGGTCATGCTCACACCGGCTGGGACGGAGGCCGCTCGCCAGCCCCGCTCCCGGGGCGGTGCTGTGGGCACTCAGCGGCCCCGCCACGCCCGCCGTCACCGCATCGGCTGCAGCGGCCCCCGGGAGGTGCCCGCGCCCCCCCGGAGGCCGGCCCAGGGCGCGCAGGGGGCAGCGGGCAGGGGCGCGGGCCCCCTCCTCCCCGCAGGGAAAGCGGGGGGTGGGGGGAGGCACGGGGTGCCGGGAGACGCCGGAACCCACCGGCGTGTGAGGAGCGGCCCGGGTTTTCGGGCTGAAGTCGAACTAAGTTTGCAAACCCCCGTCCGGGAGGAACGGCGTCTCCCCAGCCCGGCGGGACACCCCGAACCCGGCGCGCGGCGCAGAGGCCGGGTCGCTGCGGGGTCTGGACGGCGGGAGCGAGCGCCGCCTCCCCGAACGCAGGCCGCCCGGGGACCCCGGTCCTCCCGCCGGCCTCCGGGCAGGGGCGCCCCTCCGCGGAGCGCCCGCCCCGGTGCGGGGTTGGCCGGGGGCGGTCGGAGACCCCGGGGGCCGGCCCGAGTGCAGGGGCCTCGGCTACCGCGGCGGTGGGGGAGGGGAGGGGAGGCCAACAAAAGGGAGGCCGAGGCCCGCTCACCGGGCGCCGGGGGAGCCGCTGCCCGGCCCGGGGCCTGGGGAGGAGCCACGTCTGAGGACCCGCCGGGCGCGCTCCCGCTCCGGACCCGCGGAAGCCGGCGAGGGGCTCCCCGGGCCGCCCGCCCGCCCGCCGGGCTCTGGGGACGCTCGGCGGCCGGGGCGCGAGCGGGGGCACCGGCGGCGGGCGCGGGAGGGAGGGAGGGAGAGAGGGAGGGGCGGCTCCGGCGGAGCCCGAGCGGTTCGACCCGCGGTCCGACCCGCGGTCCTACCTGCGGTCCGGGGCGCCAGGAGCAGGAGCAGGAACACGGCGGCCGCCCAGACGGCGGGGGCGCCCCGCGGCGGCAGCGCCGGGCCCCGGGCCATGCCGCGGGCGGGGGCCGGGGGGCCGGGGGGCCGGGCGGGCGGCGGGAGCCACCACCCTGTGGCCGCGCGGCCGTGGCCTCTCGGGCGCTTCGCAGACGGTCCTTCCGAGGAGCTCGCGGTGCCTCTCCCCGGGCGCGGGCGGCGCGGCGGACGGCGAGGCTCGGGGCGGGCGCGGGAGTCCGGCCCCCGGGACGAGCGCGAGGGGCGGGCCGCGCAGGAGGCAGGGTCCCGCCCGCCCCGGTGCAGAGCCAGGCCCGGCGGCGCCCCCTGCCGGAGGGACGCGCGGCCGCGGGCGTGGCGCGCGGGAAGCGGGGCCCGGACCCGCGACCGCCGCTCCGACCGGCCTCCCGCCCCGCCTGGGCCCGCGCCTCCGGGCGCCCGGCCGCCCACCCTCAGGGGGGAGCCCGGGGCCTGGCAGGACGGCCCTGCGCCCGCCAGCCCGGAGCGCCGCCTCCCGCCCCGGCGCGGGGGCCGCGGGAGCCAGGGCGGCAGACGGGCGTCAGGGGAAGGAGCGGCCCCGCGCCCCGGAGAGCCAGCGGGCGGGCGCGGGGCGCGGGGCGCGGGCTGTCCGAAGCTGCCACGGCGCGGCTGAGGTTAGGGTTAAGCCCATTGTGTCGTTTCACTCGTTAAGGCAGACCCTGTCTGTTCTCCGCGGAGCCCAGAACATGCAGAAGCAATTTGCTTCACTTGTAAAAAAAAAAAAAAAAAAAATTTGAACGCCATTCAAATGGCATATTTTCTTGCTTATTCTTGGTTTTGCTTAACACATGCAAAGGCCTGAAACTGGAGGGCCAGCCCCTCGGTGAGTAACTTAGGAATTTCCTTTGTTTTTCTCTCTCGCAGAAAGGATTTGGACTCAGCGTCTGTTATTTGTTGTGTGAAGTCCATCTTTTAACGGACTGGAAGCCATGTGCTGGTGTTTCTGCCCAAAGGCCGTTTCCTGGTGGTCGGGGTGACTGGGGAGACCCTGCGCCTCCCATACATGGCGGGGACAGCCTGCGCTGGGGGCTGGGGGCTGCGGGCTGCGGGCTGTGGGCTGGGGCCAGCCCAGGCGCCCTGGGCCTCTGTCGCTGCTGACTCTGGTGTGGGGACACCCGCACCCCCGCTCCTCTTGCAGATCGGAGGCCGGGAGGGGGTCGGAGAAGGGAGAAGATGGTGACACCATTCTCCTGCCATCCTGGCCCCAGCCCACCACAGCCTCCTGGCCTCTGCCGGTGCCTGCCCCCAAGGGGCACGGGCAGGGCGCTTTCCAGTGCTGTTTGCAGACTGGCAGGGGTTTATCTCTGGGTTTTCTCCCCAAGGGGCCCTCAAGGACGCCTGAAGGATAAACAGGCTTTAGCAGCCGGTCTTGGACTCCTCCATGTTGGATCTGGTGAGACCAGCCGGGAGCAGAGGCGGCCCTCTGAGTCTGCCCGCTGGTCCTCAGCAGCGCTGTGTCCTTTCAGCCGTCCAGCCAGGCTGTGCTCTGCTTCCGCTGCCGCAGCTGCAGACGTAGTTCCGGAGCCAGGGCAGCCTTGCCCCCTCCGTGGTGGGAACCTGGGGAAACGCTACGATGGGCTGTGCCCTCATCTGTGTGCAATTTCCATCTGACTATTCCCGCAAACACCACCGAAAGTTTAAACAGCAACACGTATTTTGCTGACAGTTTATTGGGTGGGGTCAGAAATGTGGGTTATAACACACATGATTCCTTAAAGCTTTTTAAAAATTATCTTTTCAGCATTTCTCTCTTCCCAGAATCTCCCCTATAACTCCAACCTGTTCTCCCTGTCTCTCCTCACTCCCTCCTTCCTCCCCTGCCTGCAGGTTCAGAACTGAGGGATAAACACAATATATTTAACCTTATAAGTGACAGGCATCAAAATATGCTCTTTGTAAGTAATCAGGAGGATGTAGCTCAGCCACATGGGAGCTACTTACTCCTTCCCACATGTATCAGTTAGGCATTGCTCTGTAACAAACCTCCTCAAACTAACACCCAAACAGGAACATTTCTATGTCACATAGGTCGTTTTTGTGGGTCAGGAACTCAGGAGAGGCTTAGCTGGGCACCTCTGGCTCCAGGTCTGCTGGGACCGGAGGGTCTTCGCACAGCCACCTGTTCACATGTCACGCAAGTCCATGCTGGGTGTGGGCAGGCCACCCGCACGCCCCCGCAGGGCTCCCTGAACTTCCTCACAACAGGCGCTGGCTTCCCGGGGAGAGCCGGGCAGAGGCTGCAGCGTCCTGCCAGGCAGCCTGGGGCATCGGGCAGCGGCCTCTGCAGGGTCCTGCTGGCTCCCCAGGCCGGCAGAGAGGGAAGGACACGGGGTGTGTAGGAGGCAGACTCCCTCCCACCCACAGGAAGCACAGCCGTGCTGTCCTGGGACAGGCCAGAGGGGAGACAGGGAGCAGGTGACAAGAGGGACAAGAGCGGCCGGGCCTCCGGAGGACCCGCACGGATGGGGGGAGGGGAGCGTGCGGGTGCTGTGCGGGCCAGCGGGCAGGGCCGGGTCCCAGGCCTCCCCTCCCCGGAGCAGCCTCGCCACCTTTCCCCTTGCTGCTTCGCGGAAACGTCTGCTGCAGGCTTCTGCTCATCTTCCACTGGCTGCATAGCTTCTTACTTTTGAGTCTTAAGAGTGCATTGTATGTCCTGGACGTAACCCTGGCAACTCCAAACTGTGTCTCCAACCCCTCTGTTCCCTGACCTCCAGACCTGTGTTTCAGTCGTCTCCGTCGTCCTTCTGCTTGGCTGGCCCACTGGCACCTCAAACTCAAATTGTACAAACTTGATTGACCGTGTGCCCCACCTCAAACTTAGTCTTTTCCCTAAACCCTCCCTCACCCAAAGGCACTGTCACCCCTGGAGCTCCCCAAGTCAGAAGCCCAGGCCCCGCCTCACCCCCGCTCCCTGTGTCCACTCCAACACCGCGTCCTGTTGGTTTTGCTTTCTGGATGCTTTCTGCTTACTGTTCTCCATGGCCCTGGCCCAGGATAATGCCATCTCTCACCTGGGTAAGGGGTCTGCCATCACCAGCTCTACTCGCTTCTCCACGGGTGTCTTTCGAACCCTAGTCCAACTACATTGCTGCCCAGCAACTTGCTAGTATCTTAAGTTAAAGATTAAACCCTGTCCTGGCCAGTTTGGCTCAGTGGATAGAGTGTCAGCCTGTGGACTGAAGGGTCCCATGCTCAGTTCCGGTCAAGGGCACATGCCCAATAGGGGGCAGGCAGGAGGCAGCTGATCAGTGATTTTCTCTCATCATTGATGTTTCCCTCTCCCTTTCTCTCTGAAATCAATAAAAATATATTTAAAAACAAAAAAAGACTGACCCCTAATGTTCCATGGAGCTGCCCTGAGTGAGCTGCGCACGGAGCCCGCAGAGAGGCCCAGCTGGCCCTCCCTCTGCACCAGCCGGCTGTCCTCTCAGCCCTGTGGTCTCTCTGTCCAAATAGCACCACGCTCCCTGCCCGCCCACAGGGCCTTCCCACAGCCCATTCTGCTTGGAACATCTCCCCGGCTCCTTCACTGAGGAGCCCCGCTGCTCCTCAGTGTCCTCTGTCGCTCTCGCCCCCAGCAGGTCAGGCTCCCTGCGGCCTCTCCCGGCCAGCACCGGAGGCACACCACAGCCCGGCCTTCCCCCTGGAGGCGGGTTGCCGGCTGCGGGTCTGCTCTGCCCGCTGACCCGGAGCGCCGTAAGGAAGGGCTGCGAGTCCACCAGCCCTGCCCTGCGCAGCAGAATGGCTGCTGGTGAAGGAAGGAAGCAGAGGAGGCGAGGCAGGCAAATGCTGATGTGCTGAGCTCGGGTTTAGGGCAAACACAGTCAGTCCTGCGGGTGCCAGTCGACACAGAAAATCTTCATGAAACAATGCTAGCCAGCTCTCCACTCTATGCTTACGTGGCTGGATGAACTTCATTATAGGCTTATCCTGAAATCACACATCCATTCGATATTTCTATCTCAAACCATTTATGTCTACAAACAGCTGAGAGAGGCTTTCTTGTTTCCATACATTTAGATTCAGGTTTGATGAAACAAAGATTCCAGTTTTCATCAATAACCATGAACTTTAGGCCTCCATAAAGCTTGAGCGCAATCATTATAACAAGGAAACTTTATTTTAGCTTTCCAATCCTTAAGCCCAGAAATGGGAGCAACAGAAAGACACTGGCAGACAATAATGTCCTCCCCGCGGTGCACTGTTTGGTGCAAAGCTCACCTGGCAGGTGGCCCCGCAGGCCCAGCCCGGAAGAGGCTCTATCTGACGCTCCTCCCCTGACAACAAATATGTGGTGTCTCCTCAGACAGCACTCGCTGCCCACAATTCAATTCTCTTCTGACCTCACCGCCCAGAGGTAGAGTCCGACGCATCGTATCAGCATCCGGTCCCCAAACGCTCACCAGATGCCAGGGGGGATTCCCACAATCCTCCCCTCAAGTTCAGTATTTGTAAGAGCTCAGGACAGCACTTTACTTACTATTATCAGCTTATAAAGAATGCACTTCGGGAGCAGCCAAATAAAAGACGCATGGGGCAAGGTACGAGGGAGCGTGTGGGGGCCGCCATCAGCACCTCCATGTGCTCTCCATCAGGGGGCGTTTATGGCACTCACTGCAGAGGCAGGTGGCTGAGTTATGGCCATTGGTGACTGAGCTCAGTCCTCAGCCCTTCCCTCTCCCCCGGAGGTCAGGGTTGGGAGGGGGTGGTGGGTGGGATGGGAGCTGTTATGTTGAACTCTCTAATCATGAGTTGGTCTGTGGGTGACCAGCCCACATTCCTAAGTTACCTAGGGCCTCAGGAGTCTCCTCATCAGGTAAACACAGCTGCGGTCTGAGGAGCTGCTGTGAGGGAAAGTGACATGTCACAGGTTTTAGGAGCTCTGTACCAGGAACCAGGACAAAGGTCAAAAAGTTTCCCATGATGCCACACATGTAGTAAGAACATTTTTCCTGACAAAGCGGTTAGAAATAATAGTTGATTCTTTTTTTTTGGGGGGGGGGGGAGGGGGGAAGATGTATTTATATCACCATGTTTACTACAATAGGATTATTAGATGAAAATACTAATATTGATAAGTATTTTGTTCAACAATATTTCATCCCTACACTATCTTTCAAATCCCCTTTATTTTTTAAAATAAATCTTTATTGTTCATATTATTACAAATGTTCCTCATTTCCGCCCCCCCCCTCCATTGCTCCCCTCCACCAGGTTCCCACCCCACCCTCTGCCCTTTCCCCACCCCCCATTGTCCTCATCCATAGGTGCACAGTTTATGTTCAGTCTCTTCCCGCACCCTCCACTCCTCTTTTCTCTGAGAATCATCAGTCCACTCCCCTTCCATACCTCTGATTCTATTATATTCACCAGTTAATATTGTCCATCAGGTTTTTAAATTCCGTTGGCTTTTAGATTCCCTTGTTGATAGTTACATATTTGTTGTTCACAATTTTTATCTTTATTTTCTTCCTCTTCCTAAAGAACCCCCTTCAGCAATTCATATAATTCTAGTTTGATGGTGATGAACTCCTTTAGCTTTTTTTTATTTGTGAAACTCTATCTGGCCTTCGATTCTGAGTGATAGCTTTGCTGAGTAGAGTAATTTTGGCTGTAGGTTCTTGTTATTCATCACCTTGAATATTTCTTGCCATTCCCGTCTGGCCTGTGTGGTTTCTGTTGAGAAATCAGTTGACAATCACATGAATTCTCCTTTATAGGTAACTACCTGCTTTGCTCTTGCTGCTTTTAATATTCTCTCTTTGTCTTTTGCTCTTGGAATTTTAATTATGATGTGTCTTGATGTGGTCCTCTTTGGATTCCTTTTGTTTGGGGTTCTGTGTACTTCCTGGACTTGTAAGTCTATTTCTTTCACCAGGTGGGGGAAGTTTTCTGTCACTATTTTTTCCAATATGTTTTTGGTATCTAGCTCTCTCTCATCTTCTGGGACCCCCATAATTCTGATGTTGGTTAGCTTGAAGTTGTTCCAGAGGTTTCTTACATTATCTTCAACTTTCTGGATTCTCTTCTCTTCTTGCTTCTGCAGAGGAGTGTCCTCTGGCTCTTTGTGTTCCAAATCTTTGACTTGATTCTTGCAATCTTCCATTCTGTTTTTAGGACTCTGGATAATATTTTTTTTTTATTTCAGACAATGTATTCTTTATTTCTAGTTGATTCCTTTTCATATCCTCAAAGGTCTCATTTATTTTATCGGCCTTTTCTAGGAAATTCTTGAAAAACCTTATAACTGTGATTTTGAACTCAATGTCCATTCTTTTATTTTCCTCCATTTCTTTCCTTTGTGTCCTGCCTCTTCTCTGCATTTTTGCTGCTTCCCTGATTTGATGGAATAGTTTTGTGTGCTATGTGGCCTGGCAGAGCCCAGTAGCACAGCCTTCCCAGTTACTGAGGTGGACAGTCTTGGTGTAGCCTTTTGTGGGCTGTGTGTGCAGTCTTGTTGTTAAGCCCTGCTTGTTGTTGGTATCACTGGGAAGTGTTGATCTCCAAGCTGATTGGCTATGAGGATCATCAGTGTCTCAGCTAGGAGGGTTTCTGTGCTCTGCTTGGATAGGGCAGAGTCTCGGGGTGGTGCAGACAAACTTTGGTTCCCTGTCAGTCCCACCTTAGAAAAATCCTATTAGCGGTGAGTCCCGCAAGATTGGCTGCAGGCGCTCGCAACTCTTGGAGAAATGCTATTCTCAAGTTTTGCCTGTTCCCTGATAGCCAGTTTTTTCCTGGCTCAGAGTTGTCTCTCAGTGCAGTTGGGAGGTGTTTTTTTCCTCCCAAACGAGAAAGCTAGCCACTGGAAGGGCTTCTGTGCTCCGATTGGATGGGGTGGGGTCTCAGGGTGGTGCAGACAAGCTTTGGTTTCCCGTCAGCCTCTCCCTGAGTCCCGCAGTTATGGCTGCTGGCTGCACACACCTCTGAGAGAACTTTGCTCACTGCCTGACAGTTCAGCCTCTCCCTGACTGGGGCTGTCTATCAGAGAAATAGGGTGGTTCTGTTTTCCTCCCGAACAAGAAAGCCAGCCGCGGGTTTGCTGTCCACCCTCTCCGCGCACCACGAGCAAGCAGCAAACTCGGCGGCCACCTTTTTCACACACACAGATCTCTGTACCTCCACAGTTCTTGAGGCTCAGCGTCCCCTCTCTTCCCTTCCTAGGTGGTAGAGCTTCCGCTCAGCCAGCCGTCTGGTGTTTCCGGGCAATATTTCCTCTGTCTTTCGGTTGTAAATTTAAAATTGTTGTGGTAGGCTGCATTTAGGTGTCTACCCTATGCTGCCATCTTGGTTTCCTCTCCTTCAAATCCCCTTAAATGTAATTTATTTCTCAGTCTTAAAAGCAAACGTAGACTCTCCACTTGTATGGATCCACACGGCCAGGCTTATTGGCAGCCCCTATGCCGTGTGACGCAGTCTGAAAGGCAGAGAGAACTCGCCCTGATCCCCAGCACGGTCCCCCCGCACGCCCCACCCGCACACGCCCCCAGCTCTCTCCTTCCCTCTCGCTTCACCCCCCCCCCCGCCCCCCGCCCCGCACACGCTCCCGCTGCCTTACGCCTGCCCCTCTGCTTGTGATGTCTGTGAGGGGTTGTACCGTGGCCCCCAGAGATGTTGAAGTCCTATCCCCGGTGCCTGTGGGTGTGCCTAGCCCTGATATTACCTAACTGAAATGAGGTCCCCAGGGCGGCCCCCACCCACAGGCTGCCCTGAGGGGGCAGTGGGCCATGCAGAGGCAAGCACCCAGAGAAGACTGCGTCGTGGAGCCCAAGCCAGCAGCCTGCAGAGAGAGGCTTGGGCAGACCCCGGCTGGCACCTGAGAGGGCTGGCCTGGCAGCACACGGACCCAGACCCCCGGCCGAGCCGAGGAATTGCTGTTGGCCACCTGCCGGCGCAGCTGCGGCTGCCCAGGCACTCACAATGAGATCAATGCGCACAGGCCAGGGGGAGCCCTTTCTAACCACTTCCTGTTTATTATAAAATTATCAAGCATCATACCAATTGTCCAACGTAAAAGGCTTTAAAGCACCCAGACTCACAGCACTCATTCTAGGGGAAGAAGGCCTCGCGGTGGCCGGAGGCGGGCAGGGCTGCTGGGAGCGCCCGCACACGTGCATTCTCTTCCCTCTGGGCGATGGGGCCACCCCAGAGCCAGGCTCACCCCCAGGGCTCTCCCCCTGGCTTCCAGGAAAGACTTGATCTTCCAAATTCGGGCAAGCAGCGTGCAGCCCAGCTCGCAGGGGGCGCTTCTTCCCACCTCGCAAAAGCTGAAGAGCTGTGCTAGTGCGATGGGTGCACGTGCAGTTCTGTGCCCCCCAACACACACATGCACACACACGCGCACACATACACACACACACACACGTGTACACACACACACACACACACACACACGCAGCGGTACAGGTCCCACAGAGGTGCACAGGAGGCCACACCGTACGTGGCGGCCACTCTGGGACGGAGGATCCTCAAATGTCAGTGGATGGGGCTCGGGGTCAGAACAGGGCTTAGGGCCGTGACTGCTATTGCGCTCCAAAGGCCAACTGCAGGGGAGGAGGGCATGTCCACCTCCCAACACCTGGGTGAGACCGCTCAGGCTGTACGCGGCCGCTCTTTTTTTTTTCTTTTTTCTTTTATTAATTTCAAAGAGAGAGAGAAACGCCAATGATGACAGAGAATCATTGATCAGCTACCTCCTGCACGCCCCGCCACTGGGGACCAAGCCCGCAACCCAGACTTGTGCCCTTGACTGGAATTGAACCTGGCACCCTTCAGTCTGCAGGCTGATGCTCTATCCACTGAGCCGCACCAGCTGAAGCCTGTGTTTGGCTTTTGATTCTTTGGGAGGGCACGGGAGATGTCCACTTAACTGCATGGCAATGGGCTGCGTGGCCTCTCCCAGGCTGGGCGAGCGGAGCGTGCGGCTGTCTGCCAGCTGCGTGCGGAGCTGCGCACGATGGCACAGGCGCCTGGGCCTGGCAGGCCGAGGCCGAGCAGCCCGGGAAGACAGGTGCGGCAGCCCCGCCCGCAGGCCTCCTGCTCTCGCCTCCAGCCCTGACTAACTGGAAAGGCAACACAAATGGCCAGTAAACACGGCAAACACACTTAATGTGACTAGAGATCAGAGAAACGCAGTGAAATGAAATACCGGTTTGGACTTGGCAAGCACTTTAAGCGAAAGAGGTTCCCCCGTCACCATGTGTCAGGGTGACCGTGGGCACAGCCACTTGGAGGGCACTCCGCAGGATGCTGATGTGTGTGCCCCAGGACCTGTCATCCATCCTCCCCCTCTCTCTCTCTCTCTTTCTCTCTCTCTCTCTCTTTCTCCCTCTCTCTCTCTCTCTGCAATTTTGTTGGAACAGCTATTTCTTTTCTTTTTTTTTAAATGAAAATAAAGGAAATTTATTACCTGTATACGGTATGGTAGTACGGTGGTTGTCAACACAAACCAGACAAACTGTGAATCCTACAGTATCAAGAATTTACTCATTTATTTTTATTTATTTTATTTTATTTATTTATTTATTTATTAATCAATCTTTATTGTTCATATTATTACAAAAGTTCCTCATTTCTTCCCCCCTCCACCAGGTTCCCACCCCACCCTACACCCCCTCCCCATCCCCCATTGTCCTCATCCATAGGTGCACAGTTTATGTTCAGTATCTTCCTCCCTCCCTTTCCTCGATGGTAAATCTGTTTTCAGATAGTAAATCAGTTACTTAGCATTTTCTCATATCAATAATACCTCCACATGCCCAATGATACACTTCAGACAAAAGACATTTCCAAATAGGTCAACCAACCTCATCCAGGCCCCACCCAAGGCACTCACAGATCAACACCCCAGCACTATACTAACTCAACACATCCAGATCTAAGCCTTCATCACTTGATTCAGCAGACCCTCAAGTTCCCGCAAAAGTCTCCAGCCATGTCTGAGAGGCAGCCTTGGGGCGGGGGCAGGCGAGGAGCGAGCTGTTTCGGGCCTGGCTGCTCCGGGCCTGGCCTCTGTTGCTCTCATTCGTACCACAACCAGCTGCTCCGGGTCTGGCCACTGCCGCTCCCAACCTAGCTGCTCGGGACTTGGCTGCTGCTGCTCCGGGCCTGGCCGCACCCGACCCTGCTGCTCCGGGCCCGGCTGCTCTGGGCCCAGGCACTCTGGGCCTGGCCACTCCCAGCCTGGCAGCCGCTGCTCCGGGCCTGGCCGCACCCGACCCGGCTGCTCCGGGCCTGGCTGCTCCCAGCCTGGCAGCCGCTGCTCCGGGCCTGACCGCACCAGACCCGGCTGCTCTGGGCCCGGCTTCTCCAGGCCTGGCCACTCCGGGTCTGGGTGTTCCTGGACTGGCCACCCTGGGCTTGGCCGCCTCTGCCTCAGGCCTGGCTGCCACTGCCCCAGGTCTGGCTGCTCCAGTGCTGTCTGTTGCTGCTCTGATTCTGGCTGCTGCTGCTCTCGGGCCTGGCTGTTGCTGCTCCAGGCCTGGCTGCCACCGTCTTGTGCCTGGCCACTCTAGGCCTGGCCGCCGCTGTTCCAACATTCTGTCCTTTTTTTTTTTTTTTTTTTTTTAAACGCATTTATGTTGCAATGTTGGCTGGTGAATTGAGTTCTGACTTAGTCTTTGATTTTTCAAGATCTTCTTTGTATTCTTTCTTAAGTAATTTTACTATCTTTTGCTCTCACTTGATTTATTCACATTGAGAACTTCTTTGGTTTCTTCCTCCTTGTCCTGGAAGCTCAGCAGGTTGGCCTGTGGCACACCTTTGTTCTCCGCGGGCTCCTGCACTGCTTCAGCCTGTTGCCGGGGTCAGCGCCGCCCAGGAAGCAGCCCCCGGCCTAGGCTCCATTGCCCACGCTCAGCGGTCGAAGGCTCAGGGGCACCCCCTCCTAGGGGCCCCGTCACCCGGCTCCTTGCTGGTGCCCGGCTGGCCGGTGTCCGGCAGGGGATCCTGCTCCTCGTCGCGTTCCTCCAGTCTGGAGCTTTTTTTCTCCTTCCCGCTAGGGGAGTCTAGCATCAGAGTCAACAGACTGTCCTCTGCGCGCAATGTGTGGGACTCTGGGGGCTCTGCTTTTCGCCGCTCCCCCAGGACTCCACCTCACAGCCCTGTCTCCCTCTGCTTGAGCCTGGGTCCCCAGGGATTGGCCTAGAACTGGAGTTCAGGGCAGTTGGGAGTGGGGCTCAGCACCACCGTAGGTTTTGTTTCTTCCCGCCAGGGCAATACAGCATCAGAGTCAACATTCTGTCCTCTGCACGCAGTGTGTGCAACTCTGGGGGCTCCGTTTTTCGCCGCTCCCCTGGGATTCCGCCTCACAGCCCCGTCTCCCCCTGCCTGAGCCTGGGTCCCCAGGGTCTGGCCTAGGACTGGGGTTCAGAGCAGTCGAAACTGGGGCCCAACATGGCCGGGGCTCCTATTTCCTTCCCTCCAGGGCAATCCCGCATCAGAATCAACATTTCTTCCCTTGCAAGCAATGTGTGCGACTCTGGGGGCTGGGCCTTTCGCCGACTCCGGGGGCTCGGCCTTTCGCCGCTCCCCCAGGACTCCACCTCACAGCCCTGTCTCCCTCTGCTTAAGCCTGGGTCCCCAGGGATTGTCTCTCTCAAATCTCTTTTTAAAAATGAAATAAAAATTTAAAAAATCCAACTCACATCTTTTCCTCCTGTCCCATGAACAGTCTCTGCAATTGTCCGAATCTACAGAGAACACACACCTCTTCCCAGGGGCCCCCAGATTCTGCATGACCTGGCCCTCTGCTCCCCACATACCTCCACTCCCAGGCCCTCCACCCCCCTCCCCACTCCTTCCTCACTGGCTTCCTCAGCTTTCTCAGCGGGCATGGCCCAGTGCCCGCGGCCTGCCATGCTCTTCCCCAACAGGCAGCCTGGCACGCTTCTCACCGCTCCAGGTTCTTTAGACAGCACTTCTCACAGGAGCCCTCCCTGACCACCCTGTCCCCAAAGTTACCCATTCCCACCCCCCTCGCTGCTCTATTTTTTCCTTAGCATGTATCATTAACTGCAATACTATATATTTTACTTACTCTTATTGAGTGTTTAATAAGCTCAATATGAGCTCCAAATGTGTGTGTGTGTGTGTGTGTGTGTGTTGTTTTTTGTTTTTCAGGTCACCTCTTCCCTAAAACACTGGGAGCATGGGTGTAGCTTAACACATGATGACAGCGAGAAAGAAAAGCCCTCAGACCCATGCAGAGAGCCCAGCAGCCTCCCTGATGGGATGGCGGGGCCGGTCTGCGCCCTGGTCCCATCTGCCTTTGGAAGCGACGTGCCCCACTTCCTCCGGAGTCTGTGCCCAGCCCTGGGCTGCCACCTCACGTGGCCTGTCCTGGGACCGGGCCCTGGCCTTCCCCAGGCTGCGCAGAGGCCCTGCACGGCGCGCCTGGAGCTGCTTCTGCTCCGCTGCACGGAACGGGCAATCCGGTCACCTCTCGGGGCACAGGTCATACAAAACTGCGTTGTGCCTGGAATTCCAGCCCTGCTCCTGTCAGCATTTATTTGGGAATCTGATGCCTTATCATGAAGTGATTCGAACAGGAACAAGTAAAATTTATCAGAACTAGCTGAAACAATAAGATTGAGAACTTGTTGAAATAATAAAGCACAAAATGTTTTTTTTAAGAGAGAAATTAAGTATTTACCTGAGATGAAAACTAAATTCTCTTTTTATAAACCTGATATAACCAATGCAGCAAAGTAATATAACAAGACGCATACCATCCTCAAAATTGATTACATTTTCAAGTTAAACAGTTTCTGAATTGCCATATATAGCAATTTTCACTGTCCTGTTGTAAACGGACTACTTTACAACAAAGAAAGTTGAAAAAAAATTATATATATAAAAATCCATCACTATGGCTGGCATATGTGTAAGCATCATTATTCATCTTGGGATGCAAAGCTGTGTGCTACATTAGGCGTTCCACTTTCCATATGAAAAGTAATTAATAGTGACCTGTAATCATCAGTGTGGTCCTAGCAGCTCTGTCAGAACTTTGAGACCTAAGTGAGTGCACATTGCTGAGACCATGAGAAATCCATAACAAATGCACGCGAGTCTCCTGGGTGAGCTTCATTTCAGCCAGGACCGCCTCGCTGCTCACAGCAAACCTTTCTGAGCTGGGGCTCCCCGGCCCACGTGTGAACAGAGGGCCGTTCATCTTGTTTTGTTGAGCTGAGGGGTTTAACATGTAGTCTAAGTGGATCAGACAATCAAGGGTCTAAGACCGTGTAACCTGAAGAAGTCTTGGGGGTTTATAGCGTAGGTAGAAGAGCACTAGAATAAAGAATAAATATAGACGTATGTAACACTTTCAACAATAAAGAATTAAAAAATAAATAAATATAGACTGAATTAGAAATGGCAGACGAACAGGCAGACCTGTCCCAGGCCAGACTGGAAATGGAACCAAGAGGGAGAGCGTCCACTGGGATTACCATGGAGGTCCGCCGGAGACACATCAAGGAAGGGCGAGGCTGCAGGAGCTGAGCCAGCTCCGGGCTGGGGGGAGGGAGGCGGGGCTGCGGGAGGGGCTGTTCCCTCGGAGACAGAGGCCAGAGCCCAGGCGTATAGACCCACAGAACGTTTCAGAGATCCCATAAACCCACTCAAGTCGTTATGTTCAATTAATATTTAACAAAGGACACAAGACAGCCTTTTCAATAAATGGTGTTGAGAAAAATTGGAGAGATACGTGCAAAAAAATAAAACTAGACCACCAACATACACCATACACAAGAGTAAACCCAAAATGGATAAAAGACTTAACTGTAAGTCGTAAAACCACAAAAATTTTAGAAGAAACCAGAGGCAGCAGAATCTCAGACATCTCTGCATGTCTATGGACACAGCTCCCAGGGCAAAGGAAACTAAGGAAAAATAAAGAAATAGGACTACGGTGCATCAAAATAAAAAGCTTCTGCCCAGTAAAAGAAACATCAACAAAATGAAAAGGGAGCCCACTTATGGGAGAACATATACACCAATGATAAATCCGATAAAGGGTTAATTTCCAAACTATATAAGGAACTCATACAAATTAACAAAACAAAGACAAACAATCCAATTAAAAAATGGGCAAAATACTTAAATAGACACTTCTCCAAAGTGGACATACAGATGGCCAAGAGACATGAAAAATTGCTCCAAGTCAATAATTATCAGAGAGATGCCAATTAAAACGACAATGGGGTATTCACCTGACCTGTTAGATGGCTACCATCAACAAATCAACAAATAACAAGTGCTGGCGAGGATGTGGAGAAAAGGAAGCCCTCATGCACTGCTGGTGGGAATGCAGCCTGGTGCAGCCACTGTGGAGGACAGACACTATGGAGTTTCCTCAAGAAAATTAAAAATGGAACGCCCATTTGACTCAGTGATCCCACTTCTAGGAGTATGTCCTAAGAAATCAGAAACACCAATCAGAAAAAATATATACCCCTATGTTCATAGCAGCACAATTTACAATAGCTAAGATCTGGAAACATCCCAAGTGCCCATCAGCAGATGAGTGGATAAAAAGCTGTAGTTACATTTACACCATAGAATACTACACCTCAGTAATAAAGAAATAATTCTTACAGTTTGCAACAGCATGGATGGACCTGGAGAGCATTATGCTAAGTGAAATAAGCCAGTAAGAGATAGATAAGTATCTCATGATCTCACTCACATGTGGAATCAAATGAACAAAATAATCTGATGAACAAAATAGATCCAGAGACATGTAAGCATCAAACAGACTGTGAAATCTCTGAGGGAAGGCAGGGTAGGGTGGGTGGGTGGAAGAGATCAACCAAAGAACTGGATTGCAACATGTATGCATAACCCATGGACACGGACAATAGGGTGGTGAAGGCTTGGGGTGGGGAGTGTTGGCGGGCTGGAAGAGGTCAGTGGAGGGAAAAGGGAATATATGTAATACTTTAATCAACAAGGACTTACAAAAAGGAATAAACATAATCTATATATATATAAAAAGCCAGCTGCTGGAACACCCTAAGGACTGGAATGACTGCTCACTATGACATTCACTGCGGCTGGCCGGCTGGCCGGCTGGCCGGCTGGCCAACCACCCACAGCCCCTCCCCCCACCGGCCTACCCTGCTCGGCCCCTATTGGGGCGGGCCTGCCCATCCCACCCATGCACAAATTCATTCACTGGGCCTCTAGTAATAAAATAAAGAAGGAAAAAAATGGGAATATAGTATTATAATGTTCTCATACTATCTGTCAAGTGGTATAATATCATTTGTAAGTAAACTGTGATAGATTAGCTGAAACCTGTTTGGCTCAGTGGTAGAGCGTCAGTCTGCGGACTGAGGGATCCCAGGTTCGATTCCGGTCAAGGGCATGTGCCTTGATTGCGAGCACATCCCGAGTGTGGGGTGTGCAGGAGGCAGCTGGTCGATGTTTCTCTCTCATTGACGTTTCTAGCTCTCTATCTCTCTCCCTTCTTCTCTGTAAGAAAAATCAATAAAATATTTTTAAAAATAAAAAAATAAATTGTGATAGATTAAATATAATAAAAGCCCTAAAGCAACCACTAAAATTACAAAGCAGAGTTGTAGCTAATCAATGAATGAAACAAAATTGAAACCCTTAATATCTGGAAAACTGAGTGAGTTTTTCCCCTGAAATAACCCTCCCCAATATGAATTACTATCATGTGCCTTAGGTAGACTCACACACATCAATACATAAAAATGGGTTGCTATTAACATGGAGCAATCAGAACAAAAATGGCAAGAGAAATTTTAAATTGTATATGTCACATAAAATTTATTAAAACAAAATTCACTTGAAGTTTCAAAGTATTGATCTAGCATAGGTAAACATGGAATTATCTGTGGCCTGTAAGATAAAATAAGAGGAATTAGAAATGAGGGGAAACTGAAGAGATCTAAAAGTATACTTAGAAGTCAAGCAAATCTATGAGATTCTTAGAAGCAGAGAATAAAGTCAACAGGCAGACAGGGAGATCCCAAGATGGCTGCTTCCAACCCCAGACGGACCTGCAGAGCAATTGGCTGGAAAAGCCAGCTGCAGTGTACCTGGTCTGAAATACCTTGGGCAGGGAGCACAGAGGAAGGACCGGAGGAACCGTGGAGAGGGTGGGAAGCCAATGGGTTTCTCAGCAGTGGAGACCCTGCCCCCTGAGGCTGTGGGGTCTCATCCCCATTCAGGGGTCCCCAATCCAGAGTGATGGAGAAGGAAAGGGAGTCCAGTAGGACTGGGCTGTGGGTATCCCTGAGGATTCTGTCCACTAGAAAGACTCAGCCTGCATTAGTCCAGTAAAAAAGCAATTTCTCTGTTACACCAGCCTGGGAAGTTCATCTCGACCTGTGTCTGTGGTGAAGGCCACGTGGCAAAGTTCCAGGCCAGTGCAGGGGTCTGATTGGTGCACCAGCAGAGACTCTGGGGGTCTCCATTATCTGTGCAGCGGCCCACGCTGGGGGGTCTCCACTGAGGCACAGCGTGGCCCAATGTCTTTCCCAAGCCGCACTTTCCAGCCCAAAGTAAGGACTTTGGGAAAGGGGATTGATCGGCCTTGCCCACCTGAAGCATAGAGAAGCATCTCTCCCCCCACACGTGAAACTGTCGGCTCTGTCGCCCTGCTGTGACCTGAGACACGGGGGAGCGGTGCTGGGCTGGAGGTCTGTCCCCTGTCTCGCTGTCTGACAGCAGGAGGACCCAGACATTTGGACCTTGCTGTGCTTCAGTGGAGACCCCCCCAGCGTGGACCCGCTGCCCAGAAAGATTGGAGTGCCAAACAAGGCTGATTTCTTTCTTTCTTTCTTTTCCATCCCCTCCTAGCTGGTGAGGCAGGCAGAGTGCCGGGCACCAGGCAGAGCTGAGACATTGCAACTGTGTCTCCTGGGTGGGCTTCTGTCTGGAGCCCGATGGGCCTGTGCCAGGTGCCCTGTCTGCCTCACTGGAACCAGAGCTGAGCTCCCAGTGCGTGCAGCAGAGCAGCCCCAGGAAGGAGAGCCAGCCCTCCTTCGTACAAGCCATGGGCCTGACCACCCCAACATGAGTCTGTGTAGCCGCCGTGGCCTGGCGGGAGGTGCCCCCACAAGCGCATTCCCTGGGAAAAGGGAGAACAGATCAGAGCAGGGACATTCATGGTGCCAAACCAAGAACTATAGAGGCCCCGCCCACCATACTTCTTGAGGATCTGCCTGGCAGAGCTGCAGTCAGGCTGCTGAGAGCCAGGCAGGGAAAGCAACTGATTTTAGTTTGTACCAGAGAATCTCCAGAGACCCGGAGCAGCACACTGAGAGGCCAGATTCAGAAACCATATGTGCAGAATCCAATGAGTTCCATAGACGGTAAATCCAAAGGTGATGGCAGCAAACATTTGCAGAGGTGAGCTTCATTTTAAAAAAAATATTTTTCTTTTCTTTTTTTAAAATATATTTTATTGATTTTTTACAGAGAGGAAGAGAGAGGGATGGAGAATTAGAAACATCGATGAGAGAGAATCATCGATCAGCTGTCTCTTGCACCCCTCCTACTGGGGATGTACCCACAACCAACGTACATGCCCTTGACCGGAATCAAACCCGGGACCTTTCAGTCCGCAGGCTGATGCTCTATCCACTGAGCCAAACCGGTTTCGGCTAAAAAATATTTTTCTTTTATATTTCATTTTTTTTTCATATCTCTTACTTCTCTCTTTTCTTATTCTACTTTTTCTCTCTTACTCTTTTCTTTTCTATATTTTTCCATGCTTTTCCTATTCAATATTTTATTTTATTTATTATTACTTGTCAAAATTATTATTATTTCATTTATTATTTTCTTTCCTTTTTTATATTTATTCTTTTCTCTTCTTTCATTTTCTGTTGCTTTTTGTTGTTCCTTTTTTATTCTTTTGGTCTCCTTTTTTTCTTTTGTTTCTAAATTTTTGGTCTCTTGTTCTCTATTATTCTTTTTTCCTTATGTTTTTTTGTTGTTGTTTTTTTGTGTTGTTGTTGGTTGGGTTGTTTTCATGTTGTTTTATGTTTGTTTTGTTTTGTCTAATTTTGTTCTATCAGTGCCAGTATAATAGTGGCATGATGTGGTCAGGGTTCAATCTCAAAGTCAGCCACCCACAAATGGAACAATAGCATTTATAAAGCTAGGGCCCACTAACTCACAAAAGAGACATTCCTAGAGTACTCAGCTCAGATCAAGGAGACTACACCCCTGGCTCTTACAAGACACACACCAAATCTGGGAGCCTACCATCCTATCCAATACATGGAAACAAACACAAAGAAACAGCACGTATGGGGAAACAAAGAAACAGGCCCCAAATAAAAGAGCAGGAGGAATCTCCAGAAAGAGTTAAATGAAATAAAGGAAGCAATTTATCAGAAACAGAGTATGAAGTAATGATTTTAAGAGTGCTCAACAGCATGAAAAAAGACAAAAACCATGAAAAACAAACAGTTGAAAATTAAGAATGACATATCTGTAATAAAGAATACACTGGAAAGAATAAACAATAGATTAGGAGAAGCAGAAGATGAAATCAGTGGATTAGAAAACAGGTAGAAAAAAAATCATTTGATCAGAGCAACAAAAGAAAAAATAATAATAAATCATGAGGATACTTCAAGGGAACTTTGAGACATGAAACACAACAAAATCTGCATCATAAGTGTAACAGAGAGAAAAGAATGTGAGTAAAGGATAGAGAATCTGTTTGAGGAAAAAATGACGGAGAACTTCCCTAAACTGGTGAGAGAAAAAGGCACACAAGTTCAGGAAGCACAGAAAGTCCTAATCAAGATGTACCTAAAGAAACCCACACCAAGACACATCATAATTAAAATGGCCAATGTTAAAGACAAAGAGAACCATACGGGTAGCAAGAGAGAGGCAGTCACTTACCTGCAAGGGAGCTCCAGTAAGGCTGTCAGCTGATTCTCAACAGAAACACTATAGGCTGAAGGGAATGGCATGAAGTAATGAAAAGCAAGTATCTGAAACCAAGACTATTCTATCCAGAAAGACTATAATTCAAAATAGAAGGTAAAATAAAGAGCTTTTCAGACAAAAAAAAAAAAAAAAAGGTTAAATGAGTCTACTACCATTAAATCAGCAATTCAAGATATGTAAGAAGAAAAAGAAAAAAATAGAAAGAGGAATATAGGCATAAAAAATAAAAATGGCAATAAATAAGTATCTATCAATAATGACCATAAATATTAATGAATTAAATGCTCCAATCAAAAGACATATTGTATCTGAGTGGATAAGAAAACATGCTCATATATATGCTGTCTACAAGAGATCCAATTCAGAACCAAATACTCAAGTAGGATGAACGTGAAGGACTGGAAAACAGTTTTTTAAAATAAATCTTTATTGTCCAGATTATTACAATTGTTCCTTATTTTCCCCCCATAGCTCCCCTCCACCTGGTTCCCACCCCACCCTCTGCCCTTACCACCCTCCCCCACTATCCTCATCTATAGGTGTACAATTTTTAAATATATATATATTTTATTGATTTTTCACAGAGAGGAAGGGAGAGAGAGTTAGAAACATCGATGAGAGTCATCGATCAGCTGCCTCTTGCACGCCCCCTACTGGGGATGTGCCTGCAACCAAGGTACATGCCCTTGACTGAAATCGAACCCGGGACCCTTTAGTCCCCAGGCCGACGCTCTATCCACTGAGCCAAACCGGTTTTGGCAGGTGTATGATTTTTGTTCAGTCTCTTCCCACAAGTCCCACACCCTTTCCCAGAGGATTGTCAGTCTACTCCCTTTCTATGCCCCTGATTCTATTATATTCACCAGTTTATTCTATTCATCAGATTTTTAATTCGCTTGATTTTTAGATTCACTTGTTGATATATAAGTATTTGTTGTTCATAATTTTTTAAATAAATTTTTATTGTTCATATTATTACAAATGTCCCTTCCCCTCCCCCCCCACTCCATTGCTCTCCTCCACCAGGTTCCCACCCCACCCTCTGCCCTTTCCCCACCCCCCCCACTGTCCTCATCCATAGGTGCACAGTTTATGTTCAGTCTCTTCCCACATCCCCCTCTCTCCTTTTCCCCAAGAATCGTCAGTTCACTCCCCTTCCATACCTCTGATTCTATTATATTCAACAGTTAATATTGTTCATCAGATTTTTTTTAAAATTTCCTTGGTTTTTAGATTCACTTGTTGATAGTTACGTATTTGTTGTTCATAATTTTTATCTTTATTTACTTTCTCTTCCAAAAAAAACCCCTTCAGCAATTCATATAATTCTGGTTTGGTGTTGATGAACTCCTTTAGTTATTTTTTAATTAATGAAGCTCTTTATCTGACCTTCGATTCTGAGTGATAGCTTTGCTGGATAGATTATCTTTGGCTGTAGGTTCTTACTATTCATCACCTTGAATATTTCTTGCCATTCCCATCTGGCCTGCATGGTTTCTGTTGAGAAATCAGCTGACAATCTTATGGGTGCTCCTTTATAGGTAACTACCTGCTTTGCTCTTGCTGCTTTTAATATTCTCTCTTTGTCTTTTGCTCTTGGAATTTTAATTATGATGTGTCTTGATGTGTCCTCTTTGGATTACTTTTGTTTGGGGTTCTGTGTGCTTCTTGGACTTGTAAGTCTAATTCTTTCACCAGATGGGGGAAGTTTTCTGTCACTATTTTTTCCAATATGTTTTTGATATCTTGCTCTCTCTCATCTTCTGGGACCCCCATAATTCTGATGTTGGTTTGCTTGAAGTTGTTCCAGAGGTTTCTTACATTATCTTCAATTTTCTGGATTCTCTTGTCTTCTTGCTTCTGTGGAGAAGTGTCTTCTGGCTCTTTATGTTCCAAATCTTTGACTTGATTCTTGCGATCTTCCATTCTGTTTTTAGGACTCTGTATAATATTTTTTTATTTCAGACAATGTATTCTTTATTTCTTTTTGATCCCTTATCATTTCTCATTGATTCCTTATTAATTCTAGTTGATCCCTTTTCATATCCTCATAGGTCTTATCGACATTTTCTAGGAAATTCTTTTTTTTTTTAATCAATCTTTATTGTTCATAATATTACAAAGGTTCCTCATTTCTTCCCCCCTCCACCAGGTTCCCACCCCACCCTACACCCCCTCCCCATCCCCCATTGTCCTCATCCATAGGTGCACAGTTTATGTTCAGTCTCTTCCTCCCTCCCTTTCCTCGATAGTAAATCTGTTTTCAGATAGTAAATCAGTTACTTAGCATTTTCTCATATCAATAATATCTCCACATGCCCAATGATATACTTCAGACAAAAGACATTTCCAAATAGGTCAACAAACCTCATCCAGGCCCCACCCAAGGCACTCATAGATCAACACCCCAGCGCTATACTAACTCAACACATCCAGATCTAAGCCTTCATCATTTGATTCAGCAGACCCTCAAGTTCCCGCAAAAGTTTCCAGCCATGTCTGAGAGGCAGCCTTGGGGCGGGGGCAGGCGAGGAGCGAGCTGTTTCGGGCCTGGCTGCTCCGGGCCTGGCCTCTATTGCTCTGGTTCGTACCACAACCAGCTGCCCCAGGTCTGGCCACTGCCGCTCCCGACCTAGTTGCTCTGGACTTGGCTGCTGCTGCTCCGAGCCTGGCCGCACCCGACCCAGCTGCTCTGGGCCCGGTGGTTCCGGGCCCGGCCACTCCGGGCCTGGCCGCTCCCAGCCTGGCAGCCGCTGCTCCGGGCCTGGCCGCACCCGACCCTGCTGCCCCGGGCCTGGCCGCTCCCAGCCTGGCAGCCGCTGCTCCGGGCCTGGCCGCACCCGACCCTGCTGCCCCGGGCGTGGCCGCTCCCAGCCTGGCAGCCGCTGCTCCGGGCCTGGCCGCACCCGACCCTGCTGCCCCGGGCGTGGCCGCTCCCAGCCTGGCAGCCGCTGCTCCGGGCCTGGCCGCACCCGACCCTGCTGCCCCGGGCCTGGCCGCTCCCAGCCTGGCAGCCGCTGCTCCGGGCCTGGCCGCACCCGACCCGTCTGCTCTGGGCCCAGTTGCTCCGGGCCAGGCTTCTCTGAGCCTGGCTGCTCCCGGCCTGCATGCTCCGATCTTGGCTACTGCTGTTCTGGGCCTGGCTGTTCCTGACCCGGCTGCTCTGGGCCCAGCTTCTCCGGGCCCGGCCACTCCGGGTCTTGGTGATCCTGGACTGGCCACCCTGGGCTTGGCCGCCTCCGCCTCAGGCCTGGCTGCCACTGCCCCAGGTCTGGCTGCTCCAGTGCTGGCTGTTGCTGCTCTGGTTCTGGCTGCTGCTGCTCTCGGGCCTGGCTGTTGCTGCTCCAGGCCCAGCTGCCACCGCCTTGTGCCTGGCCACTCTAGGCCTGGCTGCCGCTGTTCCAACTTTCTGTCCTTCTTTTTTTTTTTTTTTTTTTTAAGCATTTATGTTGCAATGTTGGCTGGTGAGTTGAGTTCTGACTTGGTCTTTGATTTTTCAAGATCTTCTTTGTATTCTTTCTTAAGTAATTTTACTGTCTTTTGCTCTCACTTGATTTCTTCACATTGAGAACTTCTTTGGTTTCTTCCTCCTTGTCCTGGAAGCTCAGCAGGTTGGCCTGTGGCACCCCTTTGTTCTCTGCGGGCTCCTGTGCTTCTTCAGCCTGTTGCCGGGGTCGGCACCGCCCAGGAAGCAGCCCCCAGCCTCGGCTCCATTGCCCGTGCTCAGCGGTTGAAGGCTCAGGGGCACCCTCCACCCCTGGGGGCCCCGTCGCCCAGCTCCTTGCTGGTGCCCGGCTGGCCAGTGTCCGGCAGGGGCTCCTGCTCCTCGTTGCATTCCTCCAGTCTGGAGCTTTTTTTCTCCTTCCCGCTATGGGAGTCTAGCATCAGAGTCAACAGACTGTCCTCTGCGTGCACTGTGCGTGCGACTCCGGGGGCCTTGCTTTTCGCCACTCCCCCAGAACTCCACCTCACAGCCCCATCTCCCTCTGCTTAAGCCTGGGTCCCCAGGGATTGGCCTAGAATGGTGAAAGTCTGGACTGTGTCTCAGAGCCGCCGGAGGCTTTGTTTCTTCCCGCCAGGGCAATATAGCATCAGAGTCAACATTCAGTCCTCTGCGTGCACTGTGCGCGTGACTCCGGGGGCCTTGCTTTTCGCCGCTCCCCTGGGATTCCACCTCACAGTTCCATCTCCCTCTGCTTAAGCCTGGGTCCCCAGGGATTGGCCTAGAATGGTGAAAGTCCGGACTGGGGCTCAGCGCCGCTGCCGCTGCCGCCGCCGCCTCCGCCGGAGGCTTTGTTTCTTCCCGCTAGGGCAATCCAGCATCAGAGTCAACATTCAGTCCTCTGCGCGCAGTGTACGCGCGACTCCGGGGGCCTTGCTTTTCGCCGCTCCCCTGGGAATCCGCCTCACAGCCCCGTTTCCCCCTGTCCGAGCCTGGGACCCCAGGGTCTAGCCCATAACTGGGGCTCAGCGCTGCTGGTTTGGGGGTTTATCCCAGGCCGGGGGTTTTATTTCCTTTCTGCTAGGGAATGCCAGGCAGGCCCCCCGCCTTCTCCTCCTCTCTGGCTGCGACCTCTCTGCGCGCGCATGCAGCATGTCTCCGTACCTTAGGCTTTTTTTCAGCTCCTCTGATTTTCCCTCTGGTTTTCTCTTTCCTTCTTGTTGTAGCATTTTCAGTCAGTCGACCACCTGTAGCTCTGGGCAATGTCCACTCTACATTTTAGTTGTATTCCATTGAAATTGTTGTGTGCTTCTGCGGTTAGGTGTCTACCCGAGCAGCCATCTTGGATCTCTCCTTTTCTAGGAAATTATTGAAAAACCTTATAAGCGTAGATTTGAACTCTATATCCAGTCGCTTTTTGTCCTCCATTTCTTTCGTTTGTGATCTATTTCTTTGTCGCATTTTCACAGCTTCCCTGATGGGGCAGAGCTTTAGGGTGGAGCCTACAGCCTTGGCTTCCATCAGCCCTGCCCTATGCTGTTCCTGAGTTCAGTAATCCCCAAGGACCTTCAGTACTCGCTGCAAGCACCTCTGAGAGAAAGGTGCCCTCGATTTTCGCCTATTACCAAACAGTCTAGGCTCTCCCCCAATGAGCCCGGAACTGGGATTCAGTTCAGTTGGAAGTGGGATTGGAGATGGCGTTCAGAGCAGTCTGGAGCCCTAGCCTCCTTCCCGCCAGGGCAGTCCTGCGGCACAGCCAACCGTCCCTTCTCTGCGTGCAATGTGCGCCTCCGGGACCTCCTTTCGCCGCTCCCCCGGGGTTCCGCCTTACAGCCCAGCTCCCTATGGATGAGCCTGGGTCCCCGGGGTCTGGCCCAGAACTAGGGTTCAGGGCAGTCGGAACTGGGGCCCAGCACAGTCGGAGCTTTTATCTCCTTCCTGCTAGGGAACGCCAGCCAGGCACTCAGCCGCCCCTTCTCTCTGGCTCTGTCCTCTCCGCACGCGCCGTGTGTCTCTGTACCTTAGGCTTTTACAGATCCTCTGCACTTTCTTCTGGTTTTCTCCTTGCTTCTCGTTGTAGAATTTCCAGTCAGTCGACTTTCCTGTAGTTCTGGGTAATGTCCATTTTATATTTTAGTTGTATTTTATTGAAATTGTTGTGTGCAGCTGCGGCTAGGTGTTTACCTGTGCAGCCATCTTTGATTCCTGTTTTTATTCTGTTGTTCATAATTTTTATCTTTACCCTTTTCTCCTCCCTCTTCTTAAAGAATACCTTTCAGCATTCCATATAGTACTGATTTGGTGGTGATGAACTCCTTTAGCTTTTTCTTATCTGTGAAGCTCTTTATCTGACCTTCAATTCTGAATAATAAAGTATCTAGGTAAAGTAATCTTGGTTGTAGGTTCTTGCTATTCATCACTTTGAATACTTCTTGTCACTTCTTTCTGGCATGCATAGTTTCTGTTGAGAAATCAGCTGATCATCGTATGGGTACTCCCTTGTAGGTAACCAACTGCTTTTCTCTTGCTGCTTTTAAGATTCTCTCCTTGTCTTTAACCCTCGGCATTTTAATTATATGTGTTTTGCTGGGTCCTCTTTGGGTTCTTTTTGTTTGGGGTTCTGTGGACTTCCTGGACTTGTAAGTATTTCTTTCACCAAGTAGGGCAAGTTTTCTGTCATTATTTCTTCAAATAGGTTTTCAGAATCTTGCTGATCTCTCTCTTCTTCTGGTACCCCCATAATTCTGATGTTGGTACGCTAGAAGTTGTCCCAGAGGCTCCTTACACTATCTTCATGTTTTTAGATTCTTTTGTGTGTGTGTGTGTGTGTGTGTGTGTGTGTTTGCTTTTTTGTTTGGGTATTTTTTTGCTTCTTCATATTTCAAATCTTTTATTTGATTCTTGGGATCCTGTAGTCTGCTGTTGGATCTCTGTATATTATTCTGCCCTTGAGTTTAGCCCACTGCCAGTATATGCTTAATTTTTAGTTGGTCCTTTTTCACATCCTCGAGGATCTCACTAAATTTATCAGCAGTTTCTAGAAAATTCTTGAAAAGTCTTATAACCGTGGTTTTGAACTCTATATCCAGTACTTTGCTTTCCTCAATTTCTGTCATTTCTCACCTGTTTCTTTGTCTCTGCATTTTGGCTGCTTCCCTGTGTTGTTAGAGTGGCTTTGTGTGCTAGGTGCTCTATAGCTCAGCCTCCCCAGTTACCTGAGGTGGACATTCTTGGTGCATCCCTTTGTGGGCTGTGTGCATAATCTTATCATAGTTAAGCCTTGATTGTTGTTGGTACACTGGGAGGAATTGGCCTTCAGGCCAATTGACTGTGAGGATCAGCTGTGTCTATGTTGGGAGAACTTCTGTGATGGAGACACCCTTATGAGACAAGACTTGCTTCAGTGGGTTTTTGGTGCTCACCAAGTCTGCCGCCTGAATGTGTTCCTTCTGGATCTGAGGAGTTGTAATCTGAATGGTCCTACTCTGAGCCCTGGGTACACTGGCTCTTGGATCTCCAAGGAGCTGCTAATTTAGCCTCTGTCTGAGGCCACCCAGCAGGAGCTATGAAGAGATCTGCAGATTCTCCTCTTTGTTTGGGGTTTGGAGGTGTCCAGATAAGGCCCAGCTGTGAAGCAATGCAAGCTTCTGTGGGGACTTGGGCCTTCTTTTGGATGTTCTGGGTCTCTCTGACCCAGCTGCAGTTTGTTAGGTAATTTTAGATTACAAAGGGGCAGGCCATTCATATGCAAAAGCCCCTGCGCTCAGCTTGGATGGGGCAGGGTCTCAGGGGTGGAGCAAACAACAATGGCTTTCCATCAGCCCTGCCCTAAGAGGCCCTTGGGTCTCAGTGTCCCTTGGTAATCACTGCAAGCACCTCTGAGAGATTGCTCCCCTTGAGTTTAGCCCACTGCCAGACAGTCCAGTTTCTCCCCATATGCATCTGGGGCCCCAGAGTCTCACCGGAACTGGAGTTCAGAGCAGTTGGGAGCTTGTGTCTCTCTCCAGCTTGAAAAAAGCCAGCCACGCACTCAGTTGCCAGTCTTCTCCGCATGTGTGCCTCTGTACCTCTGCTTTCTGCAGCTCCTGTGAATCTCAGTGTGCTTTTCTCTTTCCTTCTAGTTATAGAATTTCCACTCAGCCAGCCTTCCTGTGGTTCCGGATGATGTCTGTTTTGGCTTTTAGTTGTAGTTTTGAAGTCGTTGTGGGAGGCAGGAATTTCAGGTATTTATTTATGCCTCCATCTTGGTTTCTCCCTAAAATATATTTTTATTGATTTCAGAGAGAAAGCAAGAGGGATAGATATAGAAGCATCAAGGATGAGAGAGAATCATTGATTGGCTGTCTCCTCCATGCCCCTCCCCCCCGGGGATCGAGCCCACAACCCGGACATGTGCCATGACTGGATTTGAACTGTGACCTCCTGGTTCATGGGTCAATGCTCAACCCCTGTGCCATGCCAGCTGGGCTCTATGTTATTATTTTTAATGATAATTACATAACTGAGACAACTTGGCAAAACAAACTCCATAGGAAGTGCAGATCTCTTACCACTTACCAAAGGAGGGCACTCAGGACTGTGGCTCAGGATCTGGCTCCCATCCCCCTGGGTGCTTCCCAGACTCCCGGGAAAAGGAGTGTCTGTCCCCTTTCACTCACATGCAGCCTTGGAACCAGCCTCCGGTTGTTGTTGAGAATGCATGTCTGCTGCTTGTGAATCCCAAGGCCACCCCTGTGTCCCACGCATGACCAAAAGAAAGCAGATGGCCCAAGTGTTCCCTGGAGGCCAGAGTAGCAGACCCCAGGGAGAGGCCTCTGTCCAACCCTGGCAATGCCCTCAGGCACTAGAGTGTCACCAGCAGATGAAAGGGAAAGAAGGAAAAGTGTGCTGTTGACCACTTCCTCAGCTCTTTCCAGTGGCTCAGCCCAGCCTCAGCACACCAGGTCTGGGAAGGGAGGTGTGGAGGCCAGGATCTGGGAGGCTCCTCCCTGTGATGGGCCTGGGCCCATCAGGGCAGCCCAGCACTGCACAGTACAGGCCAGACCGGGACCTCCACACCACACGGGCCAGACCAGGATGACTACACAATGCGACCTAGAATGGGATTGCCAGTCTTTTCAAAGCAAGAGTTCAGGAATCTGGAGAAGGGCTATGCATAAATGAATAGAGACTAGATAAGAAATATAAATATGGAAGGCATTTTGGGGGAGCCAGACAGAGGACACATCCTCTAGTGAAGTGGGCTCCCTGAATCTTTGGACCCAGGGCTTTTTATTCACACATTTTCCCTTTATCAAAGCAGGCACGCATATCAAAGGTAAGGTTTGGTAAACAGTAAAAGATTATCTGGTTAGGAGAATTGTCTACTGCTGTTTGGCTAGCAGCAAGGTAATATAATGCTGATTTTCAGCCCTGCTGAATATCAGGCCCCTAAGCCTTTTGAGGACTTTTCACATTTATTATAACCTACTGTACTTAGCCTCCAGCATGAGATGTCTGCACAGTGCGACCTAGAACTAGATGACTGCACAGTGCAACCTAGAACGGGATGATTGCACAGTGCAACATAGAATGTATGAATGACTGCATAGTGCGACCTAAAACGGATGAATGACTGCACAGTGTGACCTAGAACAGGATGACTGCACAGTGCGACCTAGAACGGATGAATGACTGCACAGTGCGACCTAGAACAGGATGACTGCACAGTGCAACCTAGAACGGGATGACTGCACAGTGTGACCTAGAACAGGATGACTGCACAGTGCGACCTAGAACGTATGAATGACTGCACAGTGCGACCTAGAACAGGATGACTGCACAGTGCAACCTAGAACGGGATGACTGCACAGTGTGACCTAGAACAGGATGACTGCACAGTGCGACCTAGAACGGATGAATGACTGCACAGTGCGACCTAGAACAGGATGACTGCACAGTGCAACCTAGAACGGGATGACTGCACAGTGTGACCTAGAACAGGATGACTGCACAGTGCGACCTAGAACGGATGAATGACTGCACAGTGCGACCTAGAACAGGATGACTGCACAGTGCAACCTAGAACGGGATGACTGCACAGTGTGACCTAGAACAGGATGACTGCACAGTGCGACCTAGAACGGATGAATGACTGCACAGTGCGACCTAGAACAGGATGACTGCACAGTGCAACCTAGAACGGGATGACTGCACAGTGTGACCTAGAATGTATGAATGACTGCACAGTGCGACCTAGAACTAGATGACTGCACAGTGTGACCTAGAACGGATGAATGACTGCACAGTGTGACCTAGAACGGATGAATGACTGCACAGTGTGACCTAGAACAGGATGACTGCACAGTGTGACCTAGAATGGATGAATGACTGCACAGTGTGACCTAGAACGGATGAATGACTGCACAGTGCGACCTAGAATAGATGACTGCACAGTGCGACCTAGAACAGGATGACTGCACAGTGTGACCTAGAACGGATGAATGACTGCACAGTGTGACCTAGAACGGATGAATGACTGCACAATGTGACCTAGAACGGAGGAATGACTGCACAGTGCGACCTAGAACGGGATGATTGCACAGTGCGGCATAGAACGGGATGACTGCAGTGTGGCCCGGAACGTGACCAAACCACCTTTCCGGGCCTCAGATCTGTGGGTAGGAAATCGTACTATGGATGTCACATTGCCACCTTCAAATTCAAGATTTTTATTATTGTTCACATTCGTCCAATGCAGAAGACCCACATCTTTGAGTGAGGGCCTGTGTGTGTCCTCACCCCATGCAGCCAGTAAGCAGTAGAAGCAACCCACATCCAGGCGTCTGTCCACCACACCACGGGCCTTGGGTGCCAGGCACATTGTCACGGTGCATTCTCTGCGGACGAGCAGCTGGGAGTCGGGAGGACATATGCATTGCTCTGGTATACAGCTCTCTCCAAAGTGAGGTGTGTGGAGTGATGCTCATGGAAAGACAATGGAGGTTATTTCCAGGTGCTTGAATTTTGGGAAATGGTAGTTTCTTTATCATTTTCTAACATTACCTGAACATTCATTAAATACTTCAGCTTTAGAAAAATAAAATTCATATTCAAAAGGAAAATGCTTTGGACGCTATAAAGTACTTTAGAAATTTAAGCACTCTCATGTTTGCATTTAGTGTCTTATATTCTCAATCTAATTTTTCTGTTTAATATGGCCTTATATTGTAATCTGCTAAAAATATCTTATAGAGTAAAACGAAATATATTTACTTGCTATATGATTTATTAGATCTGTTTCTATTTGTCAAATAAACATTTATCCTTACCTATTGGAATCCTTCTATTTTGTGAATAATAAGTTGCCATCAGTTTTTGAATAATATTTTAAAATTTTCATTCTGATGCAACCTTTTTCAGTATGCAATTGACCCTTGAACAACACGGGGTTAGGGGTGCCCACACTCTTGAAGTTTAAAATCCTTGCATAACTACAGCTGGCCCTAATCTGTAGATTCACATCGGAGGATTCCCAACTGCGGTGAAATTATAGTTGTGGCCTTGTAAGTGGACCCTTGCAGTTCAAACCTGTCTACGGACATACCAACCTGAACGCGCCCGATCTCGTCAAACCCATGTTGTTCAAGGATCAACTGCAATTATCATTATCTGGGCGACTCAAGTTCTTTTAACTTTATGAAAGATAGGGACAAGGCTATTTAACATTAGTGCTTTTTCTTTTAAAATCTAAAAATGTCAGCAAAGTAATATAGGCAAATATTTTTTAAAAATCAAATTGGGGGGGAATTTAATGGGGGATTGAAGACAAATATATGATATCTTAATCAATAAAGAAATTAATTTTAAAAATCAAATTGTATTGAAGGATTTCCACCCCAATTGTTTCCATCTTCAATCACAAACCTCAAGAGGCAACCATGGAAACTGTTTTCTCTGGGTTGTGGGCTCAATCCCCAGTGTGGGGGATGCAGGAGGTAGCCAATCAATGATTCTCTCTCATCATTGATGTTTCTACCTCTCTCTCCCTTTCCCTTCCTCTCTGAAATCAATAAATACATATATTTTTAAAAAGTTGTCTATGTTGAAGATAGATCACAGAGGCCTATTTGCTACAGGTAGTAGGAATCCTTACCTTGTAAGTAACCATAAAGAAAATCCATCCCAGAAACCAAGATGGCAACATAGGTAAACACCTAAACTGAAGCCTCACACAACAATTTCAAAAATACAACTAAAAGACAAAACGGACATCATCCAGATCCACAGGAAATCTGACTGACTGGAAATTCTACAACTAGAAGGAAAGAGAAAACCACAAAGAAAATTAGAGGAACTGTAAAACCCTGAGGTATGTAGACATGGTGCGTGTGTGGAGAGGATGAAGCTGGAGAGGACGGGGTGGCTGGGTGCCTGCCTGACATTCTCTAGCAGGGAGGAGATAAAAGCTCCGGACTGCGCTGAACCCCAGTTCTGAGCGAGACCAGGGGGACCCAGGCTCATACGGGGGGAATCTGGGTTATAAGGCAGAAACTCAGGGGAGCAGTGAAAGGCAGAGCTCCAGAGGCGCGCACGTGAATGCACACAGAGGACAGACTGTTGACTGTGTTGCTGGATTGCCCTAGTGGGAAGGAGACAAAAGCTCTGGCCTGTGCTGAACCCCAGTTCCGGGTAAGAATCTGGGAATCCAGATTCATTGGGGGAAAGACTAGACTGTCTAGCAGCGGGCGAAACTCAAGGGCGCCTTTCTCTCAGAGGTGCTTGCAGTGAGGACCAAGGTTCACTGAGTGACACTGAGACCCAGGATCCTCATAGGGCAGAGCTGATGAGAATCCAAGGCTGTAAGCTCCAACCTGAAACTCTGCCCCATCCAAGCTGAGCACAGAGGCTTTTGCAATTTTCAAGTCTAGTTGAATAAGGTTGTTTCCAAACATAGACACAGTTGATCCTCACAGCCAATTGGCCTGGAGGTCAACTCCTCCCACTGATAACAACAACAATCAAGACTTAACTACAACAAGGCTGTACACACAGTCCACAAAGGGGTGCACCAAGCATGTCTACCTCAGGTAATTGGGGAGGCTGAGCTACTGGCCCATATAGGACACCTAGTACACAAAGTTACCCTACCAACTCAGGGAAGCAGCAAAAATACGGAGACAAAGAAACAGATCACAAACGAAAAAAAATGGAGGAAAACAAATGGCTGGAGATAGAGTTCAAAACAATGGTTTTAAAGTTTTTCAAGAATTTTCTAGAAAAGGCCAATAAATTTAGCGAGACCCTTGAGGATATGAGAGACACCCTCGAGGATATGGAAAAGGACCAACTAGAAATTAAACATACACTGACTAAAATAATAAATATTATACAGAGACCCAACAGCAAACTAGAGGAATGCAAGAATCAAGTTAAAGATTTGAAATACAAAGAAGCAAAAATCACTCAACTGGATAAGTTAAAAGAAAAAAGAATTAAAAAATTTGAAGATAGTGAAGGAGCCTCTGGGACAACTTCAACAATTACCAACATCAGTATTATGGGGGTCCCAGAAGATGACAGAGAGCAAGATACTGAAAACTTATTTGAAGAAATAATGACAGAAAAATTACCCCACCTGTTGAAGGAAATAGACTTACAAGTCCAGGAAGCACACAGAACCCCAAACAAAAAGAACCCAAAGAGGACCACACCAAGACACATCATAATTAAAATTCCAAGAGCAAAAGAGAGAATATTAAAAGCAGCAAGAGAAAAAACAGTTAATTACCTTCAAGGGAGCACCAATATGATTGTCAGCTGATTTCTCAATAGAAACTATGCATGCCAGATGGGAGTAGCAAGAAATAGTCAAAGTGATGAATTGCAAAAACCTACAACCAACCGTACTCTACCCAGCCAAGCTGACATTCAGAATTGAAGGTCAGCTAAAGAGCTTCACAGACAAGAAAAAGCTAAAGGAGTTCATTACCACCAAATCAGTATTATATGAAATGCTGAAAGGTATTCTCGAAGAAGGAGAAGAAGAAGAAGAAGAAGAAGAAGAAGAAGAAGAAGAAGAAGAAGAAGAAGAAGAAGAAGGTAAAGATAAAAATTATGAACAAGAAATACATATCAACAAGTGAATCTAAAAATCAAGTGAATTAAAAATCTGATATACAAAATAAACTGGTGAATATAATAGAATCAGAGGTATAGAAAGGGCGTGGACTGACAACTCTCAGGAGGAAAGGGGTGTGGGGTGTGTGGGAAGAGACTGTACAAAAATCGTACACCTATGGATGAGGACAGTGCGTTGGGGGGGAGGTAAGGGAAGAGGGTGGGATGAGAACCAGGTAGAGGAGAGCTATGGGAGAAAAAAGAGGAACAACTGTAATAATCTAAACAATAAAGATTTAATAAATTTAAAAAATAATAAAATGAAATGAAACTCCCACCAGGAGTGGATGATAAATAAATAAATAAATAAATAAATAAATAAATAAATAAAATAAAAATAAAAAATCCATCCCAAATGTGTCTATTACATTTCTCTAATTAGCTTCCTATGGGATTTTTGGCAGTGGCCACTAGCAAATGAATAAGTTTGGGTCCAGAAGTCTTTGAGGCAGAAAACAAGCAGAAATATATTTGCTAGGGATTAGACCTATTGATACGGTGATTACATTGACCATTTTTGAATGATGAATTACCCTTGCATCCCTGGAATAAGCCCCAGCTCATCTTGATGTATAATTTTATTTTTTTGATAGATTCAATTTGCTAATATTTTGTTGGAGATTTTTTTAAATCAATCTTTATTGTTCATATTATTACAAAGGTTCCTCATTTCTTCCCCCCTCCACGAGGTTCCCACCCCACCCTACACCCCCTCCCCATCCCCCATTGTCCTCATCCATAGGTGCACAGTTCATGTTCAGTTTCTTCCTCCCTCCCTTTCCCCAATAGTAAATCGTTTTCAGATAGTAAATCAGTTACTTAGCATTTTCTCATATCAATAATACCTCCACATGCCCAATGATACACTTCAGACAAAAGACATTTCCAAATAGGTCAACAAACCTCATCCAGGCCCCACCCAAGGCACTCACAGATCAACACCCCAGCACTAAACTAACTCAACACATCCAGATCTAAGCCTACATCACTTGATTCAGCAGACCCTCAAGTTCCCGCAAAAGTTTCCAGCCATGTCTGAGAGGCAGCCTTGGGGCGGGGGCAGGTGAGGAGCGAGCTGTTTCGGGCCTGGCTGCTCCGGGCCTGGCCTCTATTGCTCTGGTTCGTACCACAACCAGCTGCTCCAGGTCTGGCCACTGCCGCTCCCGACCTAGTTGCTCTGGACTTGGCTGCTGCTGCTCCGGGCCTGGCCGCACCCAACCCGGCTGCTCTGGGCCCGGCTGCTCCGGGCCTGGCCGCTCCAGGCCTGGTAGCTGCTGCTCCGGGCCTGGCCGCACCAGACCCGGCTGCTCCCAGCCTGGCAGCCGCTGCTCCAGGCCTGGCAGCACCAGACCCGGCCACTCCGGGTCGGGAAGCTGCTGCTCTGGGCCTGGCCGCACCCGACCCAGCTGCTCTGGGCCCGGCTGCTCTGGGTCTGGCCGCTCCCAGCCTGACAGCTGCTGCCCCGGGCCTGGCCGCTCCAAGCCTGGCCACTCCTGGCCTGGATGCTCCGGGCTTGGCTACTGTTGTTCTGGGCCTGGTGCTCCCGACCTGGCTGCTCCGGGCTTGGCTACTGCTGTTCTGGGCCTGGTGCTCCCGACCCGGCTGCTCTGGGCCCAGCTTCTCCGGGCCCGGCCACTCCGGGTCTGGGTGTTCCTGGACTGGCCACCCTGGGCTTGGCCGCCTCCGCCTCAGGCCTGGCTGCCACTGCCCCAGGTCTGGCTGCTCCAGTGCTGGCTGTTGATACTCTGGTTCTGGCTGCTGCTGTTCTGGGGCTTGGCCGTTGCTGCTCCAGGCCCAGCTGCCACTGCCTTGTGCCTGGCCACTCTAGGCCTGGCCGCCACTGTTCCAACATTCTGTCTTTTTTTTTTTTTTTAAACGCATTTATGTTGCAACGTTGGCTGGTGAGTTGAGTTCTGACTTAGTCTTTGATTTTTCAAGATCTTCTTTGTATTCTTTCTTAAGTAATTTTACTATCTTTTGCTCTCACTTGATTTATTCACATTGAGAACTTCTTTGGTTTCTTCCTCCTTGTCCTGGAAGCTCAGCAGGTTGGCCTGTGGCACACCTTTGTTCTCCGCGGGCTCCTGTGCTTCTTCAGCCTGTTGCCAGCGTCGGCGCCGCCCAGGAAGTAGCCCCCGGCCTTGGCTCCATTGCCCGTGCTCAGCGGTTAAAGGCTCAGGGGCACCCCACCCCCCGGGGCCCCGTTGCCCAGCTCCTTGCTGGTGCCCGGCTGGCCGGTGTCTGGCAGGGGTTCCTGCTCCTTGTCGCGTTCCTCCAGTCTGGAGCTTTTTTTCTCCTTCCCGCTAGGGGAGTCTAGTATCAGAGTCAACAGACTGTCCTCTGCGCGCAATGTGTGCGACTCTAGGGGCTCTGCTTTTCGCCGTTCCCCAAGGACTCCACCTCATAGCCCCGTCTCCCTCTGCTTGATCCTGGGTCCCCAGGGATTGGCCTAGAACTGGATTTCAGGGCAGTTGGGAGTGGGGCTCAGCACCGCCGGAGGTTTTGTTTCTTCCCGCCAGGGCAATATAGCATCAGAGTCAACATTCTGTCCTCTGCGCGCAGTGTGCGCGTCTGCACCCAGTGTGCGCGACTCTGGGGGCTCAGCTTTTCGCCGCTCCCCTGGGATTCCGCCTCACAGCCCTGTCTCCCCCTGCCTGAGCCTGGGTTCCCAGGGTCTGGCCTAGGACTGGGGTTCAGAGCAGTCGAAACTGGGGCCCAACAAGGCTGGGGCTCCTGTTTCCTTCCCTCCAGGGCAATCCCGCATCAGAGTCAACATTCCTTCCCTTGCAAGCAATGTGTGTGACTCCGGGGACTCGGCCTTTCGCCGCTCCCCCAGGAGTCCACTTCACAGCCCCATCTCCCTCTGCTTAAGCCTGGGTCCCCAGGGATTGGCCTAGAACTGGGTTTCAGAGCAGTCCAGACTGGGGCTCAGCGCCGCCGGAGGTTTTGTTTCTTCCCGCCAGGGCAATCCAGCATCAGAGTCAACATTCTGTCCTCTGCGTGTAATGTGTGCGACTCCGGGGGCCCTGCTTTTCGCCGCTCCCCTGGGATTCCGCCTCACAGCCCCGTCTTCCCCTGCCCGAGCCTGGGTCCGCAGGGTCTGGCCCATAACTGGGGCTCAGCGCTGCTGGTTCGGGGGTTCATCCCAGGCCGGGGGTTTTATTTCCTTTCTGCTAGGGAACGCCAGGCAGGCCCCCAGCCTTCTCCTCCTCTCCGGCTGCGACCTCTTCGCGCACGCGCGTGCGCACATACGGGCGCGCAGCAAGTCTCCGTATCTTAGGCTTTTTTCAGCTCCTCTGATTTTCCTTCTGGTTTTCTCTTTCCTTCTTGTTGTAGAATTTTCAGTCAGTCAACTACCTGTAGCTCTGGGCAATGTCCACTCTACATTTTAGTTGTATTCCATTGAAATTGTTGTGTGCTGCTGCGGTTAGGTGTCTACCCGAGCAGCCATCTTGGATCCTCCTGGAGATTTTTTTTAAAAAATATATTTTATTGATTTTTCACAGAGAGGAAGAGAGAGGGATAGAGAGTCAGAAACATCGATGAGAGAGAATCATCGATCAGCTGCCTCTTGCACACCCCTTACTGGGGATGTGCCCGCAACCAAGGTACATTCCCTTGACCGGAATCAAACCCGGGACCCTTCAGTCCACAGGCCAACGCTCTATCCACTGAGCCAAACCGGTCCCGGCCTTGTTGAAGATTTTTTGCATCTAAGTTCATGCAAGATATTGATGTTGTTGCTTTTTTCATATACTGTCTTTGTCTGGGTTTGGTATCCAATAATAATAAAATGGGCTGTAGAATATTCTCTCCTCCTCTCTTTAAATGGAAGAAATTCTGTAAAGTTAGTGCTAATTCTTTAAATGTTTGGGAAAATTTTCTATTTGAAAACATCAGGAGCCAGGAGATTTCTTTTTTGGGAACATTTTTAAAAAGATTTTTCATTGATTTTTTTTTAGAGAGAAAGGAAGGGAGAGGGAGAGAGAGAGAAACATCAATTTGAGAATGAAAGATAGATCAGCTGCTTCCTGCACGTCACCTTCCACGGAGCCAGCCCACAATCCAGGCATGTGCCCTGACCAGGAATCCAAATAAGCCTCCCATGCACAGGACAGTGCCCACCAACTAAACCGCAGCCACCAGGGCATTTCAGGAGCATTTTATTTTTTATCGTTTAAGTCTTTATTATTGAGAGAATTACAGATGTACCTTCTATTTCCCCTTAATATTCACCTCTACCTGGCTATTGCCCCATCCCAGGCCTTCACCACCCTATTGTCTCTGTCCATAGGTGATGCCTATCCTATATAATAAAAGCCTAATATGCTAAGTGTCCGGTTGTCTGGTCTTCCATTCAACCAATCAAAGAGTAATATGCTAATGACATGCTAAGGCCACTGAACTGCTCACTATGATGTGCACTGACCACCAGGAGGCAGATAGTTGACTGGTTGAGCAGTCACTATGACATGCACTGACCATCAGGGGGCAGATGCTCTGACCTGTAGGTTAGCTTGCTGCTGGGGTCTGGCCAATCAGGACTGAGTGAGATGGGCCAGACACGTCCTGGAGCCCTCCCACATTCCCTACCAGGCTGGCCAACCTCCCACGTCCCTCCCCAGCCCTGATTGTGCACCTGTGGAGTCCCTCAGTCTGGCCTGCAACCTCTTGCAATCCTGATTGAGGGACCCCCTCCTGAGTACATGAATTTTGTGCACCAGGCCTCTAGCATGAATATAAGATCTTTGGTTAATCTTTTTCCTTCCCTCTGAGATTTGTCCTTCTGTTCCATGTTTCAATGCTAGTTCTATTTTATTCATAAGTTTATTAGATTCCTTGTTCATTTATTTTGATTTGTAGAGACATTTGTAGATAGATATGTATTTATTGTTCATATTTTTTCTCCTCTTCCTTCTCCTCCTTCTCTTCTTAAAGAATACCCTTCAACATTTCATGTAATACTGATTTGGTGGTTAGCTTTTTCTTGTCTGTGAAGCTCTTTATCTGACCTTCAATTCTAAATGATAGCTTTGCTGGGTAGAGTAATCTTGGTTGTAGGCCCTTGCTATTCATCACTTTAGATATTTCTTGCCACTCCCTCTGGCCTGCAAAGTTTCTGTTGAGAAATCAGCTGACAGTGTTATGGGAGCTCCCTTGTAGGTAACTAACTGCTTTTCTCTTGCTGCTTTTAAGATTCTCTCTTTGTCTTTAACCCTTGGCATTTTAATTACAATGTGTCTTGGTGTGGGCCTCTTTAGATTCCTCTTGTTTGAGACTCTCTGTACTTTTGTATTGTAAGTCTATTTCCTTTGCTATGTAGGGGAAGTTTTCAGTCATTATTGCCTCAAATGGGTTTTCAATAGCTGTTCTCTCTCTCCTACTTCTGACACCCCAATAATGCAAATATTGGTACGCTTGAAGTTGTCCCAGAGGCTCCTAACATTATCTTCATACTTTTGGATTATGTTTTCTTTCTTCTCTTCTGATTGGTTGTTTTTTGCTTCCGTATAATCCAAATTGTTGATTTGATTCTCAGGATACTCTACTGTAAATTATTCTTTATTTCAGTTAGTGTATGCTTCATTTCTGACTGGGCCTTTCTCATGTTGTTGATGTTCTCACTAATTTCCTTGAAATTCTCACTAAAATCCTTGAAAGTCTAACTAAGTCTCTTGAAGCTCTTATTAAGATCTTTGAGCATCCTTTTAATCTTTAACTTTGTATCTAGTAGTTTGCTTGCTTCCATATGGGTTTTGTATTTTTCCCCCTGGAGATTTCTTCTGTTCTTTCATTTGTGACATGTTTCTTTGTCTCCACATTTTGGCTGCTTCCCTGTGTTTGTTTCTGTGTATTAGGTAGAGCTGCTATGTTTCATGGAATTGGTAGAGTAGCCTTGTGTGGTAGGTGTCCTGTAGGGCCTAGTGGCTCAGCCTCCCCAGTCACCTGAGCTGGGCACTCCAGGTGTACCCCTGTGTGGGCTCTGTGCACAGTCTTGTAGTTGAGTCTTGATTGCTATTGGCATCATTGGAAGGAATTGACCTCCAGACCAATGGTCTATGAACACCAGCTGCAACTACACCCCTATAAAGCACGACTTGCTTAATGGGGCTTTGGAGCTCACTGAGTCTTCCCCTTGAAAGTGTCACTTGTGGATGTGCTGTAATATGGTGTGGCCTAAAGATGCCCACTGGGTGCACTGGCTCTGGGGCCTCCAGGAGATACAAAGTCAGCTTCAGCCTGGGCCACCCAGTAGGAGCTACCAAGAATCTGCAGATGTCTTCTGTTTGTATTGGGCTTGGAAGTGCCTATTCAAGACCAAACTGTGAAGTGAGGCAGACTGGTGCTAATCCAGGAACAATAGGTGTGGGGCACACTGACAACAGCTGCTACTTGTTGAAGAGATTTTAGGAAAGTCTGAAGCCTGAGCCAGGACAGGCCATTCATATGGAAAACCTGCTGCAAACAGCTTGGGTGGGGCTGCAAGTGGATGGAGTGGGGTATCAGGGGGTCACCAGGGTGGAGCAAACAGTGTGAGCCAGGCTGATGAAAACTCAGATATGGTGCCTGCTAGCAGCCTTGTGACAGGGGAGGTCCAGCACAGGAACAATGACCCCTGCAAGCATGCCTGTCTGGGAGAAAGCTGCCCCCAAGTTCTTGCCCTGATGCCAGACAATTCAGTTTCTCCCCGTATGTCTTTGGTTCCCGAAATGCCACCACCCAGTTCAGAGGCATCATGTCTGAGTACGTCCATGTGCCAGCCCTTGAAGAGGGACTGCCTGGGACTCCAGCAGCCTCCGTGTCACTCAGCCACAATCCTCACTGGTTTTTACAGCCTGAAGTTATGGGAACTTCTCTTCCCAGCTCTGGAACCCTGAATTAGGGGTCTGGTGTGGGGGTGGGACCCCTTGATTCTCAAAGGAGGCCTTCACAGCAGAAATATTCCTCCTGTTTAAAAACACATCACACATGGGTATCAGACCCTCCTGTTCCCCACCTCCTCCCTCCTATCAGTCTCCATGTGCTTTCTTCTTTAATCCTCTAGTTGTAGGCCTTCCACTCAGTCAGCTTTCCGGTGGTTCTGAATGATGGTGGTTCTGTATTTTAGTTGTAATTTTGATGTGGTTGTGAGAGGCAGCAGTACTGGCATTTACCGGTGCCGCCATCCTGGTTCTCCACATTTCAGGAAGATTTTTAAACACAGTCTATTTGTTTAATGTTATATCTATTTTCTTATTGACTTGTGCTAGTTTGTGATTTTAAAGAAACTGGCTCATTTCTTCTAAGTTGTCAAATGTATGAGCATGGTGTTTTTTGTAGTATTTACCTGTTATTTTAATGGGCGAGGGATCCATTGTGATCCCCATCTTTTAATTTGACATTTATTTATATCTTCTCTCTTTTTATCTTTGTAGTAATCATTTGTGAAATTTATTGACCTTTTTGTCAAATTTTTGTTTTATTAATTTTCTTTCTTGTTTTCATTTTCATTGATTTCTGCTTTTATTTATTTATTTATTTCATCTATTCTGCTTGCTTCATTGTTGTAGAAACCTTACTTCCATTTAAATCCCTTTTCCAGTCTTTTGAGCCGGAACTTAGATACTGATTGATCTATTTCTCCTTCTAACATAAGCATTTAGTGCTGTGACTGTCCCCTCAGCACTTTGTTAGCTGAACACCACTATGATGTGTTGGCTTTTCCATTTCATTCATGCAATTTTTTTATTCTTTAATTTCCTTTGAGACTTCTTCTTTGACCTATGAATCATTTAGAAGCGTATTGTTTAATTTCCAATTATTTGGAGATTTTTCTGTTATCTTGAAGTTACTGATTTTTAACTTGATTCTCTATTTGATTTCAGTTGTTTTGAATTGGTTGAGTTTGTTGTGTGACCTCGGGCATGGTCTTCATGGTGAACTTGACCAGAATGGGGTGAAGTGTTCCATAAATGTCAGCGAGGAGGCCATGGCGGTGTTCATTCCTCAGTATCCTTGCGGATGATATCAGTTGCTCCAATCGGGTTTTGAAATCCCAGCTGTGAATTTGTCTGTTTCTCTTTTCATCTTTATCAGTTTTTGCTTCATGTTGCTTTGAAACCTTGCTCTGTGGTGCACATGTACTTTGGATTGTTATATCTTGATGGATTGATTCTTTATCATTATATAGTATCCACTTTTGTTCCTAATAATTTCTTCCCTCTCTGAAGTTCATTTGATGTTATTATAAGTAACTCTCCCTTTTACTCTAATTCATATCTGCATAATATATTATTCATCCTTTTATTTCCTAATTGCTTATTATTGTTACTTCTGAGGTCATTTTCTTATATTTGCATATAATTGAGTTACATGTTATCTATGCTATTTTTTATAGTTGTAATTTTTCCTATCTTTACTGAGGAATAATTGACCTCTATCTCTTAACTGGTGTATTTATATAAATTATATTTAAATTAATCATTGATGTGTTAGAGCTTTAATCTACCATTTTAATATTTGTTTTCTATTTGTCCAGATTATTTTTCATACCTCTGGGGTTGTTATTCTTGCTATCTATGAGTTCCTTGAATATTGTTGAGCATTAGGTTTTTCTTTATTTATAATTTTTATACCACTGTGTGTAGTTTGATTGGTTGCTGCTCTGGGATTTCCTGACACCTCTGCAATTGATCACCTCCTATGGTGTCGGTGTTTTCCCCTTTGAGTGAAGTGTGGAAACCTTACTTCCACTGAGGTTCCTTTACCCTTCCCACTTACCATGCACAGTTGTCTTAAGTGTTTCCATTACATACATTGCACACCATTCAAAATGGTGTGTGATTGAACTTCCAATAAAGGAACTAAAGAGGTAGCCTGGCTTCTGTGGCTCCGGGGTTGAGCATTGACCTATGAATCAGGAGGTCACGGTTCAATTCCTGGTGAGGGCACAAGCCCAGGTTGCAGGCTTGATCCCCGGAGGGAGGTGTGCAGGCGGCAGATAATCGGTGATGTACTCTCATCATTGATGTTTCCATCTCTCTCCCCCTCTCCCTTCCTCTCTGAAATCAATAAAACATATTTGAAGAAACTAAGAGGTGATTATGTTCACCTCTATATTTCCTCATTCCATTATTCTTTGTCATTTTCTGTGTTTATCTGCTCAGGCTGCCAGAAGAAATACTCCAGATCGGGCCGTCTGAACAACAGGAAGTTATTTCTCACACGTCGGGAGGCTGGGAGACCGGGTGTGGGCAGGTTCAGTGTCCTGAGGCCTCGCTCCTTGGATTGCTGATGGCAGGGTGACTACATGCGCACACTCCCTGCGTCTCTTCCTCTTCTAAGAAAGACACCAGTCTTATGAGGGACTAGGGTCCCACCCTTATGACCTTTATTGACCTTAACTTCCTCCTTAAAGTTTCTACCTTCAAATACAGTCTCATTGGATTTTAACATGGATTTCTGGGTGACACCTTTCAATCCATAACATTTAAAGACAGTATTTGGGAGCTTCCTTCAGCCAACCTTTAAAGGTAGGTCTGCTACCAACAAATTCTCTTAATTGTTCTTTATCTGAGAAGTCTGATTTCCCCTTCATTTGTGAACGGTAGTTTTGCCAGGTACGTGATTCATGGTTGGCAGTTATTTTCTTTTAATAGTTGAAAAATGAGCCACTGACTTCCAGCCTTGATGGTTTCAGATAAGAGATCTGGTGTCAATCGCTTGGACTCCCTCTATAGGCAGTGCATCACTTTGCTTGCTCTCTCGCTCTTTTTAGCTTTTCAGGAGTTTAATGATGATGTGTTTTTCTTTGAGTTTATTCTCTTTGGGTTTCCCTCACCTTCTTGAGTCCATAGTTTTGTGTGTCTTGCTAAATTTAGAAAGTTATGAACCATTATTTCTTTGACTATTTCCCGGCACACCTCGTTCTCTTTTCCTCTGGGATGCGGTGATAGTATGTTAGTTATTTAGTTAGACATGTGTTTCACAGATCTGCGGAGCGCCATTCATTTTTTCCCCATTCTGTTTGTTCAGATTGATCTGTCTTCAGGTCCTTGGATTATAACCCCTGTCATGTCTACTCTACTATTGAGTCCATGGAGTGAATTTTTTAAATTTTAGTTACTATATTTTTTAGTTCTACAATTCCCATATGGCTGTTTAGTATAACTGCTACTTATTTGTGGAGATTTTCTATTTTCTTCATTTGTTTCAACGGAAATTGTAATTGTTTGTTGGAGCACTAGAGGCCCGGTGCACAGGTGGCGTCCCTGGGCTTGGCCAGCAATCAGGGCCCGCCTCCCCATCTCTTCCTTCCCTCACTGCTCTTGTGCCACCACCGAGGGGTTCCCCTGCCTCCTCCCTCTGCACCCCCCACCCCTTCTCCTTCCCTCGCTCCCTCAGTGCCCTGCTGGTCTCCCCGCCACGTTCCTCGCTGCCCCCTGGTGGTCAGCACACGACACAGCAAGCAATTGAACTTTCCTGGGCAAACTCCTGAGGGAGTTGGTGCATGGATGTGTGGTCCCTCTGCCTGGCTAGCAATAGGGGGTGTTCATGGCCATTTCACCCAGTCCCAATCAGCGCCAATCGGGGGAGGGACCGTGTGAGGGTTCCAGGGTATGTCTGGCCCCATGTCACCCAGTCCTGATTGGCCAGACCCCAGCAGTAAGCTAACACGGTGGTCAGTGCACATCATAGTGACTAGTCAACCACTGGGTAGGACACTTTAGCAGATTAGGCTTTTATATAGTAGTATATAGATAGATTACAACTATTTTAAAATCTTTGTGAAATAATTTCAACATATATCAACATTAGTGTTGGTTGACTTGTTTCTCATTACAGGTGTGGTTTTCTGGTCCTCGGTAGAATGAGTGAATGTTTGTTGTATCCTGGACATGCTTGTTCTTATGTCAGGAGTCTCTTAATGCTACTTAAATCCTCATGTCAGCAGGCAGCTGCCCCTTTAAGTGCAGTTTGGTTGGTTGTCTACTTTTTGTGGGTGGTGGTTCCAGAGACAGTTCAGTTTTCGGAGCCTTTGCAGTTCTGTCCTGGGCGGCCTCACTCTGCTGGCACTGGGGACTGGCACTGGCCCACGCTGTGCTGCCTGAGGGGGACGGGTTTCCCAGGGCCGCCTGGCGCTGCCAGGCCGGCGTCGGCCCTGGGAAGCAGAGGGTGGAAGCCATGGTCTGCCTTCTCATGCCGCTGAGTGGAGGTGGGAGATGCCAGGTGGGCGATGCTGCCCACTGGACCAGCCCCCGCACCGCCCGGTGTGGAGGGGGGTCAGCTCGGCGGGCTCTGAAGGCCAATGGGCCCCCGTGCCCCTTGTCAGGCGGCCTCTGTCCGGTTCCTCTTTGCCAGGCCTCTGGCCAGGCCTCTCTTCTCTCTGTTATCAGCAGCACAGACAGCCTTTGCTGGTGGGAAGGGGAGATGGAGAAGGAGGGCCCCACAGCTCCGGCTCCTGGGCAGCTTCACGGGCGTGCCGCCCTCGCTGGCCGGGCCTTTCCTGCCGGCGGCTTGTCGGTGCCCATTGGCGGTTCCGGGCTGCAGGCCCCCGGCGCCCACATGGGGAATAAAGTGACCCTGGGGCCGAGGCCTCTCCCCGTCCACCTTCCTCTCCCCGCGCCCGGCCTTCCTCGCAGTCTGTGGACAGCGCCCAGGCTGCCCAGCTGTTCCCGGGGGAGGAGGGGTGGTGGGTCTATGTGTGCTGCCTCTGGAAGGACCATTTGAGATTTTGCCAATGGAGACGAGAGCGAACCGTTTGCATGCCCTGGCTGCCAGCACTCCCGGGCGCTGGCCCTTCTGGAATCATCCTGGTTAGTGAACGAGGGGAAGGCGTTCCCATTCGCCAGGTCAGGCCCTCCAGGCGGCGAGCCCCCGCCCTGAGGCCGCGGCCACAGGCTCCTCGGGGAAAGGCCCGGGCCTGGACCTGCGGGGGGACCGCCACCCCCATGTCCGTCTGTGCGTGCGCCCGGCCACGTGCCTCTGTCTGCACGGGCATGTGTGTGATCTGTCACCGGGCTTTCCGAAAAGGAGACTGCTGCCCAGTGTCCAGGCACACTCAGCAAAATACGTCGGGACTGGAAATCGTTAGCTGGAATCTTCCTCAGGAGAGAGGCCGCATTTCAAAGAGAAATTACAGTTTTTGTTCTATGTTGCCCTTAACAATACCAGGTTAGCATGGCAGAACGTCGGCGTGTTTTAAAGACTTAGACGGTGAGGTTTCAGGAAGACCTCCTCCAGCTCACGCTCCGTTTCCTGTGAGCGTCAGGGGCCTCTCGGGGTGCTGTCTGAGGGCCAGCGGCTCCTGAGCGGCCCGCCGGCCACAGGCCCAGGCTCTGTCTGTGACCGGACCCCACTCCGGCTGAGACCCCACATCTCGTATCCGGGAGATGAGACGCATAAGGAACTCATTAAGAAATCAGTCTTTGGTGGGACAGCTTTGATTTGACACTTTGAAATCGGATCCAGGTCACGGTGGTGAATGGCGCAAGCCTTTTTTGGCAACAGCATCTGGACTTGATTATTGTAAATTAGGTTGTGGGGTGCCCCCCCCCTCCCTCATGAAGCTGCTACTGCACCCAGACCTTGCATCCTGAGAGAACATGGGAAAGTAATACACGCTAAATACTTAAAAATACGTCTTTGTATGAATTCTCCACTTTGCTCTTTCAGTACTCCATTTTAATAAGCTTTTAGAATGCCACCTTTTATATCTGATCAGTAATGATTAGTAATGATAAACTAAACCTGGAGCGTTTTATTAGCATTTAATTTCTTCCCTCAGAAGCGTAAGTGACACTAAATAGTTTCTCCAATGAATATTTATTAAATTAATGGGAATTACTCCAAAATAACCCACTGTCAATGGTGAGCATGCTCTGGAAGGGTGGCCTGTGCTGCCTGCGCCCCAGCTTCACGCCCCCTCCACCCCTCCACCCCTCCACCCCTCCAGCCCCTCCACCCCCTCCACCCCCTCCCACCGCTCCAGCCCTCACCCCCCATCTCCCCTCCACCCCTCCACCCCTCCAGCCCCCTCCAGCCCCTCCACCCCCTCCACCCCCTCCCACCGCTCCAGCCCTCACCCCCCATTCTCCCCTCCACCCCTCCACCCCTCCAGCCCCTCCACCCCCTCCACCCCCTCCCACCGCTCCAGCCCTCACCCCTCATCTCCCCTCCACCCCTCCACCCCTCCACCCCCTCCACCCCCTCCACCCCCTCCCACCGCTCCAGCCCTCACCCCCCATCTCCCCTCCACCCCTCCACCCCTCCAGCCCCCTCCACCCCCTCCACCCCCTCCCACCGCTCCAGCCCTCACCCCCCATTCTCCCCTCCACCCCTCCACTCCCCCAGCCCCCTCCACCCCCCTCCATCCCCTCTCACCGCTCCACTGCCCACATTTCCCCTGGGAAGCCTGAAGGGCCTGGCTTCCATCCCCGCTCCCTGCAGGAACAAGGAGGTGTAACGGGGGTAAGCCCAGAGCTCAGCAGCTGAGATGTCGCTTTCTTATTTCAGGAATGTTTGTATCTGAAGTTATTTTTCAGGATCAGAGTTAGTCAGAAGAGAAAGAAAAGGAATACTTTCATATCTAAAGAGCTTACCAACGGTCGGTACTTCTCTTTTATGTTGTTTCAGAAGTAGTAACACAGACATTTCTCAGTGTCATAGAAACCAAACCTGGAGAGGGATGTGATGAGCTTTGTGAGTGGGAAGGCTAACAGCGTGTGTTGGGAGAGGCTGCACGGAGAGCCCGGAAGCAGCTCTGCGCTTGCTCACACGCAGGCTTTGTGATGTGAGAGTCCTTTTCACAAAGAGAAGAAAACAAACAGAACACATCATAAGAAAAGGAAAGCTCCCGCCAGTGCTGAGCGCCCCACGGGCCAGGAGGGCAGGTGGTTCCTGGTCAGGCACACAGGGCTGCCCCGGGCCTGTACCTCCGTGGGTGCGGTCTCCTGTCTGCTTCTCCGGAAACTGCATCTCATTTAGACCCACAAAACCTCCTGCCAGGGGAGAAACAGAGACAGATACCAGCCTGTGCCTGGCCCCACAGCCAGGGCCCCCAGACCCTCTCCATTCCTATTGGCTCCTCCCCAGTCCCTCCTCCCAGGAGGGGGAACGGACTAACAACCCTGCAGCATACAAGCCCGAGAAAACGATTCTGAAGAGGCCTCTGAATCTCTCTTCAATTCTAACCCCAGGTGACTTCCCTTTGGTCCGGTCATCACCTTCTTTTAACCTGGGAGCGTTTGTTTGTTTAGTTATTGATTTCAGAGAGGACGGGGGAGGGGGAGAGAGAAACATCGATGAGGAGAGGGAATCATTGATCGGTTGCCTCCTGCACGCTCCCTACAGGGATCCGGCAGCAATCGCAACCCTAACCCTGGCTGTGCCTGACCAGGAACCGCCTGCCCTCCTGATCAATGGTCAGCACTCAGCGCTGAGCCAGCTGGCCTGGTGGAACGTTCCTTTTCTTATGATTGTGTTTTGTTTGTTTCCTTCTCTGTGTGAAAAGGACTCTCACATCACAAAGCGGGAGGAGCGAGTGCAGCTGCTGGGGAGGGGCGTGTTGGTCCTGGGAGTATTCCTGCTGTTCCAGGCTGTTCCACCAGCTTCCATTCTGCCCCCCTCTGGAGGAGGGCCCCAGCGGGGAGGGCCCTGCGGGGAGGGGAGGGCCTGTGGGGAGGGGAGGGGAGGGGAGGGCCCCTGCGGGGAGGGGGGGGGAGGGGAGGGCCCCTGTGGGGAAGGGAGGGGAGGGGAGGGCCTCAGCGGGGAGGGGAGGGGAGGGTCCCTGCAGGGAGGGGAGGGGAGGGCCCCTGCGGGGAGGGGAGGGGAGGGCCCCTGCGGGGAGGGGAGGGCCTTGGTGTGTAGTCATCTTTCTGAGACACACACAGTGTCTCTAACTCCTGTAGTCACTTTTCTCAGCACGCAGAGTGTCTCTTACCCCTGCAGTCACCTTTCTGAAGCGCACACGGTGTGTCTCTAAGTCCTGTAGGTTATTTCTCTGAGGCATAGTGTGGCTCTAATTCCTATATTTGAGCAGGACCTTTTTTTTTTTTTTTTTTTTAATTACTTGACCTCAGTTTCATTAAAAATATAGAATTATAATTTTATTTATACCGTATTTTCCGGCGTATAAGACGACACTGTGTTCTAGTAAAAAGCCTGCTCAGATTGGCCAGAGTCAGAGAGGTGGTCTATTAAAAAAAGAACTGGTGTTGCCTCGGAAGTGGGGGGTAGTCTTATACAGCGAATATAGGCCCAAACCTATGTTTTAACTGTAAAATTAGGGGGTCGTCTTAAATGCCAGAAAATATGGTACTCTACACATGCAAAAATGGGAGTATGTACCAGGATGTTTATAGCTGCTTTTCTTGTGAGATGTGATTGTGGGTGGTATTTGTTTCCCTCATTATGCTTCTCTGTATTTTCCTCATTTTTTTTTATAGAATAGATATGCTTTCCTTTCGTTGAGATGATAGATGAAGCATCCTTTGAGTGTAGACCATCTGCAGGAGGTCTGGAGACCCATAGCACTCTAAACAAACCCAGAACATGAGCAACAAATACCTCCACAGGAAACAACACACAGCTCAGCTGGAGAGTGACTCTATTTGTTACCCATTTCATGATTCAGAGTGCAAACCCTGTGAGACCTGCTGGTTCTGACAGATTCTCAGGCCCGAGAGTAGACAGAGGACTTCCGGATGGCTGTCAGGCAACACCTCCAGAAGGACTGGAGCCTCTTTACCATCCCTGCTGCTCAGTTTGGGGCGGCTACTAACAGGTACTTTTGTATCATTGAAGGTTAGAGGGCATGGATAGGGAGTTGAATTCTCTTTTGATTTCCAAGGAGCTGATTTTTCATTTGCTTCAAGTTAAGGGAAAGAAAGACTTCAGTCATCATTGTGGTGGTCTGTTTTCATTTCAGCTGAATCTCTGGTGTAGCTGATGGCAGTTTCCATGGACAGTGTTTTGTTGTTCTCTAGGTTTTAGTTCTTGTCCTCTTTTAATTCTCTTATTTATTTTTCATTTTTTAAATTAAGGTATTATATGTGTACATACTTTACCAATGGGCAGGCCCTTGAATGTGCTTATGACCCGCAGACTCTGGGCGAAGGGATGCCACTCCCCTGATTGGGTATGTAGAACAGTGACACCATCTGGCCAGCAGATTCCATCTCTTGCTGATTTTGACAAAGCAAACTGCCATGTAAGGAAGTGAGTGCAGCCCCCACCAACGTCCAGCCCTCAAGCACCCGCAGCCTGCAGAGTGCCATGCGCTGAGCTGGACGTGGCTCCTTCCCCGTTTGAACTTTCATATGAAACCCCAGCCCTCGTAACACCTTGACTGTAGTCTCATGAGAACCTGAGCAAGATCACTCAACTAAGCTGCACCTGGATTTCCAACTCACTGAAACAGCTAGTAAATGCCTGTTGTTTGAAGCTAATACAAAAGCTTGGGTATTTGTTACTTAACAATAGATAATGAACACATCCCACAATTTATAGTTCAAGCCTAATCAATCTTTAAGGACCAATCAAAATACCTTAGTATCCTTAGGACTCTAATGCCTGTGTCCCTGCTGATCCATTATGATCAGCGCCACACAATTCATTCTCTCAAACTGACCCGGGCTGTTAACATTACCTCCGTAACCGACCGTGTGTCCTCTGCAGCAGGAGCCACACTGGGGAGCTGTACCTCCGGCATCTGAAGCACATGTTGCAAGGCAGAGGCACTCACCGAACACTTGTTATTAACAGCGATGGCAATTGTTATGTTCAACAACCCGTGACAGTGTACACTCACTGTAAGCCTGTCTCACTAAATGTTGAGAGCTGTATCAATAACTATAATTAAAATCTGCCTATAATAAGTATTTGGTTGTGAAAAAGCAAACAAAAACAAACAAAACAAAAACAAACACCCACACACTATTATTTGGGATTCCTTTTATTTTTATTAAAACAATACAAATTGAGTTGGTGACAATGACATTTTTCAGATGTTCTCTAGATAAGACAATAAAACTATAAATCAAAGTTTTTTCTTGGCTTTTTTTCCTGAGAAAATCCGAATAATAAGCTCAGTCTTTAATCAATTGACCCTCCCCAAATTTGATTTTTTTCTCTAAGCTTGATGTGCTGAACACAGCAAGGACCTGAAGAATCTATTGTTTATAAAGGCACTTTAGAGTTCCAAGTTCAAGATGGTTTGCAAAGGAAACACACACAAGAAGGCTCCAAGCCACTTTCTGTCATTAAAACACTGGGAACATGCGTGGGAGAGAAGGAATAAGATGAGCACATGATTTCTTGGAAAGAGACAGCGAGTCAGTCTACCGTCAGCCAGGCACGGACACTGCCCCTACATCCCCCATGCTTCCAGAGTCCCCTTCCCTCGCGATTCTGGAACAGAGAGTGTCCACCAGGAGAGACACTGGCAAGAGATGAGGAAGACATCATTCACGATGGCAGTTAGAACACGAGGCCAGATGCTGAATTCAGAATAGGGTCTCAGGTTGCTGGGCAGAACTCTCGCCACGTGGCTGCAGAGTGGAAGTGGGAGGGAGCTTCCCGGGATCCGTGAGAGAAGCAGCGGCTTCCGAGAATCTTCCGAGGACCAGAGAGGTGGAGGAATCAAGCGAAATTTTCAGGGGCTGCTCACTTTGCTCCCCCCGCTCTATTGAACTGTTTCAATATTTAAAGAGTCCCTTAGCCGTGGCTCACACTTGTATGTACCCAGGTGTATGTCTTTAAATTTTTTCTGCTTGGCACCTGTTGTGTTATCTAAATGTCAAAACTTGAGTTTTTGCTCAATCTAGAATTTTTCTTTCTTTTTAAAAATATATTTTATTGATTTTTCACAGAAAAGGGAGAGGGATAGAGAGCTGGAAACATGGATGACAGAGAAACATCGACCAGCTGCCTCCTGCACGCCCCCTGCTGGGGATGTGCCCACAACCAATGTACATGCTCTTGACCGGAATCGAACATGGGACCTTTCAATCCACAGGCGACGCTCTATCCACAGACTAAAAGTTCAAACCTCCTACTCTTGAGTGTATTTCTATTTTTCCATTGAATCTATATAGTATATGCTTTGGGTGTGGGTTGTGTTAGTGCGAAATTATTTGTAATTGATATATCATTATTTTTAATTGTGCCCTTTAACAATACATATTTAATGTCTATTGGCTTGAATCATGCCTTGTGCTATCAGGATGATCATTTCTAACTTTTTTGGCTAATCCTCACCTTAGGACAGTTTCTCCATTGATTTCTTTAGAAAGAATAGAAAGAGGGGAGGGAGAAGACAGAAACATCGATGTGAGACACATTGATTGGTTGCTTCCTACACGTGTCCCAACTGAGACTGGTGACCAGCCTGCAACGGAGGTATGTGCCCTTGACTAGAATGGAACCCACCATCTTTCAGTCTGTGGGCTGACACTCTACCACTGAGCAAACCAGCGAGGGCTCCATTTTCTTTTTTGTTTAGCTTTTCTGAATCATGAGTTTAGGTTTGTCTCTTGTATCTACACAATGAGCTTATTTGAAGTTTTCCTTCCATATTTTATTAGTATCATCACCTTTTTCTACTTGGTCAGAATAACATTTATATATTTTCTACTTGTCACATCTTTACTTTCATTAAATATATCCATTACTCCTATTTGTCCTTTTGCTGAAATTTCCCATTATAATCCTTTAAAAACTCACTGGAAGATATATTTATTGATTTTAGAGATGGCTGCCTCCCATATGCACCCTGACTAGGGACTGAACCTTGACCTGGTTCACAGGTCGATGCTCAACCACTGACCCTCTCCAGCCTGGCTGAGCTCTACTTTTGTTTTTCTACAAACCTGTTACTTGAAAGATAGCTTTTCTGGATATGAAGTCCGTGATTCACATTTTTTTGCATTAAATCTCTTCAAAATGCAGCTTCACTTTTCTTTTGCCTTGTATACTACTGTTGAATTTTTTATCTGTGTTTCATTTTCCTTAAGCCTCCCTGTCAGTAAGCAGGGACATAAAGTGTAAGTATTCTCTACAACGCAATCCACAGAGTAGGTGTGGCTGTGGATGGCTTTATCTGCTGTCTTCAGGGGGAGAGTTTGGATGGAGATAATGAGCATCCTCAAACACCTCTACTTCGGGAACTAGGTTTTACGTCCACAGGAAGACGGCATCAGGCCCACATATCAGATGATTGTTTATCTCACAGGTGTGAAGAAGCACCTTTCCCACCCACATTACCGGACTGAACTGGTCTCACACCTGGTGGCCCGACCCCGCCGGCTGCGCACAGCGGGCAGCGCAGCGGGCGGCTGCTCTCTGTCCGTTTCCGGAGTGCACCTCCCTGCGGACACAGGGAGGGCATGCGCGATGCCGGCCCTGGCCTGGGCCCGTGCTCCCGTCGCAGCCGGCCCTCTCAGCACTCTGCCTCGCTGACATCTTTTAGTGTTTACATTACTGGATTGTAGTCATTTTACAGAAATAATTAAAAACATTATTTTTGTTTAAAATGTTGCATTTTTTTGAGGACTGAAGTTAAATAATGTGCTCTACCATCTTACTCGGGAATTTACAATCACTTTTTAGAAGTAGCAATAAACACAGCTGTTACAATTTTGACTTGGAAAGTATAAAGCCATTTAGAAGTTCCTATCCTCACCATTTACAAACTAGTGGTTCTTGTACGTTTGTAGTTCTATGTGGCCAAGGCTTAAATGAGGGGGAGATTTCAGATACATTATTGAAATTATGCAGCACCAAACATCTGACACAACTTTTTACAGTACCAAGAAATTAATATTTTTCTACCTCACCCAACTCCCACAAAAATAACATCCTAGACTTATAGAAAAGTAAAATCAAGAGAATGTTCTGTTGAATATATTACATACAAATACAGACTCATTATCAGGAATGTAACTTTATTTCCGTTAAAAAACAGATTCCCCTGCAAAGAGCCTGCACCTGTGAGCAGCAGCAGCAGCAGCAGCAGCCACAGGCGTATGGACGAAGCACCTCAAGCAAAACCAGAACAACGTTTTAAAAAGGTGTTATTTGAAAGAATGGTGAACACAGGTTATAAAAATGACATTTCTACAATTTTATTCCTTCACCGTTAGTAAGATGGAGAAAAGATGTAATACTTATGCAACATGGGTGCCATAACAAACATTCCCACCACCTCACTGGGTTTGCCAAGGGAAAACAGCTGAGGTACAGCTTCATAATTTAATCTTTAGTGCTTTGTATTATTTTTGGATATTTGGAATCAATAAACAGAAAAGAAAAACCTTCTCATTTTCCCCTTAGCTGAGAAAAAGCCTGTCGTTCCATGTCCCCAGGAATCCATCCAATACATTCTAGAACCCTGAGGCCATGATTCATGTTTTGGGATTGGCACAATAACCCTCTCCCTACGGCAGGTTAGGACCACACGTAACAAACGGAGACAGAACAGATCTGGTTTACATTCGCACACAGGAAGTCTCGTGGCTCGTCTCTGGTAGCGAGGCTGACTGGCTGTCAGACTGGTGAACGGGTCCTCAGGTTTGTAAGGGGTACGGACGTGTATAATAACCGCAGTCTCCTGTCAGCCACCTGAGCTCCCCGCAGGCGGCTCCTCCCGGCCGCACGGCCGCTCCCCGGAAGCCTGAGGAGCGCCCAGTCTCACCGGAGGGAGGGACGGTAACTGAAGCTCCATTTTTAAACAACAACAAAAGGAAGGACATAAAATACTGTATAATGAACATTTAGATAGCACTAAACAGTATGATCCCATACAGTCGTATGCTTTCACCAGTTTTCCTTAAAAACAACCACCAGTTCCTGGGCTTTTAGATGTGTTTTCTTTGGAAAAATAACTAGCATCCTTCGCACGGTCATGCCAAGGCTGCAGCCACCGTGCCCGGCGACCCGCGGTGCAGGCCTCCGATGCGTGCAGTGGGCTGTGCCGGGCCCGCCTGAGCCTGCGGGACTAGCCCAGGACCGACTGGGCGACCTCCTTGATGGTGGACGCGGCCTTCTCCAGCTCCTCTTCCGTCTGCTCCACAGTGACCACCACCCTAATGCTGCGAGAAGAGGAAGGACACACAACGTCTGCTTTATGCACCAGCGACCTGAGCCTGCAGCTGCGCTCAGGACAGAGGTGAGGGGGGCAGGGCCCTGTCCTCCCGCCCCCATGTCTAACACCACTGTCTCAGGAGCTCGTGGCTCCTGCCCGACAGGGTGTGTGTGTCTGCTCGACTGACCTGGCGGGCTGCACCCAGGGACGCAGGAAACCTGGTCTTTTACACAAACTACTGCTTCCGCAGTCCCAGGCCCCAGGCCAAAGTTCCAATGCCTCCAATGGGTGGGCTGTAGCTGCTCCTGTCTGTACCTCAGTAAGTCATGTGGAAGCTCTACAGCATTTTGCAGGGAGGCAAACATTTTCAAGTTTGCAGAAAACTGAAGACAAATGTCAGCTCCTCAGAGCAATTCTGCCTACTGCATCCACTGGACACACTGGCTGAGCTGCACTGGCCGGGCACGGAGTCCAGGGCAGAAAGCCACGCGGCCCGTCCTGGCACTAGTCACACCTCTGCCCGGGGCAGCGAGGACAGAGGGCAGGTCCTAAGGGTGCTTGCGAGCTGGGCTAGGAGCCTGTGGACCAGCGGCCCGTCGCTAGCTCCATGGACGAGGTTTCCGGGGCGTCCCCACGCTCGCTGCCCTTCGTGCTCGGGCTCTGCCTCCCTCCCGCACCGGGGCCGCCAGGCCACGTGCTCTACTCCCTTCTAGAAGCCTCCATGCTCACCAGGTCCTCTGCCATATCCCATTTTCTGGGCTCAGCTTCCATGTCAGCTGCTCTCGGAAGCCCGAGTCCCTCCCTGGCTATCCCTGTGACCTCGCTGACCCCATGCCGCGGCCCTGCACACCATGCCTCAGGGTCTCCCTCCAACTGCCCTGGACGTGGCAGAGGGGGCCGGTGTTAAACCCACGCCGGCTCCTGCCCTGCGATCCCCTCGCTGCTCCCTGGGCTCTGGAAGGGTTTGCGGACACTGCCTGGCACCGCACGCCGTGAGGGCCGGGCACCTGCCATCGTGGGCCTCAGGCATTTCTCAGTGGTCCTGGGCTTTTCAGGTAAAATGTGCAAACATCTAGCTTGAAACAGACAACAGCTGGTGTGCTCATGGTAGTGACGAAATGCTTCCTTGCCCCGTGATAGCCTTTCAGGAACTTCAGACCATGACACGTCAGACTCAGAGAAGGAACGAAGTGAGGCACACTTCCATGTCCACCAACCTCGGAGGCGGCAGGCACTTCTCTTCTCGCTCCAGGTAGCGCGCCTGCGTGAGGGCGATGCTCCGGTCCATGCACTGCGGGGAGAGGGCGGGAGGAGGGCAGTCAGGCCCGGCAGGCCCGGCAGGGCCAGTGCCCGGTCCGATGCCCACGGCTGGAGACCGGCGAGAGCAGCAAGAGACCCGGAGCCGGCCACCACGCAGAGACTTCATTGACATGCGAACGGCCTCAGCCGCTGGCAGGCATTTCAGACAAGGCAGAGCTGGGACACGGCAATGCCAGCAAAGCCCGCAGGTGGCCCACGAGCCGGAGGGGCCTGGTGCCAGCAGAGCGCCGAGGAAGAGCTTGGGGCTCGGCTGCCTCTGAGCGCCCGCTCCCAGGCCCGCGCCACCTGCCGGCAGGTGCACCTGGAACACTCCATCCATCACGGCGTAACGATCGGGGGAAGGGAGCGAGTTACCGTGGTTTCTTCTCTGGGATGATGGGAGCGTTTGGGGGCGAGTCATACTTAATAAAAAGGACACGTGGTGGCACAAGGCGTTAGCCCTGTGCGTGGCGGCCAGGCAGCCGCTGGAGGGCATTCTGCAAGTGGCAGGGCGGGGTTTCCGAGAGGCGAGGACGGGCACCCGGGATGGCACGGGCTGATGTACATCCAGAAGTGGATGCCGGCCGGCTGCCCCCAGCCCGGCTAGTAAGAAGCATCCAACCCACCTGTGTGTACAGACGGCGTTCTGTCAAGCAACTCCACACACCCTTTCAGTTCTACAAAGCTAAGGCTCACAGCTCTGATTCTCCCATCCTCAGGCACTGGGAAGCGAGGGGAGGGGGACCACGGGCTCTGAGGTGGAACCTGTAGCGAGGCACCCACAGGAGAGCTCTCCCCACCTCCCACATGTGCGTGGCAGACCGTGCTCCCGAGCCCGCCCCGCTCACTGGGCCGCCAGGCTCTCTGCTAGAGGGTGATCTCACCCCCTCCCGTCTTGTCTCTGCGATACACTGCGCTGCCGTGCAGTGCGATGCACAGCTGGAGCCATGATGCAAGGACGGGTGCCATGAACCCCAACGCGGTTCCTGACCTGCTCTGCAGCGGCCGCTCCTGCCCAGGAAGGCCCTGTGACCACACTGACCGCCTGGCTTGTTCCTTCAGCTGGTGTGTCAGCGAGAACCTGCTTTGGTATCACGTCTGTATAAACGCAGATCTGGAGGGTGCTGTCACTCCCCTGTCTGTCCACTCACAAAAACACCGAGGCAGTAACTGGCTGACAGGACGCTGGTCCCTTAAGAGCCTGTCTTTTTCGTGTCTGCAGAGCTGTCTGACCAGAGGGTGAGAGCACCCAGCTCCCTCAGGGATCCCACGTTCTGTGATGGTGACGCTGTCTGTGTGAGAGGGCCGGTCCCAGGTGGCCAGACTGCAGGGAGCTGTCCAGAGCCTGTGGTTCCAGGTGATGTGGTGCACACCGTGAGGACACAGGACACCTGAGCAAGCTGAGCCAGAGCACACACGGGCCGTTCCACGGCAGCCCATGAGCAGCCCCACGGCAGCCGCCGCCATCACACTCCGACGCAGGCGGAGGGATGCGGAGAGCGGGCGGGGCGCAGCGTGCAGCCGTCTCTCCCGCGTGCTCCCGAAGGACGTGCGGGCAGGCAGGCTCCGCAGCCGCAGGCCCTGGCACTTCCGGGGGAGCAGCAGGGAGGGGCCGCTGAGCAGCAAAGGGCCAGTGCCTTCCCCGGGGACTGCTCTCGGCTAATGGCCGGTGACCGTGGGGAACTGACTCTGACGTTAAACACGGACAGCTGGGCCATGGCTGCGAAGTGCTCCGTTACAGGTCACCACGCCTGCTGCTAGCTCTCTGGGATCGCCCTGACAGCCAGCTGTCCAGTGCCGCCGGGCCACGACACACCATGTGGCCCCACCGCGTGTAAGAAAGCCCGGTGGTGTGCCTGGTAAGGGTTTTCTGGAAGGTTACTCAGTAGAAGAGTATTTTCATGTGAACACCATGTGGCCCAGAACACAGCACCCTCAGGGCAAGCTGGAACCACTCGCTGCGTGAGCTGTCCCCGTCACACATGCCAGACTCAACTGGGCATGAGCACCATTCCGTGAGGGGCCACGCACTCCCATCCCCCGGCCCGGGCACAGAGGGTGAGTAAGGGGCCACACGCTCCCATCCCCGGCCTGAAGCTCAGAGGGTGAGTAAGGGGACCACCCACTCGCCCCCCGCCCAGCCCCGGGGCACAGAGAGTGAGTGAGGGGACCACGCACTCCCATCCCCCCGCCCCGCCCCGGCACAGAGGGTGAGTGAGGGGACCATGCACTCCCATCCCCGCCCCGGGCACAGAGAGTGAGTGAGGGGACCATGCACTCCCATCCCCGCCGCCCCGCCCCGGGCACAGAGGGTGAGTGAGGGGACCACGCACTCCCATCCCCCCGCCCCGCCCCGGGCACAGAGAGTGAGTGAGGGGACTACGCACTCCCATCCCCCCGCCCCGCCCCGGCCTGAAGCTCAGAGGGTGAGTAAGAGGACCACCCACTCCCCCCTCCCCCCCCAGCCCCGGGCACAGAGAGTGAGTGAGGGACCACGCGCTCCCATCCCCGGCCCGGGCACAGAGGGTGAGTGAGGGGCCACGCGATCCCTCCCCCGGCCCGGGCACAGGGGGTGAGTGGGGGGACCACCCCCCCCCCTCCCCCCCCAGCCCCAGGCACAGAGGGTGAGTGAGGGACCACGCGCTCCCATCCCCGGCCCGGGCACAGAGGGTGAGTGAGGGGCCACGCGCTCCCATCCCCGGCCCGGGCACAGAGGGTGAGTGAGGGGCCACGCGCTCCCATCCCCGGCCCGGGCACAGAGGGTGAGTGAGGGGACCACACCCCCGCCCCCCCCCCAGCCCCAGGCACAGAGGGTGAGTGAGGGACCACGCGCTCCCATCCCCGGCCCGGGCACAGAGGGTGAGTGAGGGGACACGTGCTCCCATCCCCGGCCCGGGCACAGAGGGTGAGTGAGGGGCCACGCGCTCCCATCCCCGGCCCGGCCGCAGAGGGCTGTGAGATGACAGAGAAGGCTGCTCGGTCAGGGGAGGCTGGCACTCACCTGCCGGACGATCTCCTGCAGCAGCTTGGCGTCCTGCTCGCGGGACCCAGTGCTGGCTTCCAGCTGCAGGTGGAGGGCGGGGGACAGGGCCTCCCCCACCACTCTCAGGCCAGAAATGCTGGAGGGGAGACACGCACAGTCAGAGCGCCCTGCCAGCTCGGCGTCTCCACACAGATCACTGCACACAGCCTGCCTTAGCACACGCCACTCACACGGCCTTCCGCAGGCGTATTCGGAGGCGGAATTCCGGTTCTGACAGTCACATGCACGCCCCGGGCAGGGCTCCTGCAGGAGGCTGGGAGGAAGGGCCCGGCTGCTGGGGCACACGCCACAGGCTCAGGTGGCCCCTCCAGGTCCTCAGCCCCCACCTCTGCCCTGCTCTTTCCTCTCCTCACCTGCTCTCTCCCACCCTCTGGTGGCCGGTGCTGGCTGCACCTGGTCTCAGCTGTCACTTCCACTGCAGGGAGGGGCTGCACCATCATGCTCTACAGCAAGCATGTCAAACTTGTGATCCATGGCCCGCATACAGCCCACAACGAATATTTTTGTGGCCCAGTCAATATAACACTATGTAATTAGGTTTTAATAAAAAATTTGTAACTTAATTTTTACAAAATCCTGTTATACATAATCCTATATAATGAGGTAATATGCAAATTGACCATCACTCCAACGCACAAGATTGCCACCCCATGTGGTCAAAGATGGCCGCTTCCATGTGGACACAAGATGGCTGCCACAAGATGGCCAGCAGAGGGCAGTTGGGGGCAACCAGGCTTGCTGGGGAGGGCAGTTAGGTGTGACTGGGCCTGTAGGGGAGGACAGTTGGGGGTAATGAGGCCTGTAGGAGAGGAAGTTAGGGGTGACCAGGCTGGCAAGGGAGGGCAGTTAGGGGTGACCAGGCCTGTAGGGGAGGACAGTTAGGGGCAACCAGGCTAGCAGGGGAGGGCAGTTAGGGGCGACCAGGCCTGTAGGGGAGGACAGTTAGGGGTAACGAGGCCTGTAGGGTACGGCAGTTAGCGGTGATCAGGCTGGCAAAAGAGGGCAGTTAGGTGTGACTGGGCCAGCAGGGGAGGGCAGTTGGGGGCAACCAGGCCTCTAGGAGAGCAGTTAGGCGTCAATCAGGCTGGCAGGAGAGTGGGTATGGGGTGATTAGGTTGGTAGGCAGAAGCAGTTAGAGGCAATCAGGCAGGCAGGCAGGGAAGCGGTTGGGAGCCAGCAGTCCTGGTGGGATTGGGCCTAAACGGGCAACTGGACATCCCTCAAGGGGTCCCAGACTGGAGATGGTGCAGGCTGGGCTGAGGGACACCCCTCCTTCCCACCCTTTGTGCATGAATTTCATGCACCAGGCCTCTAGTTATTAATAACGAACTACAATGTTCACTAATGACTGATTATAAATTGTGTTGCATTCATTTCCCTTACACACTATGCACAGGTGCACCATTTCTCTCCATTAATACTAGCAGCAAATATTTTAGCAGCTGATGGCCACGTATTAAGTCTTAGATTGACTAGTATTAGTCTTAGATTGACTTGTTTGGTGTACGCAACAGGAAATATTTCACTTTCAGAGAGCAAGAAAAATAGATTTGTGTTGTGCTTATTAATTTGTGCAGTTATTCAGTGTCTGGTTCAAGAAAAAATATTAAATTTTATAAAAATGTTATTTTGTTAATGAGTACTCATTTATTTCAGCCCTTTGTATTCAGCATCTCTCTCTTGAAATGAACCTATATTTCTATGAAGATCGAAGCTTTTGTTGTTTTGTGGCCACATAAGCTTACACCTTATTTGGTCCATGGTAGCCTTTGAGTTTGACATGCGCCGTCTACACTGCTGTCTCCTTCCCTCCACCGATAGCATCACCACTGGTAACACTGTGTCCTTGCTTATCACCTAACTCTTTAGTCTGTATCTCATAAATTAGAGGAAGAACTGCTGACATTGACAATGGTATAATCTGACTAGCAGCAATGTTTTTGATTAAAAAGTGCCCTTCTTATTTGCATGTTTAATTTTAAATTCTACTTGAGTTAACACGTATGTTCTTCCTTCTTAGGAAAACTAACTCGCAGGGAGAGAGGTTTTAAGGGTGCTTTTGATCCATCTCCCAGCACCCAATGGGAATGCATGTTTATGTGACACTAGAGAACCGGTGCATGAGCTTCACGGACAGGGGAGGGACTCTCAGCCAGGCCTGCACCCTCTTGCAATCCAAGATCCCTCGGGGGAAGTCTGATTGCTGGTTTAGACCCCAGAGATCAGGCCTATGCTGGTACTTGGACATCCCTCTTGCAATTCGGGACTGCTGGCTCCTAACTGCTCGCCTGCCTGATTGCCCCTAACCACTCTGCCTGCCTTCCTGATCACCCCTAACTGCTCGCCTGCCTGCTGGCCTGATAGCCCCTAACCACTCTGCCTGCCTGATTGCCCCAACTGCCTCTGCCTCGGCCCCCACCGCTGCCGTCAGGGAGGTCTGAAATGACAGCCAGGTCATTCAGCTATCCGGTCTAATTAGCATATTACGTTTTTATTATTATAGATCAGGCTAAGCACCTTGGATTGTTGTTTTGTTTCACCCAAAAAGACTTACCCTTCCCCCAGAAAAAAGTGAACACAGAAAGCGCCTGTAGCATGCCTGATTCCTTAGATAGATTAGGACTCCACAACTTTTACTATAGCCTGTCAACCACACGCCAAGCAGCATGTGTCCTGCTGGAAGGAACCTTGCTGGCCTCAAACCTCCCTGCACATTATTAAGCTGCCTCCTTTCTTTGAATGTCACGTGCCATGCTATGACCTCTCAATAAGCCAGGCTGCAAACTGGAACCATGGAGTCTTAGAATCCAGGCCTTCTGGAGTATGGAAACCTTCTAGATTGGTTTTATTAATGTACAAGCAAAACAATATGCATTCAAAATCCATATCCTATGTAAACTCCAGATGTGTTAAACTTGCACATAAGAATGTACCAACTGTCTTTAGGTCACGTACTCTCAGGGGAGTCTTTAAAAAATTGCTTTCCAAATAGTATTTCATATTAATTAAAAGGCCTGGGCTTTCTGTAATACGCAGGGACACCTACAGCCCACCTGAGCCCGGGCTTCAAACAAAGGGGCTCGCTCCCCCAGCGGGTGGGCAGGCTGCTGGGAGAAGGAAACGCAAGGCCCTCTCTCTGGCCGCCAGACTGAAGAGCAGGTGAAAGTGTAATAAAAACCAAATGGACACAGAATTATAGCTTGAGGTCAGAAGCTTAAAAGCTTGTTTCAAGGCCCATTAAACTTTTTAAATAAAATTCTGGAAAGCATATTAGACAAATGTTTAAATACTAAGCACTGGCTGGGTGCCAGGACAGAGCAGTCAACCATTCAGATGAGGCCCTCTGCATGTCCCCAGCCTGGGGAGGGCTGGACACAGAATCTGCTGGAACACAGGCGCTCCTGTCTCAGCATCAGACATCACAGGCTGCTGCCTTCTCCCAGGCCAGCCTTTGAGTGAGGAGGAGGAGGGTCACTGATTAGAGGGGACTCACAAAATTACGTGAAGTGACCCTGATCACTGCCTTAGATACTGTTTATCTTTACTTGAAAATAGTAAATAAAACCGATAACCTAAATGCAAGAAGCACCGAAACCGGTTTGGCTCAGTGGATAGAGCATCAGCCTGTGGACTGAAAGGTCCCAGGTTCGATTCCGGTCAAGGGCATGTACCTTGGTTGTGGGCACATCCCCAGTGGGGGGTGTGCAAGAGGCAGCTGGTTGATGTTTCTCTCTCATTGATGTTTCTAACTCTCTATCCCTCTCCCTTCCTCTCTGTAAAATGTCAATAAAATATATTTAAAAAAAAAATAAATGCAAGAAGCTAAAAAAAGGGTAAGAATAAATTCCAACAATGCTATTCATAATAGAAATAAAATCTATAGGACACCTACAAATAACTATTAAAGGCCCATAAAAGAGCTTTAGAGAAAAATTTTAAATTTCCGTTAAAGACACAAAGGAAAATTCAAATAAATGGATACAAATTCACTCCACATTCATCAAAACATTTAATGCAATTATAATTAAAATGCTAATAATATTTTTGGTGAAACTTGAACTTATCGCAAAACTTATATGGTGATCTGTGCTCATTTTGGCAGCACATGTGCCAAAAGCTATAGAGTGATAAAAACAGATGGCATTTAAAACAGTCTAAGGATTGAACAAGTAAACCAATGAAGGAGAAAAACGGCTAAAAGCCAGATCCAGCTACAGCTGGGAAAGTGGTAAGTGACAGAGACCAACCGGTGAAGAAAGGAGGTGATGTTTTCATAAACTGACTGTGCTAGCATCAGAACAGACTTCCTTCCCTTCACTCGTTTTCTTCCTCCAGGCACCATCCTCTTTCTGAACAGCCCAGCTCCTCAAAACTGTCACGTGACTGTCCCACCTCTCCTTCCTGGTCTCTCCAGACCCGCTTCTGCTGCGCTGGACACTGCTCAGCCTCAGGCGGGAGACAGGCCCAGCTCGCAGCAGCGGGACATGTGGCCGGCTCCACTGTCTTCACTAGACTCCCCTCCTTCTTTCTCAATCTCCTGGCTCCTGACCGCTTCACACAGAAATGCCGGAAATACTGTTTACATGCAATTGACCCGAGGCCTCTCCCTTCATCTTGAGCGGCTACATCTCCCAGATGTCTGATGGCATTTTGAGCTTAACACAGCCACAGTGACCGTGCCCAACACACTGGCCCAGCAATTCTAACCATCTTGCTGACTAGCAACTCTGTCTAGTCACTCAGACCAGAAACCTTAAGCTCAAGCTTGCGTCTTCTCTCTCTCACTCACTGGAATATGAACTTCTGGCAAATCCAGCTTCAAACTCCATCCAAAATCCACTTTGGTAGGGAAGCCAAAGTCACCACACCACTTCCTCACTGGTCTCCTGGCCTCAGTATTGCCACGAGCTATTATCTACTTATTCGCTCAGCACAAGAGTGGCTTTGCTGAGATGCCTTTCAGTCATGTCCTGCCACCTTTTGCTCAGTGCCAGGCCACGGCTTCCTATCGGAGCCGGGCTCCTGTCATGGCCACTGAGCCCTGCATGGTCTGGCCTCTCTCTCCTCTTGCCACACTGGCGTCCTCCCTGTTTTGTCTCCTGTCACCTCTAAATACCGGGTACCTGTGTGATGCTCCCACACCTGCCTTACTGCGGTCGTTCTGAGGCAACTGTGGAGTCCTCCACGCAGAACTACTCAGTGATAAGCCTGACGTGAGACCTGGAGCCCTAAGAGGGGGACACATGGGAGATGCAAACCTGGGAGCTGCCCACAGAGGGGTCGCGTGGGACTCCAGGATGGAAGAACACAGTCCTCCAAGGAGGAGCGGAGGAAAGGGGCGCAGAGGCTGCTGGATGCAGCAGCGAGGCAGTGAGCGTGGCCTCCACAGGCACCGTCTGGGAGAAGCATGAGAGCAGAGGCAGACTCAGGAGTTTCCAGTGCAGACGAGGGGCAAGGACGTGGAGAAGGTGAACTCCGGAGAGGCGGAGCGGGCTAGCTGCCGGGGGTGAAGGGAGTCAGGGAGAGGAATGCACACCCAGAGAGGGCAGTGTAGCTGAGTGCTCATCACACGACTCAGGTCGGGGAGACCCATGACACAGAGGAGGCACCACCAAAGCCGCCCCCGTCTTCAGAAGAGAGCTGTGACATTGCTGTGGCTATAACCTGAGGGGAGACGGTTCAGAAGTGCACAGGTTTGTTAGGGGACGAGGGAGTTCCAGGGAGAGCAGGAGGCGAGGCTGCAGCTCAGCGCAGACCGACAAACAGAGGGTTAAACACACGGAGAGATGCAAGGTAGGCAAGGGCTGGGGAAAGTGGATGCCAGCCGTGCAAACCAAGCACAGCACCCCGCGGCAGCGGGGCGGCACCTGCTCCTGGCTGACGGTGACGCACGGCAGGCTGTGCTGTACGTTCACACGCCGTCACCGGCGTGCCTGGAAGCATCCACTCCGTGCCTCCCCGCCATACATGAGGCAGGAATGCCGTGTGCTCAGGCAGACACACCCAGACTGGATCACTTCTGCCCTCCTCTATCGGCACAGCAGTGAGCTGCTCGCTCTTCACCTGCCTTTTCTTTTACAGAAGTCTCTAGTTTCCCTATCTTGCAGTAGAGAGGCCTCACATCACCAAAGAGCAGGCTTCACCTTAGAAAAGGCAGAAATGCATGCCCCGGGCTATGAGATTGTTTTCTGTAAGACCAGAGAACCGCCTGAACTCACCGACCTCCACTCTCTCACTTGAGGAATCTTGAAGTTCTCTTGTGTCGTGAAAACAAACAAACCACTCATCAGGTTCACTCCAATGCCACTGGTTTCTTTTTCTCACAGTAGCTTGGAATACAACTTAGTAATCCTAAGGCCCTGGACAATCCGTGAGTCACCAATGAGCAGCACGTGCCGGCCTCTTGCTCCTGCAGGCATGGCGTGCTGAGCTCATGCTGACCGTTCTGGTGGCTGCACGCTAGGACATGCACTGTTTTGATCTTGTGCACTGATAGCATATTCTATCAGAGCGTCTATCACTCTAGAAGAACAATCATGATTCCTTAACATAACAACACAGCGACTGCTCTGGTTTCATACAGTCAAATCTGAGGGAACCAAGGTTTTGGTTTCTTAGTTGCAATTCAGTCAAACTGACCTGAGCCTATCAAATATACCCAAACTAAAGAGACGACATTGAACATTTTCATTAACCGCTTATATGTGGAGAAGGTAAACTTTAAGCTGGCTGAAACACAGAAAACTTACCCTTGTAAAGCTTTATGAATTCGTTTGCACTTTTCCTTCAACACTGCAAAAATACCTGGTGAAAAAAACATTCTTTAGTGCAGTTGACACTTGGACAATGCAAGGTTTAGAAAATTTGAGTTAAAAATTTTTATTATATATATATTTTATTTCATTTCAGAGAGAGAGGAGAAAGAGAGAGAGAGAGAGAGAGAGAGAGAGAGAGATCAATGATGAGAGAGAATCATTGATTGGCTGCCTCCTGCACACCCTACCCTCACCAAGGATCAAGCCCGCAACCCAGGCATGTGCCCTGACTGGAAATCGAACCTTAACCTCTTGGTTCATAGACTGACACTTAACCACTGATCCACACTGGCCAGGCTGAGTTTAACTTCTGACTTTTAAAAACTTAAGTTGTCCCTTGGCATTTGTGGGGAATACCAAAATCCACAGATGTGTATGACACGGCACAGATCAATGCACACAGTAGGACCTCAGCATCCTCAAATCAATGGAAGATGGTGCAGGTATGAGAAAAATATTGCATATAAGACCTGGGAAGTTCAAACCTGTGTTGTCTAAGGGTCAAATACATATTTGGAAAACCTGGTATTATTAATCCAAAAATATTTTTTAAAGATCCATTTCAAGCCCTAGTCAGTTTGGCTCAGTGGATAGAGCGTCGGCCTGCAGACTGAAGGGTCCCAGGTTTGATTCTGGCACATGATTGGGTTGTGGGCTTGATTCCCAGTGAGGGGCATGCAGGAGGCAGCCAATCAATGATTCTCTCTCATCATTGATGTTTCTATCTCTCTCTCCCTCTCCCTTCCTCTCTGAAATCAATAAAAGATATATATATATATATATATATATATATATATATGGATCCATTTCAAGTTCATCAATTTAAAATGCTGCAAATCCTTCCATATACTGACAACACACAGCCAGAAATGCTTCTGGAGGCCCAAGATTTCATGAATTTCAAATTTTCTAAGTTCCTAAATGCTGCACATCGACTCCTCTAGCTAATTCCTCCAAAACGTGCAGGGGGCCATGGCTAATGTAACCTGCAGTCTGACTTCCTGGGTTCGAAGATTATACCTGGATTCTCTTCCATGATGTTGAGGGCCTCAATGGCAGCAGCAGCTAACAAGGGCGGCAACGAGGCAGAGAAGCAGTATCCCTGACCGGAAAGGCGCTGAGAAGAAACAAGTTAAAAACATAAATACCCACCCCCTCCTCTCTCTCCCCTTTGCCCCTTCCTTCCACTGTCTCTAAACATCAATGGAGAAAATAACCTCAGATGAGGATTAACAAAACAAAACAATTGTGACGAACTCTGCATGGAATTCTGTTCCCTGCAAGTCACACTCTGCGGTGACCCCAGGGCAGGAGCCTGTTTCGGAAAGCACCTACCTGGTGGTCGATTACGAAAGAGCGGCCACAGCAGAAGCCCCCAATGGAAGCAAGTGCGTTCTCCATGTTGGCACTGATGAGATCAATATCATCGATCTGCCAGAAAAGAGGGACCTTGTCAATTACTCACCAATTAAAACCAATTTCAAGCCTAGCGACCTTTCAGCACTGATCATGCCAACACCTGGGCTCTACAAGCTACGCTTGTGAAAACAGAGGCGAACACACAACCTGACATTGAAAGAACAGATGTTCAAAGCACTCCCGCAGGTGCCTCACTTTATCCCTGTGCCACCTCATCATCGGGAACAATTTACACACGACGTGAGGCAAATGCAACTGTCTCTGGAGCAGACACGGAACCGCTCCAATGCTACTGTGCGAACACAGCTGGACCCAACAGACTGATGCACCGCCAGCTGGCAGCCTGCAGGGACCGGCCCTCGGGCTCTGAGGAGACAGACACCAGAGCGGCGGTGCTGCCCCGGCAAGCACTGCCTGAGCCGCGAACCTGCCAGCAGGATGGGACCGCGAGTTTCCGGTGTGAGGCATGTTCCAAAAACTGAGAACTTACATTGATTCCAAAATGCTCAGTGACTCCTCGGCCATGCTCCCCCAGCACTCCAAACGAAAGGCTCTCCTCCAGAAAGATCCTGGCTTTGTACTTGTATTTTAACTGAACCTAAATGTGAATAAGGAGCTTTACAAGTCTGATCAGGAAGAACAAATTACCCTAACATGACAAAGAGAAAACGCAGCAGCCGCTCCTCAGCACAGGCGGATTCTTATCTGGGAATGCCCACTTACTGAATGGAGCTGGAACCCAACAGTCCTCAGCCCAGGGCAGGCACCTGGCTGCGGTGCCAGCTGCGCCGCACAGGAGCGCTTCAGCGCACAGTAAGCATGTGATCTTTGCGCAGTCTATTCCCTATGTCTTGTGTTTCTGTTGGTGACCCTGCTAAGTGGTCCCCGGTGTAGTGCTGAGTGCTGTTCTTAAGCGAGGGGCTGTGAAGTGCCTCGTGGAGAAAACACGTGAGCGAGACGAGTCTCCTGCAGGCGGGAGTCACAGCGCTGTCGGCTGTGAGCTCATCGCTGGTGAATCAACACTATCAATCAGAGAGGGTGTCTTTAAACAGAACACTCAAAATGAGGCTGTGACTCAAGGACTCAGCAGAGGGTGTGACTAGAGGCTCGCTAAAGCCTCTAGTCCAGGAGCCCAGGAGCACCAGCTCAGTCTATACCTCAGTCTCTGCAGCAGCCTTCCAGAACCTAAGTACCGTGAACAGCAACAATCAACTGAACTTGTGATGCTTCAAATGCTTCCTTCACCTCAATAATACACACAGCATTGCTAATGTCTAAAGAAGCGCAAGGTGAGCTGTTAGGAGTATAATCATGTAACCTACCTGTTAAATACAGGTCTGACCACACAAAAACTCCTGGGAAACTTCTCCCTCCCCCTCCTTCAGTGGCATGTGTTTTAATTTTGATCCATGTCATTTTTTAATGCAGAAAACGTTTTCATTATGTTTTCCCCTCTACTTTCAGGCTTAGAAGAAAGTCCTTTCCCATCAAGGTTAGATGCTTATTGATCTGCATGTTCTTCTAAGCATTTCGTGTCTTTATAGTTTTGTTTATACTGTGGGAAGCTGGACATGTGCATGTTTGTTTATAGGTTGTTTTTTAAAAAACTTTCTTTATTAAGTTATTACATATGTCCTTAGCCCCCGTTACTCCCCACACATTAATGCCCTCACCCCCCTGTTGTCTGTGTCCATTGATTAGGTGTTTATAGGTTTTCTTTTTACCCCCTAGAGATTAATTACCCCATATGATGTGTACAGGATCAACCTCACAACTGAATTGAAATACAGTGATTATTAACTACTAAATTTATATATATATGATATGAGAAGTTTGACATCTCAAATATTCCCATGACTCATGTATTTTGATTACTAAAGATTTAATTTTGAGATCTTTTTGCACTGTCTGGCCAGTATGGCTCAATTGGGTGAGCATCATCCCATGCACCAGGAGATCACGGGTTCGATTCTCAGTCAGGGCACATGCCCAGGTTATGGGTTTGACCCCTCAATAAGGAATGTGTAGGAGGCAGCTGATTGATATTTCTCTCTCCCTCTCACTTTCCCCCTCTCTCTCAAATCAATAAAAATAGATTTAAATAAAAGATGTTTTTACATTAAAACTACAGGAATAATGTGTAAAATGTCACAAGTCTCAGATAATTTATTGATTTTTATTTAAAAAAATATTTCTATTGATTTTTAGAGAAAGAGGAAGGGGGAGGGAAGAAGGGAAAGGGTGGAGAGAGAGAGAGAGACAGAGATAGATAAAGATAGATAGAAAGAGAGAGAGAGAAATATCAATAGGTTGCCTTTTGCACGTGGCCTGACCGGGTATCAAATAGGCAGGCATGTGCCCTGACCAGAAATTAAACGAGAATCTTGTAGTGCACAGGACAACTTGATGCCCAACCAACTCGGCCACTCTGGCCTGGATGATAATTTATTTTTTAATCCAGATTTTATTGACTAATCTTGCCAATATCAAATTCGGGGAGGGGGGGGCACTAAGCTTTTTGCTAGATTTTAATTAAAAATTAATAAACTTATTAGGGGAGAATTACATCTTTTCAACACTTTTCCATTCATTAACATGAATGAAAAGTTTCTAAAAATCATATTTTAGAGTATATCCTATATAATAAAAGACAATCGAACATCCAGTCGTTATGACGTGCGCTGACCTGACCCCCAGAGGCAAGCATGGAGCACGGTGGGTGTTGGCTGTAGTGGGATGGCAGAGCAAGTGAGAGGGGACGCCAGACCAAGGCAGGACCTCGGTCGCTGTCATCAGGACAAGCCTCTGGTAGTTACTGAAAATTCTTTGCTCCTGCACACTGCGGTCTCGCCCGGCACCTGCACCTGCTGCCGGCACCAGAGCTGCCACTCACACCCACTGCCAGCATCAGTCCTGATCACCCCTCAGGGCTTCTCCACCTCCCCCTGCTCCTGAGGGACGATTGGGGCCGGCAGTCGCCTCCTGCACCTGCTGCCAGTGCTGGAGCCGTCACTCCCACCAGTTGCTGGCACCCGACACCGGTCCCAATCACTCAGCGCCATCAGCAGGTGTGAGCAGCGGCTGCCGTCCCTGACTGCCCAGAGGGCTTCTCCACCCCTCCCACCCCCCCCCCGCCCTGCTCCTGAAGGGTGATCAGGGCAGCAGCTGCTGCTCACACCCAATCATTTCATGCCAACAACGGGTGCACCCTGGGCTGCCACCATCAGTGCATGTAGCGGCAGTAGTGCGAGCGGGGTTGCTGGCAGAGAGGGGGCCAGGCGCTGTGGCATGAAGGGCCAGGCAGGGGCGTGGAGGATGGGCTGAAACCCACCTGTGACCACTGCAGCCTCATGGTCCAGTTTCTTTCAAGGTGTACAAATTCATGATAGTTTAATAATATCATGACAGTACTGGTACGCAAATAAACAAATCCGTGAAAGAGGAATCCCACAATCAAGCCCTATTTTGTGTCCTGTAACCTTTCTGTACTCAGATCTGGCACATCCCGACCTCACATGCACTTGTGGTCTTGCTTCTCTGCATTGCCCGTCCACAATGCTCTGGGATCGTAGTCCTACAACAGACGTTCTAACCTCTTCTGGCCCCCGGTCCCCCTCATTATTCTATCAGTCTTTGATACTCATGAAAACAAGGAGAGGAAAATAAAGACAAATCTTTCATTAATATTTAGGATGTATCTGTATTTCCTCAAAACATAGTGAAAACTTTAAAAATAAGCTATGAAACCCTTATTCAAAGTGATGGACTCATAGATTCAAATTTCCATGGCCAAATGCAAGGGTGGTTCAACACAGGAAAATCAATCAATGTAATAGACCATATCAATAGCTCAGTACAGCCAGTTCCTCAGTAAGTGAAACATGAAACTACCATGTGATCTAGCAATTACACGGCTACACATATAGACACACATCCTGAAAGCGGATGCAAACAAGTAGTTGTACACAACTGTTCACAGCAGCACTATTCACAATGGCCAGAAGGCGGAAGCAACCCAAATACTCATCAGCAGAAAAACAAAATGCAGTGTACCCATGGACTGCAGTGCTACTTAGCACTACGGAAGAATGAAGTGCTTATCCATGCCACAAGTGGAAGGACTAGAGCATGGAGCTCAGGGAACGAAGCCACACACCAAGGTCATGTGGGGAATAGTTCCCCCTTCAGCTTAGTTTACATTTCATGGTTTCATCGCCCACAGTCAACTATGGTCTGAAAGGATTAACGGGAAAATCCCGGGAATTCAATAAACAGTCCGTGCCTTCCTGAGCAGTGCGGTGAAGCCTCGCACCACCCTCACCCTGCCAGGACATGCACCATCCTTTGTCCTGGTGCCCGTGTAGCACTGGACAGAGCAGCCATCTGCCAGCGGATCCACGGGAAAGGTGTCACATGCTTGTGCCCTGCAGTGCTAGAGCAGTGGTGCTGACTATCCTGACAGGCCACAGAAAACGGTAAAGGCTTCCTTTATGTGAAAAAGTGAAAGCTCTTGACTTCAGAAAAAAAATATTCATATTATTAGATTACTAAGATCTATGACTTTCTATCCATGAATTTATGAAGAAAGAAAAAGATGCCCTAGCCAGTTTGGTTCAGTGGATAGGGCATCAGCCCACAGACTGAAAGGTCCCGGGTTCGATTCCAGTCAAGGGCAAATACCTCAGTTTCAGGCTTCTCCCTGGCCCAGGCACGTGCAGGAGGCAACCAATCCATGTATTTCTCTCACATCGACGTTTGTCTTTTCCTCTCTCTTTCATTCTCCATTAAATAAATGAATAAATAAAATAAAAACAATGGGAAAATATCCTTGAGGATTTAAAAGAAAGAAATCCATGCTAGTTTTGCTATTGCACGTCAAACTGCAAAACTTATGGCCACAGTGTTATCACTCAGAATCGAAGGCCAGATAAAGAGCTTCACAAATTAAAAAAAGCTAAAGGAGTTCATCACCGCCAAACCAGAATTATATGAATTGCTGAAGGGGGTTCTCTATGAAGAGGAAGAAAATAAAGATAATTATGAACAACAAATACATAACTATCAACAAGTGAATCTAAAAACCAAGGGAATTAAAAAACCTAATGAACAATATTAACTGTTGAATAAAATAGAATCAGAGGTATGGAAGGGGAGTGGACTGACGATTCTCAGGGAAAAAGGGAGTGGGGGATGCGGGAAGAGACTGAACATAAACTGTGCACCTATGGATGAGGACAATGGGGGGTGGGGAAAGGGCAGAGGGTAGGGTGGGAACCTGGTGGAGGGGAGCAACAAAGGGGGAAAAAATGAGGAACATTTGTAATAATATGAACAATAAAGATTTATTAAAAAAAAAAACAAAACTAAAAATGATGCTGGAAGTTGAAAAAAAAAAGCAGTTAATTTTATGTTATATAAATTTCACCTCAATTTAAAAATATCTTAATAGTCATGATTTCTAAAAACAGTATATTTCTTTCTATGTTAAAAAGCTAAGTTTTACGAAATACATATCATGTAATTTTATTTAGACAAAGTGCTACACAAAAGGCAAAACTATAGGAACAAAAAGTAGATTAATGGTGGCCCTGGGCCAGGTTTGGGTGTACTGGCCAGGGAGGGGTATGAGGGAACATTCCAGAATGATAGATCTGTTCTGTATCTCAACTATGGGGGCAGTGATAGGAGTGTATACATCTGTCAAAACTTAAGACGGTACATTTTCTCTGTATTTTATTATATGTCAACTAGAGGCCTGGTGCACAGATTCATGAACATTGAAAAGCAATTAATTAGAAGAAATACTTTATTTATTTTTAAGTATTTTTATTTATTTTTTATTTATTTATTTATTTTTTACAGAAAGAAAGGGAGAGGGATAGAGAGTTAGAAACATTGAGAGAGAAACATTGATCATCTGCCTCCTGCGCACCCCCCACTGGGGATGTGCCCGCAACCAAGATACATGCCCCTGACCAGAATCAAACTCGGGTACCCTTAGTCTGCAGGCCAACACTCTATCCACTGAGCCAAACCAGTTAGGTCAGAAGAAATATTTTAAAGGCTGGAGAGGGACCAAGGGAGGTTGGCTGGCCAGGGAGGGACCATAGGAGGTAGGCTCCAGGGTGTGTTTTGCCCATCTCACCCAGTCCCGATTGGCTGGACCCCAGCAAGCTAACCTAAGGTTGAAGCATCTGCCTCCGGTGGTCAGTGCATGTCATAGCAACTGGTCAAACAAATGGTCACTTAGCATATTAGGCTTTTATCATATAGGATTACACCTTGCCGAAACTGGTTTGGCTCAGTGGATAGAGTGTCGGTCTGCGGACTGAAAGGTCCCAGGTTCGATTCCGGTCAAGGGCATGTACCTTGGTTGCGGGCACATCCCTAGTAGGGGGTGTGCAAGAGGCAGCTGATCGATGATTCTCTCTCATCGATGTTTCTAACTCTCTATCCCTCTCTCTTCCTCTCTGTAAAAAAAATGAATAAAATAGCCCTAGCCAGCTTGGCTCAGTGGATAGAGCATCAGGTCCCAGGTTCAATTCTGGCCAAGGGCACATGCCTGGGTTTTGGGCTCGATCCCCAGTGGGGGTGTGCAGGAGGTGGCCCATCAATAATTCTCTCTCATTATTGATGTTTCTATCTCTCTCTCCTTCTCCCTTCCTCTCTGAAATCAATCAATAAATATATATTTTTAAAAATAAATAAAATATATATATAAAAAATATATAGGATTACCCCTTGATGAAGTTGGTTTTAAAAATGTAAGTCTAGATCATTCTTTAAAGGCCAGGGTAGCATTCCATGCTCCTCTAGTTCCCTGGTATGATTAGAGTGTGCTTCTGGCCTTATTGTGCACAGCAGTGTGGATGTTATACATTAAAAGTGGTCATTAAAAAAAGGCAAATTGCCAAAGAGTCCAAATACTAGGATAATGAAGTCATGGCTGCTTACCAATTCTGGAAGTGGACAAATGGTGCCAGTATTCATGTACAAGCCTTCGACTACAATGAAACGTCTAGTTACACGTGCCTTGCGAGGATTCTTTAAAAGAAAAACAACAGACATTTAAAATTTTAGTAACTCCAAATACAAACATCTATTATAAGACTTATTCATCACGTTTGAGATCATGCTATTATGAGAGAAAGAACAATGCTTTCTCCTCTCAGACATGTTTTTCAGCTCCTGCAATCAGCTAGGAGACCTGACACACACACACACACACACACACACACACACACACACACATTTGGTTGAGGCACGTTAGAGACTATTATTATACAAACAAATCTCTCCACGCTCAGAATGACTGGGAAGGTGCCCAGGGATCTTTCTGGGATGACAGGATGTTTGATGTCATGATAGAGGCCATGATACTTGGGTTATATGGTTCTAATCATTGGTAAAAAAGGATAGGGTTTGTACATTGCAGTGTATGTAAATTTTACCTAAAATATAAGCTATAACAGCCGGGCTCATGGCTGGTGAGCACAGCAGCTCTGTGGAAGTGCTAAGCTGTCAGTCGGACATCCCCCAAGGGCTCCCGGACTGCAAGAGGGTGCAGGTTGGGTTGAGGGACCTCAGCCCCAAATTTTGTACACCGGGCCTCTAGTATCTATATAAATTATATAAATTACATTATTCAAATCAGGATTTTACTGCAATAATTTTAAGACATGGATTTTATGATATTACTAGAGGCCCGGTGCATGGATTCATGCACATTGAAAGGAAATTAATTAGAAGGTGGCCAGCAGGACAGGGCGAGACGGGCCAGACACACCCTGGAGCCAACCTCCTGTGGTCCCTGCCAGGCCGGGTGCACCTGGGGCGGCACTGGGACACGAAGGGCATCTGCAGAGTGAGCAGGGTCCCTCTGGCAGGTGGAGTCCCTTGGCCTGGCATGTGGGAATTGGGCCGAAAACGACAGTCTAACATCCCTCGAAGGGTCCCGTAGTGCAAGAGGGCACTATGCAAAGCTGCTGTCTCAGCAGCTCCTGGGTTGAGCATCTGCCCCCATGGTCAGTGTGTGGCCAGTTGGGCGGTTGCTTAGGCTTTTATATATGGACTAGAAGCCTAGTGCATGACATTCCTGCACTGAAGGGGGGATGTCCCTCAGCCCGGCCTGCGCCCTCTCACACTTCGGGAGCCCTTGGGGGATGTCTGTCTGTTGGCTTAGGCCCGCTCCCCATGGAGTGGGCTTAAGCCGTCAGTTGGACATCCTTAGCACTGCCACATCCTTAGCAATGCTGCGCTTGCCAGCCGTGAGACAGGCTCAGGACTTCTGGCTAAGCGGTACTCCCCTTGTGGGAGCACACTGACCACCAGGGAGTAGCTCCTGTGTTGACATCTGCCCCCTAGTGGTCCGTGCACATCATAGTGACCGGTCGTTCTGTCATTGGGTCAATTTGCATATTAACTTTTTATTATATAGGATGTTATGAGCATTTCTACATTACTTAATATTATTTAAAACATGATTTTAGGGGAGAAATAATATTCTACTTTATAGATTTACCATAAACTAACAATTCTCCCAATGTCCCATTTAGGCTGTTTCCCTTGTTTTGCTTTTTTACATCGAATCATAAATATCTTAATTTCTGACACCACTTCTGAGTATCTTCTAACAACAGCACCCACATCCCAGTCCCAAGGATACAGCTACTTAAGAATACTGGAATATAACTGTGTCTAACGGCTGTGCCAATGAAACCGCCATGGTTCCCAGAGGGCCCTCTGTCTCATCACATATATCTGTGTTGATGCTGATTATTATGATTAAAATATGTTCCCTAATTGGGCGAGCCAAAACTGCTATCCTAATACGTCTAATTATTAGTGAAGCAAGATTATTTTTCACATGCTGTTATTTGTAATTTCTTCCATAAAATGCTGTTTTTATCTACTATCCTAGATTTACACTGAGTGGCTAGATTATTATGATCTCTGAATGCATAATAATCTGGCCACTCAGTGTATATCCTATATAATAAAAGGCTAATATGCAAATTGTCCCCTTGACCAGGAGTTTGACCAGCAGGTAGACTGGCTAACCGCCCATGTCCCCTTCCCCTGGCCAGGCTGGTGGGACCCCACCCATGCATGAATTCATGTACCAGGCCTCTAATATATATATGTATATACTGAGTATAGCCAGATTATTATGTGTTTAGAGATAATAATAATCTGGCCACTCAGTGTATTTATTTATTTAAAATATATTTTCTTGATTTTTTTAGAGAGGAAGAGAGAGGGACGGAGAGTTAGAAACATCGATGAGAGAGAATCATCGATCAGCTGCCTCTTGCACACCCTCTACCAGGGATGTGCTGCAACCAAGGTACATGCCCTTGACCGGAATCGAACCTGGGACCTTCCACTCCACAGGCCGACGCTCTATCCACTGAGCCAAACCGGTTTCAGCTATTTATTTATTTTTAAAGAATATGTGACAAGAGAACACTGTAGGAAAAGGAACAAGAAACATCTTGGGAAATTAACACCACTCCCCAAAAATTTGATCCATACCTGGACTACACTATAATATTTTAATTCAGTTTCAAAGGAAAGATTAGCATCTAAGTAGAAAATATTAAAAAATTTAATATTTATATAAAACTAAAAAAGAATCATCTTTAAAAATAAAAATGTAGCCAAAACCAGTTTGGCTCAGTGGACAGAGCGTCGGTCTGCAGACTGAAAGGTCCCAGGTTCGATTCCGGTCAAGGGCATGTACCGTGTTTCCCTGAAAATAAAACATCCTCCGAAAATAAGACCTACTTATAGGTTTCCTTCTGAGTGAAATATAAGGCATCCCCCCCAAAATAAGTGCCCCACCCCAGGCTCTGTCTCAGAATGAAAATTAATGTACTGTATACTGGTTGCTAGGGCCGCCCTGACTGGCGTCTAACAACCAGTGACGTTACACAGAGTCCTGACGTCACTGGTGTGTGGAGTCGGAGCAGAGGTCGGAGTGAGCAGTGAGCACGGGGCAGTAGAGAGGAGACTTTTGCAGATGCGTGTAGAAGAACAGGAGGATCAGAGCGGATGGGACACGGAGAAGGTGGTGAGTGCTGGTCTGTCTCTGGTGACACTACCTGATGCTCGAGGCTGCCCTCATGATAACTAAAGGTTCTCAGTCCGTGGCAGACCCTGCTCCAGCCCAGATCCAGGCCCCAGCAAGCCCAGTGACAGTCCCCAGGCAGGCACCAGGGGGTAAATGTCTGATAAAGGGGTAGAGGGGATGTCTAATGAAGGTGTTCAGTGGCACAGGGGTGGGGAATCACTTACAATGACACAGGAGGATCAGAGGGGGCAATCAAAATGACACAGGAGGATCAAAAGGGGTTACTAAAATGGTAATCCCTCCCACCCCCCGATTCTCCTATGCCATTTTGATTCCCCCCTCTGATCCCCCTGTGTCATTTTAAGTGATCCACCCTCCCCCCACCTTGATACCCCAATTTCTTTTTTTAACCCCTAGAAATGAGCACAAAAAGAAAAAGCTACTCCGTGGAGTACAAGAAAGGAATCGTGGAAGACTCTTGGGGCCAAAATCTTACTGCTTTCTGCAAAGAGAAGATGTTGAGTATCGATTGGTCTGAAAATGGCGAGCAGAGTATAGTAACCTCATTTAACAAGTGAACAAGGGAAATGCTAAAAAGCGCAAGTGTGGATCAGGTCAGCAACCATTATTTTCTGAGCTGGAAGACCTGATCTGTGAATGGGTTGTTGACAGGAGAGCAGAGGCTTTGGTTGTGAATAAGGCTCAGATTCAAGAATTTGCCCTTGCAATAGCACCATAGTTTGACACAGCCCTCGAAGACTTCAAAGCATAACAACACTGGCTGTATAGTTTCCTTCAGCAAAGTGAGCTCTCTTTAAGATCTACCGGTACAACATTGTTTAGGTTGGAAGACAATCAAGTTATTAAGCAAGCACTTGCATTCAAGTCCTTTACTGATGATGCTGACTTCTCTAAATATAATCTTCCCAACATAATTGCTATGAATTAAACTGCAGTGTTTATGGGCCAATCATCTCAAACAACAACTGAACAGCGGGTTGCTCCTTAGTGTGCATTCCCTCCACTGCTTACGAAAGTGCACGTGTTTCCTGTATTTTGGCAATTCGTCTGGGTGGCACTAAAATCCCACCTTTAATCATTTCTAAGGGCAAGAAGGAAAAGATTGAATGTGTTTTGGGCGTTTTTATTTTTGCAACTGAAAAAGCCTGGGCCACACAAACAGTTATTAGGAAGTGGGTCGATTTAATGCTGCTGCTTGTTATGCTAGGGAGCCAAAGAGGTCTGCTAGTCTGGGATGCAGCCAGCACTCACCGCCCTAAAGACATGAAGACATTTCTTCACGAAAGAAAAATAGATCAGATAATGATTCTCGCAGAAATCTCCAGACTCGATATTGCAATAAACAAGCCATTCAAAGACAATTTGCGCATGGAAATTAATGACTACATTGAAAATAGAATGGAGAGAAATCGGAGTGGAAACTTTGTGAAATCTAAACTGCAAGAAGTTGTGACTTGGGTGAAGAATTCATGGGAGAAAATCACTGACAGTTGCATTGTAAATGCACTGCGAGCAGGCCACCTTGACAAAAAGTACTCATTTAAAGACAGTGCTATTGCTAAACATGAGAGATTTGGTCCACTGATTCTGAAAGAAATGGAGTCACAAGAAATTCACCAGGAAATTCAGAAATTGGATTGTTATGATGCTGTTCCAGAAGATGATGACATGATTGTCATTGAATAAATGAGTAAATTCTTGATACTGTAGGATTCACAGTTTGTCTGGTTTGTGTTGACAACTACCGTACTACCGTACCGTACACAGGTAATAAATTTCCTTTATTTTCATTTAACAATAAATGTGTACCGCATTCTTCTTCATGGAAAAATAAGACAACCCCTGAAAATAAGACTTAACGCATCTTTGGGAGCAAAAACTAATATAAGACAGTCTTATTTTTGGGGAAACAGGGTCCACCTTGATTGCGGGCACATCCCCAGTGGGGGGTGTGCAGGAGGCAGCTGGTCGATGATTCTCTCTCATCGATGTTTCTAACTTTCTATCCCTCTCCCTAAAATCAATTAAAATATATATATATATATATATATATTTTAAAATAAAAATGTAGAGTAATTTAGAAAATGTACTCTTGGCAGGAAAATCTAATATAAATTAATTAGTAAAAACTATAACATGGAAATACATTTTCAAAATAACTTTATTTTTTGTTATAAAAAAAGTTCACAAATAATATAAATCTTGTAAAACACACACACTCACACACTTGAATATCATGTTTTCCAGATTTGCACAATACTAATTTGGCAAAATAAACTCTATACAGAAGACTGGTCATTGGCCATATTCCCCAGGCAATGTTCTTCAGTCTGGTAGCATACTATTACTAGGGAGAACAAAGGACATCTTTCATATTCCTCGTCAGAACAAGGGACATCTTTTTATGATTTGTAGAAAGTAATCAATGGGATAGTTTCAATGTTACGATTTCCTAGTTGTGCCCGGCTGGCGTGGCTCAGTGGCTGAGGGTTGGCCTATGAACCAGGAGGTCCCGGTTCTAATCCTGGTCAGGGCACATGCCAGGCTTGTGGGCTCAATCCGCAGTGGGGCCTGCAGACAGCGGGTCAATGACTCTCTCTCATCACTGATATGTCTGTCTCCCCCTGTCTCTTCCTCTCTGAAATCACTAAAAAGTATATTTAAAAAGAGATTTCCTAGTTGTATAGCTACAACGCATGCATGACAGGAAGATTTTTTTTAAAAATATATATTTTATTGAATTTTTACAGAGAGGAAGGGAGAGGGTTAAAGAGCTAGAAACATCGATGAGAGAGAAACAATGACCAGCTGCCTCCTGCACATCCCCCACTGGGGATGTGTCTGCAACCAAGATACACGCCCTTGACTGGAATCGAACCTGGAACCCTTCAGTCTGCAGGCTGACCCTCTATAAACTGAGCCAAACCAGTTTCAGCACAGAGGAAGTTTATCGAAGAGTCTACGTACTCAGTAAGAACTGCTGTCTCCTAACAAAGACAACAGAATCATAGAGGAATGATGCAAATATTTAAAAAAAAAAACACAAAAAAACACACACAAAAATTGGCCCTAACCAGTCTGACTCAGTGGATAGAGCGTCGGCCTGCGGACTCAAGGGTCTAAGGTTCGATTTAGATCAAGGGCATGTACCTTGGTTGTGGGCACATCCCCAGTAGGAAATGTGCAGGAGGCAGCTCATTGGTATTTCTCGCTCATCAATGTTTCTAATTCTCTATCCCTCTCTTTTCCTCTCTGTAAAAAAAATCAATAAAATATATTAAAAAAACAAACAAACAAACAAAAAATTGATACAAAAATGAGGAACGTGATGGGCATTTTTTAGCAGTGACTCTAATGAATGAGCTGCACTGGAACAGCCTCTTGGAAGTGACACTGAGACAGGGCTGTGGTGACCAGGTTCCTAGTCCGGTCTACACGTAACGGTTCCCATAGAACTGCAGACCAGAGCTACCTTCTGCATCCACATCATCAGAAGAAAATAAGTGATAATTCTAATAGTGATGCTCTCAACACATTTCCTCTGCCACACTCCCATGGAACATGGAGGAACAAGAGCATTCCCTCAGGGGGAAGGAAAGGGCAAATGGGTGGTAAGAAGGCAGGAAACCCATTTTGGGGCTGTTGTTCCTCACAGGTAGCAGCTACTAGAGGCACATGACGGTGGGGTGGGGATTAAGAGTCTCACTTTGTTCATAAATTTGTAAATTCAGATCTGACATTATTGTTTCTTCCACTTAATTGATTCTGATATGAATTAATCTCTGTGAACAAACTAGTGAACCTGGAGATATTCCTGCAGAGCTGAAAATATACACCCCACCCACAGTGCAGGCTGTTTTTCTCTCCTTTTAAAAAAAAAAAAATTAATATTTTTATTGCTTTCAGAGAGGAAGGGAGGGAGAGGCAGAAAAGGAGGGCTGAGGAGGGGGAGGAGAGAGAAAAACCAATGATGAGACATTGATTGGCTGCCTCCTGCACATTCCCTCCTAGGGATCGACTCTGCAACCCTGGCATGTGCCCTGGACTGGAATAGAACCTGGGACCTGCCAGACCGCAGGTCGACACCCTATCTACTGAGTCAAACCGGCTCGGCTCTCTCTCCTTTTTAGAAAGCAGCCTAATTAATTACCTTCCCCAAATTTGCCATATATAATTTTGGCAATGATGAAGCAATTACATCAGACTTGGCTCTACAACATGAAGTACACTTAATAAGCAGGAACATCCTTAATATCCAAATGTGATCCACAGGCACATTTTCATGACAAATTATCATTTCATATCTAATTTAGCTGGTTAGAGAGTACAAAAGAACTGCGTAATTTTCTTCAAAAGAATCCTACCTTTTGATCTTCGATCTCTTGCTCTTTTAGCAGTCGCTCCAGGTCAGCCATATCATTATGCTCAAATAACTTAATGTTACTACGTGATGCCTGTAATCCTTTCTGAATAGCAAAGCAGGCAGCTTTATCTCTGTAAGGACAGGACAACCAAACGGGATTAAAGGGCCTTGGCATGTGATAGGTGACCTACATTCACTTACTAATGTGAACGTGACAAATAAAGCAAGCACACCTGAGCATTTATACATCACTGTTTGCACTTCCCCCTGTAAGCACTTCCCACGAGGCTATATCCTGGTTCTGTTCTAAGCAGCACTCCTCCGTATTTTCACCTGCGTCAGCATGCTAAGGCCTTGCTCTCAGCAACACGCTCCAGAAACACATGAACACTCGCACTGCACCACAGCGGCTCCTCTGGTTGGAATGCCACCAGCAAGAGAAGAATCTTGCAGAGCTGACTATGCACATAACCAGGTAGAACTCTGAATCTTGCAGATTAAACTTGCATGAGATCTTCTAAACTGGGCTCATTAAGAGGAAGTATATATATATTTAAATATTTTATTGATTTTTTACAGCAAGGGAGAGGGATAGAGAGCTAGAAACATCGATGAGAGAGAAACATCAATCAGCTGCCTCCTGTACACCCCCCACTGGGGATGTGCCCACAACCAAGGTACATGCCCCCGACCGGAATCGAACCCAGGACCCTTCAGTTCGCAGGCCGACGCTCTATCCACTGAGCCAAACCGGTTTCGGCTGCGTTAGTGTCTTATAATTGACAAATACAGATCTTTTACTTCCTTGGTTCTATCAGTTCCAGCAGTTTTATTGTGGGATCTTTAGGATTCCTTGCATACAGTATCATGCCATCTGCAAACAATGACGGCTTTACTTCTTGCTTTCCAGTTGGATGCCTTTTATTTCTTCTTCTTACCAATCGTTGTGGCTAGACTTCCAGTGCTATGTGAATACGAGTGGTGAAAGCATACATCCCTGTCTTGTTCCTGATCTTAAGGGAAACGCTTTTAGTTTGTCCCCATTGAGTATGATGTTGGCTGTGTGTCATCAAAAGCCTTTATTATGTTGTGATATGTTCCCTCTGTTTGTACTTTGCTGAGAGTTTTTATCCTAAATGTGTGCTGGATTTCATTAAATGCTTTTTTCTGCATCTATTGATATGATTATATGACTTTTATTCTACATTGTTTATATAGTGTATCACATTAATTGATTTGTGGATATTGTACAAACCTTGCATCCCAGGAATTGATCCTACTTGATCAAGGTGTATGATCTTTTTTACATATTGCTGGATTTGTTTGCTAATATTTTGTTGAAGATTTTAGCATCTATGTTCATCTATAGGGATCTTGGCCTATAATTTTCTGTCCGTGTAGTATCTTCCTCTGGTTTTGGAGTTAGGATACGCTGGCCAACGTCAGCCACTGCCAGTGTTCTACCTGGGCCACTCAGCACAAGCTATAACATGATCTGCAGGTGGATGCACCTCCTGGCAGGCCCCAGAAACAGTAAACTCAGGGAACACCTTCAGACCATGTCAAAGCACCACCACCCAACCACCTCCACAAGCAATACACTTAAGAGGCAGACTCAGTGGGCATCAAAGCCCTGCTAAGCAAGTCCTGTTCTGTGCAGTGTTGGGTCCCTGCACAGCTGATCCTCCACAGTAGTCGGAGGTCGGTAGTCCTTGCAGATGATTGGGCTGAAGTGCCCTGCTACTGAAGTGCCCACAGCAATCAAGGCTCGATTACAAGAGAGAGGTGCATACAGCTCACATGGGGGAGAAAAGGTGGCACACCTTGAGTGCCAGTTTGTGACCAGGCAGGCTGTGCAACTGAGCCTACAGAACACCTACTACATTACCGAAGGCCACTCTACCAAGCCTGGGAGAGGTAGCAGCTCTATCTAACACACAGACACAAACACAAGAGGCTGCCTAATGAGGACACAGGAAACATGTCCCAAATACAACAGAGCAAAACTCCAGGAAAAAAACTAGAAAAATCAAGACAAGTAACCTACTTATGCAGAGTTCAAAACACTGCTTCTAAGGATGCTCAATGAACTTAGTGAGAACCTCAGCAGCATAAAAAGGAACAGTCAGGCCTAGCTGGCGTGACTCAGTGACTAAGCGTTGACAGATGAACCAGGAGATCACAGTTTGATTTCCAGTCAGGGCACATACACCAGTTGCAGGTTCAAACCCTAGGGGGAGTTGTGCAGGAGGCAGCCAATCAATGATTCTCTCTCATCATTGATTTTTCTGTCTTTCTCTCTCTCTCCTTTCCTCTCTGAAATCAATCAAAATATTTTTTTAAAAAGGACCAGTAAGAAATAAAGGAGACACTAACTGAAATGAAGAGTAAATTTACATGGAGTCAACTGTACAGTATATAAAGCTAACAATCAAATCAGCGATTTGGAATATAAAGAAGCAAAAAACCACGCAATTAGAATGCAAAAAAGAAAAAAAATCTTAAAAAAGTGAGGATAGTGTAAGGAGCCTCTGGGACAACTTTAAGCGAATACCAACAATCACATCATGGGGATACCGGAAGGAGAAGAAAGCAAAAAACTAAAAACCTATTTGAATATATAATGAGAGAAAACTTCCCTACCTTGGGGAATGAAATAGACATACAACTCCAGGAAGCTCAGAGTCCCAAATAAGATGAATCCAAAGAGGCCCAAGTAATTGGCAAGAAATATTCCAAGTGATGAAAAGCCAGGACCTACAACCAAAATTACTCTGCCCAGCAAGACTAGCATTCAGAATTGAAAAGCAGCTAAAGAGCTTCACAGATAGAAAAAAGCAAAAAGAGTTCATCACCACCAAAGTAGTAATATGAAATGCTAAAGAAAAAGGAGGGGAAAAAAGATAAAAAAATCTATATTAATAAAAGGATAATATGCTAATTAGACCAGATGTCTTCCAGAGGTCCTTCCTGACAATACCACGGGGGGAGGGGGGATGGAAAGGGCTCCGGTCTGCAAACTGCCCTCAGCCCCTTGCCCAGGCTGGCTCCAATCCCAGCGGGGACCCTCACCCCAATTGGGGGTGCCCCGTCTGCTCGCTCAGGCCAACTTCACCCCCCAGCAGGCTTCCTTCAGGGCAGGCCAGGTGGCCCCCACCCATGCACCAGGCCTCTATCCTATATAATAAAAGGGTAATATGCAAATTGACCCTAAAGGCAGAACGACTGCTGGATCAGTCACTATGAGACGCACTGACCACATCTTGGTCCTTTTTCCTGGCCAGCAGGCTGCAATCACCTGATGGCCACCCGCTATGGGGGCAGGGTCAGCAAGCAGGCGGGAACGGCTAACCTCTCAGTCCCTTCCCCTGGCCATCAGGCACTGATCATCTGATAGGGAACAGGGAACTGGGGGTAGGTGGCAGCGGGGCTTGTGACAAGGCTGGCCTTGGGCAGCTGAGGAAGATGGCCCTGACCACAGGCCAGGCCTAGGGACCATCCACATATTTTTTGGATATTTTGTGCCCTGGGCCTCTAGTATAAACAATAAAGTTGTAATAAATATGTATCTATCAACAATTGAATCTGACCTAGCAGATTTGGCTCAGTGGAAGAATGTCAGCCTGTGGACTGAAGGGTCCCAGGTTTGATTCTGGTCAAGAGCACATGCCAGGGTTGCAGGCTTGATTCACATTAGCGGGCATGCAGAAGGCAGCCAATCAATGACTCTTGCTCATCATTGATGTTTCTCTCTCTCACTCCCTCTCCCTTCCTCTCTGAAATGAATAAAAATATATAAAATAAACAAACAAACAAACAAAAAACCCCACAATTGAATCTTAAAAAAAATTATAAACAAGCAGAACAGAAATAGACTCATACAACTGTAATGTAAAAATTTAAAAATGACTAAAAAAAATGTAAAGTGACTCCTTAAAAACTTCTTATATTGATTACATTTTAAACAATAGTATTTTGATAGATTGACAAATAAAATATATTATAAAACAGACTTCATCTTAAAACTTAAATTACAAATAGTGGGTAGGCTGGGAAGGACATGGGAGCAGCAACATGGAAGATCCTTCTGGTGATGGACGTGTTTTAACTTTATTGCTATCAATAGCCTAGTGTGAAACTCTATTGTAGTTTGCAAGAGGTGACCATTGGGAAAAACTAGGTAAAAGGCACAAAGAATCTCTGTATTATTTCTTAAAAGTGTATGTAAGTCCAAAATTATCTTAATAAGAATACTAGAGGCCCGGTGCACGAAATTCATGCATGGGAGGGGGTGTCCCTCAGGCCAGCCTGAATCTTCTCCAATCTGGGATCCTGGTGGGCCTAAACAGGCAGTCAGACATCCCTCTCACAATCCAGGACTGCTGGCTCCCAACTGCTCGCCTGCCTGTCTGCCTGATTGCCCCTAACCACTTCCACCTCCCAGCCTGATTGATGCCTAACTGCTTCCTTACTGGCCTGATTGCCCCTAACTGCCCTCCCCTGCTGGCCTGGTCACCCCTAACTGCCCTCCCTTGCCAGCCTGGTCACCCCTAACTGCCCTCCCTACCGGTCTAGTCATCCCCAACTGCCCTTCCCTGCAGGCCTGGTCAACCCCAACTACCTTCTCCTATAGGCCTGGTTCCTCTCCCCCCCAACCCCCCAATTGACCTCCTCTGCTGGCCTGGTTGCCCCTAACTTCTCTCCCCTGCTGGCCTGGTCGCCCCCAACTGCCTTTCCCTACAGGCAACTGGTTCCCCCCAGTTGCCCTCCCCTGAAGCCCTGGTCCTCTCCAACTGCCCTCTCCTGCAGGCCTCGGCCCACCCCAACTGTCTTCCCCTGCAGGCCTGGGTCCCCACCCCTCAACTGTTCTCCCCTGCAGGCCTGGCTCCTCCCGCCCCCAACTGTCCTCCCCTACAGGCCTAGTCATCCCCAACTGCCCTCCCCTGCTGGCCATCTTGTGTCCAGATGGGGCAGCCATTTTTGTGTTGGAGTGACAGTCAATTTGCATATCACCTCTTTATTATATAGGATTGCATTAAAAAAAATATGAACATATACTTAGTAGAGTGACCAGGAAAGGCTAAAATAACATAAACAACCACTGTGCTGAGACCTCCTATTGACAAGGCTTTATCCCTGTTTACCAAAAAAGGAAGAAAATGGCCGGGACCGGTTTGGCTCGATGGATAGAGCGTCAGCTTGGGGACTGAAGGGTCCCGGGTTCGATTCCGGTCAAGGGCATGTACCTAGGTTGCGGGCATATCCCCAGTAGGGGGTGTGCAGGAGGCAGCTGATTGATGACTCTCTCTCATCGATGTTTCTAGCTCTCTATCTCTCTCCCTTCCTCTCTGTACAAAATCAATTTAAAAAATAAATAAATAAATAAATTTTAAAAAAAGGGAAGAAAATGAAACTTTGGACACACTGTCTATGCATAATGAATTTATCAAAAATAACTTACTAAACACCATTTTTACCTACAATGTTCCTATCAAATTTCTAGCAAAATATTTAAAGTAATAAGAATAAATTAAGCCCTCACCGGTTTGGCTCAGTGGATAGAGCGTTGGCCTGCAGACTGAGAGGTCCCAGGTACCGTTCCGGTCAAGGGCATGTATGTGGGTTGCAGGCACATCCCTAGTAGGATGTGTGCAGGAGGCAGCTGATCGATGTTTCTCTCTATCTCTCTCACTTCCTCTCTGTAAAAATTCAATAAAATATATATATTTTTTAAAAGAGTAAATTAAGTTGTCTCATGACTGACTAGAAACTGAAGTTCAAAGACACTGGGTAAAACATTTGGAAGTGAATTTAATCTAGTTTTCCTAGCAGTTAAAACCAAAAGGATAATATAGTACTTAATTTGTGACAAAGGAAGAATACAAACTCAGTTGTAACTGTACACTTTTTCTGGACTTAAAACTCAAAGTCTATAGTGAGGTTCTTGTATGAGGTGATACTGGGTGACATGAAGTTGTCTGTAACTGTTTTTACTAAAAACCAGAAATAATTTAAATCAGCAGCTCTCAAGTCTGTGATGAGTCTTACTGGATTTTTTAACTTTGTGCAAAAAGTTAGTGAAATATTCATTCTCATAACTACAGGGGGAAACACTAGCACAGGCCACGTGCTGGAGAGCTAGCTGCCAGGCTGCTGCAGGGTGACGGGAAGAATGAACAGTGTGTGGCCCACAGCGCCCGGAAGAGCCTGTGCTGCGCCCGGTGCTGGGCTTGCTGCACTAGCAGCAGTTCCAACAGTGGGTGAGAAGCAGTGGGAGGCTGCAGGACCCAGGGAGGGCCAGTTGCTGTGACCCCTCTTTTGAGTTCCAGCCTCATTCATTCATTCACTGAACTGGTATTTACTGAGCACTATGAAAAGGCAATTAATTAACTACTAACATTGTGTATTCTGTGAGTCTGAGGCAAGATGATAAAAGAGCAGAGGGTGTGTGCTACATATGCCTGAGGACATGAGGAGGCCTGATGGGCTGAGAGTGCCATGTGGTCTTAGATTCACAAGGCAGACCTCTGTAGCTTTAAGTTCTTCTCCACATGCAGCATGGGTCCTGACCTGGCCTGAGAGGTTGGGGAAGACTTTCCTGCAGAAGTGATGGTTTGTGCAGGGTGAGCAGGCATTAAACAGGAGATAAGGAACAATATACTTAGCATGTGAGAGGAAACTAGTATCTAAGGCCGGTGAGGCTACAACAGGACAACCTGAGGGAAAATGGTACAAAATAAGTTTGAAAAAGTAGTCTAAAACATGCAAAATCAAAATAAAGACCTGGATCATTATTTCAGGAACAATGGAAGCTCTGACATAATCAGATTTGCATTAAAAAAAATTATTCTGGCAATGGTGTTGAGAGAGATAGAGAGCGCGCACAAAAGTAAATTTGCTTTTCTTTTTTTTAAATATATTTAAAATTTTTTAAAGTATATTTTTTATTTCAGAGAGACAAGGAGAGGTGAAGAGAATCATTGATCAGCTGCCTCCTGAACATCCCCCCCGCCCCTAGGGGACTGAGTTCACAACCCAGACATATACCCTGACTAGGACTTGAACCATGATCTCCTGGTTCATGGGTCCATGCTTCACCACTGAGCCACAATGACTGGGTGTAAATTTGTGGTTTTTTTAAAATTCAAAGTAAATTTGTTTCTAAAATTCAAAGGGTCATTTAATGGTCCACTCAAAAGATGACAGAGGCTTGGGTTGGAGGCTTCTAGAAGGTGCAGGCAGGTGCCTGTGCTATGCTGGCCATACCTACTTCTCTCTGTCCTTTCTTTCCATAGCAAAGAGCAACCCATCTAGTATACATGCATGAGGGGGCAGATTTGCACACGGGAAGTGAAGGAAGCCCTCAACGCATGGCTTCTGTGTTCTTAACATGTCATGAAGCAAGATAACAGACAAGGGTTGAGCTGGGGCACAGAGAAGCGGATCTCCCAGGGTTACCACATGGCTACAGAGCTGTGTGGGGAAGGGAGATGGCTGGCCTCCTCCAGGCTTCTCGATAGCAACAAACAAAACCATAACGAAAGATAGTCGAGTGCCCAAACCTTTAGGTACTCATCCTCCTAACGACTCTCACAAATTCTGTAGAATTACTTGGCTGGGGTGTCTATGAATTTCTTTTTTAAAAAAATCTTATTATTTTAGGCAGCTATCCTCTAACAAAAGACTTTTCTAGGAAGGCGAATATTATTTTCAAAGGCATTTGATTAGAAAAGGAGGTAGAGGTTACTCACACAAACACAATGTCCCCTCTCTTAGAGTAAGCGGGAATAGCACTGGCTATGGTGGCAAATCCATACGAGTAGATAATGGCTTCTTCTGTCTTCATAAACTTTGCAAGGCGGTCTTCCAAATCCAAGTGCACATCTATTTCAATAATAAAAAATCAAATGGTCAAACTGTCATATAACTCTTTTTCACTAACTGAAGAATAAAAATAACCAATTTAGTTATTACAAGTGATAAATTACATAAACTCTATTGAGATAATTCTGGGCCAATAATACTTCTAAAAACTGTGAACTGAATCAGCTACTCACCTGTCCATACAATGTGGCTCCAACTTGGGGTTCTGCTTTGATACCACTCTAGTCCAAGAATTCAAGGCCCAGTCACTTTACCAGCTTTGAAGTTTTCGATCAATGCACGATATTCATTACTAATGCCTTCCTGCCTTTTAGCAGAAGTACCAAACCAAGCACCAAGACAACTGTTAACCAGCTTCTAACGCAAAAGGAGGGGGGAGAACGCGGGTCATCTAAAAAAAAAACCCATGCACTCTGCACCAGACAGTGGCTTTGAGCAGTGGTCACTCCACAGCAGTGCCAGTACTGAACTACAGCACCTGCCATCACTCTGCTTTTTAAGTGTACTGGGGAACTAAATTTAAAGTACCAAGAGAAAAGGGTCCTTTTTACAGAGAGAGCTTAAGAAGAATGCTGATGTAATAATAGGAACAAATGTTGGTTAAACTTTTTTTCCTTCTTACATCATGGTTCCCTTTAGCCTTTCACCTCCCCAGGCTGAGCAAGAGGCTGCAGGCCCTGGTGGAAGAATCAGTGATGTCTAGAATCAACAGTATACTGACTGGCCGAAACCGGTTTGGCTCAATGGATAGAGCGTCGGCTTGGGGACTGAAAGGTCCCGGGTTCGATTCCGGTCAAGGGCATGTACCTTGGTTGCAGGCATATCCCCAGTGGGGGGTGTGCAAGAGGCAGCTGATCGATGACTCTCTCTCATCGATGTTTCTAACTATCACTCTCCCTTCCTCTCTGTATAAAATCAATAAAATATATTGTAAAAAAATAAATAAAAATAAAGTTGTTTAAAACAAACAAACAAACAAACAAACAAACAAAAAACAGTATACTGACTGGCCTTGAACCTAAAACCTTCAAAGTGCTCTTATCAGGAGAGGAGAGGATGTTTACAACTCCCTTTAGCTCTTTCACTACAGCAGCACCCAAAGCTTCCCCACATGCTCTGCGCAAGGAGAACCAGCAACTGGTAAGAAAGGGTGCCGTGGGCTTCGTGGGAGAGGAGGGTGGTCAGAGGCGGGGAAGGCAGGCTTTCAGGCCATGGAAGAGGGAACCGCAGCACGGCCAGGGAGGGGAACTTGGAAGTCTAAGCAGCAGCAGGGACCTCGGTGGTCTCTGGAGAGGGACGGTGGGAGGCCTGATGGGCTGACACAGTGCTCTGGCCCGGATGCAGAGGCCTGTCAGAGGGAGCACCACTCCAGGAGATGCGAACCCCACCACCCTCAGCATCAGCCTTCCCGCAGGCAGCACTGGCACCTCCCTCCAGAGACCAGGCCTGAGGGACAGGTATGCCCCTCCCCCTCGGGGGCCTTCTTGGTGAGAAGGGGGAGGGACAAGACCTAAAGAACTGAGACACTCAGAATAGACGATGTAACTGCTGGGTACAAGCTGGGCTGTGAGTGGACTCTATTCCCACTGGAAGGGACATGGTGAACTGTCAAGGACCAGGTTCTCACACCCTCCAGGAGGGACAAATGAGGAAGGTCAGTTCAGCTACAGGAAATAAGAAACTCCTTTCTTAGCATCTCACCACCTGCCACTTCTCATTTCCCAGACGATGATGCTGGGGCCACAAGGGACGAGGTGCCTCCGTGGCAGTGGGGGGGCCAAGCCCCTTGTCACAAATTTCATGCATCGGCCCTCTAGTATTTGAATAAGTGTGCAAAATCTGTGAACCCACTCTGACTTATGAGGCAAGCTAATCTATTGTGAAGCTATCTAACTAGTTGAGGGCAAAATTAAGAATGATAAAAGTTGTGACTTCACAAAAGACTACATTGAAAAAGCAGTCAGGCCCTGGCCAGTTTGTTCAGTGGTTAGAGTACCAGCCTGTGGCCCAAAGGATCCGGTCAAGACCATATACCTCGGTTTCAAGTTCCCCAGCCCCAGTAGGGGCAACGTGCAGGAGACAACCAATCGATGTCTGTCTGTCTCTGTCTCTCTCTCTCCTTTCTCCCTTCCGCGCTCTCTAGAAATCAATGGAAAAATATCCTGGGGTGAGGATTAAAAAAAAAAATAAAAAAAAATACTCAGATGAGGGAGATCCAACAATCCTCTCAAATAATTCATTTATTAACTAAACATTTAGTGAATATCACATAAAGACAGACATGCTGATAAGCACTGGACCTGGTCTCTGCCAGCTAGTGACACAGCTCAGAGGGCCACCCGCAGCGGTCACCGAAGAACTCGAGGCTGGGAAGGTTAACCTATGCCTTCCACACTCAGAACCACAACACACCCAGAGCGATTTCTGGCTGAAGACAGGGAACACCCAACAGTGAACCAAAAGCATATGCAAACCAGGAAGACATAGATGGTCTAAACCCGTGGTTGGCAAACTCCAGCTAGCGAGCCACATGCGGCTCTTTGGCCCCTTGAGTGTGGCTCTTCCACAAAATACTACGGCCTGGACGAGTCTATTTTAAAGAAGTGGCGTTAGAAAAAGTTTTAAAAAATGTGGCTCTCAAAAGAAATTTCAATTGTTGTACTGTTGATATTTGGCTCTGTTGACTAATGAGTTTGCCAACCACTGGTCTAAACTAAACCCTGACTGAATGGAAAGAGAGATAGCAAGGAATTAGAAAATTCAATAGCAATATCCAGAAGCTCATCTTTATTTATAGGTTTCTTATAGGATGTTATAAGCACTACATCCTCTCATTCACTACTAGGAATCATTATCTTATTCCAATCATAGTGATAAAAAAAAAATTAAGGAGGTTCTTCCCATTTTATCTGTTAAGATACATATACTACCACCGAAACCGGTTTGGTTCAGTGGACAGAGCATCGGCCTGTGGACTGAAAGGTCCCAGGTTCAATTCCGGTCAAGGGCATGTACCTTGGTTGCGGGCACATCCCCAGTAGGGGGTGTGCAAGAGGCAGCTGATGGATGATTCTCTCTCATCGATGTTTCTAACTCTCTATCCCCCTCTCTTCCTCTCTGTAAAAAAATCAATAAAATATATTAAAGAAAAGATATGTATACTACCATAGGCTATTATAGAAAAACACACACATAAGAGCCATTTGTTTTTCATTATTAATTGGTTATAATCATCTTATAGAACTGATGCTTTCATTATATTAACATTAAACACATTTGGGATTATTACAGTAACAAAGAAGCCTGTATCCCAACTGATCAAAATGATACCAAAGGGGTACTTGGCTCTTCAAGCATCAGATCTGCACTCTCACCACCACCAAGCAAGAGGATCTGACCCAGCACCTGACTGCTTGGCCTTCTATGCCAGATGCTGCCCATGGGAGGACTCAGGCAAAATCTGCAAAAACAAGGAAGCAGCAAGGCACTAGAGAACCAGTGACCCCACACACCCGAGCTCGGGCATTTCTTCCTGTCCTCCTCCTCAGGAGCGCACTTTGGGTGCCTCCTTACAGGCAGGTTCTCACCACCTGCCACTTCTCACTTCCCAACAGGCATGAAGGCAAGTTCCCTGGGGAAGTCCTCCTTCAGATTACAATGCTGCCCCGAAAGTGGACTAGCTTCCCTAAATCTTCACAATTCTTCAACAAAAGAAGCCAAGCTTTCTACCTGCCCTTGCCCGGCCTAAGCCTTCACTAAAGGCTACAAAGTTTCAATTATAGAAGGTAAACAAATCCAAACAGAAATGACAGCTGCCATAGAGCTGGAGAGAGCAGGCTAGGGTTGCCCCTGGCAATGGAGGAAACAAAGCTTTCTGCACACCCTGGCCCAGGCCTCTGCTTAAGGCTACAAAGTTTCAATTATAGAAATGGCTGCCTGCCACGGAGCAAGCAGGAGGCTTGGCTCCACTCCAGGCTACAACTATAGAAGGTAAATAAATTCCTGATACAGGCCCTCCGCTTGGGTTGCCAGGGGGCCTAGCCGGTCTGCAAACCACCACAGGCCCCTCGCCCAGGCTGCCCCATGCCCCAAGAGAACCCCCACCCTGATCCAGGACACCCTTCAGGGCAAACCAGCTGGCCCCCACCCATGTACCAGGATTCTATCCTATCTAATAAATGAATAATATGTATACTGACCATCACTCTAACACACAAGATGGCTGCCCCCATGTGGTCAAAGATCCTGCCCCTAGGTGGACACAAGATTGCCATCACAAGATGGCCAGCAGGAGAGGGCAGTTGGAAGGAACCAGGCCTGCAAGGGAGGGCAGTTGGGGGCGATCAAGCCTCCAGGAGAGGGCAGTTAGGGATGACCAGGTCGTCAGAGGAGGAAAGTTGGGGGCAAACAGGCTAGCAGGGGAGCAGTTAGACATCAATCAGACTGACATGGGAGTGGTTAGGGGTGATCAGGTTGGCAGGTAGAAGTGGTTAGGGGCAATCAGGAAGGCAGGCAGACGAGCAGTTGGGAGCCAGCAGTCCTGGATTGTAAGAGGGACATCCCTTGAGGGGTCCTAGACTGGAGAGGGTGCAGGCTGGGCTGAGGGACACCCCCCACCCCCGTGCACAAATTTTGTGTACCAGGCCTCTAGTTATTATGTAATAGAGGCCTCTTGCAGGAAGACTCCTGCAATAGGGCTTCCTGCTGTGGTCTCCGCTGCCCTGCCTGCTTCCCTCCCTTCTCCGCCGCCCCGCTTGCTTGTTTCCCTGCAGCTCCACTCCCTCTGCAGCAATTGGTTTCTTTCTATGCTGTCTTCAGTCTTTGCTCGGGCCTAGATATGCAAATTAATCACCATCTTGGTTGGGTTAATTTGCCTATTTGCCCTGACTGGCTGGTGGGAGTGGCTTGCAGGCGTAGCGAAAGTACGGTCAATTTGCATGTTTCTCTTTTATTAGAGAGGATATTCAGAATCATTTTTATGTCCTTACCATAAAGTGTAAGAATTTCTATCCAATACATCAATGTTACTGGTTCTTACCCAGACCTAAAAGTTGTCGTCTCCTATCTAAAAACAGTGATGTCAGCCCTGTGAAGCGAGATTTGTCAAAGGTAAATATGAATAAGCTTCATAATTTCTCCTGGTGTATGACAGCCATTTTGCGCAACGACGGAACTCTTGGGACCGGGCAGCAGCAAACAAGGAAACTGCCAGGGCCTGTTCTCCAACTCTGAGGTCTGACTGTCTATCTGCTGTGTGTGTGATCCCTGCATCAGCTGGGCCACATGTTTGCATTGAGTGAAGCACTACACCCTCTGACTCACTACCAGGAACCGACACCGGAGGAAAGAGGCCCTGGGGAGGCCAGAAAGCCTCTGTCTCTCCCAGCATGCTCGGCCCATGGCAGGAAGGAAGGGAGGCAGCAGCAGCAGAGGAGGCCCAGCACAGGGCCTGGCTGTGGCAATCATCAGGGGGGTCAGCTCTGGGCTCCCTCGTCACCAGGTGTGGAACCTGTCAGGTATGAACCTGCTCTGTGCCTCTCAAGTCCTTCTCCTGTCAAATGGGTAACAGTTGTACTTGCCTCAAAGGATGGTTTTGAGAACCTTATAAAACTCAGAACAAAGCCTGGCATGGAAAAGACAATAAATGGGCTGTTTGTTTAATTAAACCAGTATTTCTAGAATTAAAAAATGGTTTTCTGTTAAAAGGCAAAAACAATTACAGTCTTCTAATTAATTTATTCAAATTGCAGATACTTAAGGAGGATCTTATATTAAAGTCACTTGTTCGGTTTTCCATTTATATAATATATCCCCTTAATCTGATAAGAGCAGATATTAACATTAGGACAGTTTTAAAAAACAACCAACCATGTTTTCTCTTCAGGCAATGCTTGCTTTCCATATGCTTGCTTTCCACACTGTTGGTTTTTTAAAATCTCCTGAGACTTGGACAGTTTTTCTTAAAAGTAAAAATAACATCACTTATGCACTCATTGGAACATAAACATGGTTCTGAATGTTTCTCAAAAAGTTTTCACAGAATCTTATGGGATTCTTTCCAAAATGTTCTGAGTGGCGCAAACAAGGCCTGTTCGCGCCTCCACTGTGAAAGTGCTCTCCTGGGACGCGGGAAGAAGTGGCAGATCTAGGAATTCAATGACCCAGTGCTCTTCCTACTAAAGCATGCAGTCATAGTTCAGCTGACTGCTATAAAACAAAGAAAGAAAATACATTTAAAACTAAACAAATGAGCAATTGTTTACTGTTGGCTTTAGAACACAGTTAAATGCCACTTTCTCTCTCTCACCATGGAACCGTGCCACTAACTGCCTTTTTATCTATTTTAAGACCAAAGAGCCAAGTAGGCTTATATATGCAAAGCAGATCCTGGGCACCAGCAATAAACCATAGGTAAATGAGATATGCATGTATTCTAATCAAAATAAACAAAAAAGTTCTCAACAAGGGAAACTATCAAAGTGCACTGGGACTCCACTGGCCTTAGAAGGAAAGAAGGCCCTAGCTAGTTTGGCTCAGTGGATAGAGCATCAGCCTGCGAACTGAAGGGTCCCAGGTTCGATTCCATTCCAGGGCACATGCCTGGGTTGTGCTTGATCCTCAGGAGGCAGCCAATCAATGATTCTCTCTCATCATTGGTGTTTCTATCTCTCCCTCTCCTTTCCTCTTTGAAATCAATAAAGATATATTTTTTTTTAAAAAAAGGGAGGGGGGGTTTTCACAAACCCCAAACAAGCAGCATCTGGCCTTGGCATGTACTATACCTCTTACTAAGCAGCCCTAAGTCTAGCATTAGTTGCAGCCAGCTTCATTTTGAAGCTTCATCAATTCCAGGTGCCTCCAAGCTCAGCACAAGTGGCAACCATCTGTAGATCACTTTGTAGCTCCTATCATGTGGCCATGGAGAAGGCAGAATCAGTGGCTGACCTTGGCCTGCACCAGAGTGCTTCCCAAGAGGCTCCCGATCCAACACACCTGGTGGCCAGCTACCGACCACACCAGAGCACCACCCAACCACCTCTACAAACGGACGAAAAGGATGGACGTGGCAGGCACCAGAGCCCCATAAAGTGAATGAATCCTGCTGCAGAGGGTCAGCACCTGCACAACAAGTCCTCCACTGTAGCCACAGCGTCCTCACAACCAACCAGCCTGAGGGCCAATCCCTCCCCCTGATGTGCCAACAGCAATCAGGGCTCAACTACAGCAAGAGGCACACACAGCCCACACAAGGGACAGTCCTGGAACACTCAGCTCAAGTTACTACTGTGGGGAAGAACGGGACGTGGTTGGAAAGTCTCTGAGGAGGGTTCTCCGAAAGGCCGGGCTCTGGGGGACCTTGCCGAAGGCGCAGCCCTGCCTGGACTTTTCCAAACAAGTCCGAGCCCCCGGGCGTTTTGCTAGAATCTCTGTTTAGTCTTTAAAGATCAGACCTTGTAGAAGCAGGTGCTTTCTCAAGAATGCTCACCCTGCTGATTGAATCTGGAGGTTAATTCTAGTTCCAGCTGTCATCCCGAGAAGAACCTGGGGAGGCAGGCGCACAGGGCTACGTGGCTTAGCCTCTCTTTCATAGAAACATGTGTGAGAGTAATAATTCATCTGTTGCTCAGGATTTGCCGGTCACCCCAGCAGGGTACCAGGAAGGTGGAACCACCCATAGGACACTTATTACATAAGACCATACCAAAACCAGGAGACGTAGACACAAACACAAGGAGGCAGACAAATTAAGAAGAAACATGCCCCAAATGAAAGAAAAAAATAAAATTCCAAAATTAAAATGGAGAACGAAAATCTATCAGATACAGAGTTCAAAACACTGGTTATAGCCCTAACTGGTTTGGCTCAGTGGATAGAGCGTCGGCCTGTGGACTGAAGGATCCCATGTTGGATTCCGGTCAGGGGCATGTACTGTGGTTGCAGACACATCCCCAGTAGGGGGTGTGCAGGAGGCAGCTGATCGATATTTCTCTCTCACCAATGTTCCTAACTCTATCCCTCTCCCTTCCTCTCTGTAAAAATCAATAAAATATATTAAAAAATTATAAAGCTGCTTAATGACCTCAGTGAGAACTTTAACAACAAGATTGGACCTACAAAAATGGAGATAGAAAACATAAAAAAGAACCAGTCAGAAATGAAGAATACATTGGAGAATGTCAACAGTAGATTAGACAAAACAGAAGATTGAATCAGTGATTTGGAATATAAACATACATAAAAATATCCCATCAAAACAGCAAAAAGAAAAAAAAAGTTTTAAAGAAAGAATAATTTAAGGGGCCTCTGGGACATCAAGGGTACCAAACGTTCACCTCACAGGGGTGCCAAACGGAGAAGAAACAGCAATGGGTTAAAAACCAAAGGGGGGAATAATGATGGAAAACTACCCTAAACTGGTGAAGGAAATAGACATACAAATCCAATAACTACAGAGTTCCAAACAAGATGAACTCAGAGGGCCCACGCTAAGACATATCATAATTAAAATGTCAAAAAGAGAGAATCTTAAAAGCAGCAAGAGAAAAGCAGCTAGTTACCTACAAAGGAAGTTCCCATAAGACTGTCAGCTGATTTCTCAACAGAAACTTTGCAGGCCAGAAGGGTTGGCACAAAATATGCACAGTGATGAAAAGCAAGGATCTACGATCAAATTTGCTTTACCCAGCAAGGCTATTATTTAGAATTGAAGGGCAAATAAAGAGCTTCCCAGACAACAACAAAAAGCTAAAGATGTTCATCATCACAAACCAGTATTACATGAAATGTTAAAGAGACAAGGATGAGGAGGAGAAGAAGGTGGGGGATGAAAAGGAGGAGATGAAAAAAGATAAATAAAATGGCAATAACTTTGTACCCATCGATAATTACTTTAAATGTAAATGGACTAAATGACAGAAGGTGTGCCCCAGCTGATTTGGCTCAGTGGATAGAACATTGGCCTGCAGACTGAAGGGTCCTGGGTTTGATTTCAGTCAAGGGCACATGCCAGGGTTGTGGGCTCGATCCCCAGTAAGGGATGTGAAGGAAGCAGCTGATCAATGATTCTCTCTCATCACTGATGTTTCCATCTCTCTCTCCATCTCCCTTCCTCTCTGAAATCAACATACACACACACACACACATCTATATCTATATCTATATATCTATATCTATATAGAGAGAGACAGATATAAAGTGGCTGAAAAGATAAAGGAATAAGACACTTACAAATGCTGTCTATAAGAGATCCACTTCAGATTGAAAGAGACATACAGATGGAATGTAAAGGGATGGAAAAAGATATTTCATGCAAATGGAAATGTGAAAGAAAAGCTCGAGTATCAATATTTATAGAACATGAAATAGACCTTAAAACTAGGGCTATAACAAGAGTTAAGAACACCAGTAACTCCTTTTCTGGGTATTTATTCAAAGAAACCTAAAACACTAATTAAAAAAGACATATGCATCCATATGTTTACTGCAGCATTATTTACAATAGCCAAGATATACAAAAAAAGAAATTCTAAATGTCCATCAATAAAAGTAAACAAATCACTAAAGATCATGTGTGAATGATATGTCATGTGTGAATCTTGCCATTTGCGACAACATGGATGAACTAAGTCAGGCAGAGAAACGCATATACCATCTAATTTCACTTACACATGAAATCTATCTATGTATACCTATAATAATAATAAAAGCTAACGTGCAAATCAATTGAACGACTAAACAGCAAAACAACCATCCGGATGACATTCTAGACGACCACCTATGACACCCACTAGCGCCAGGACAGCCAAGGCGGGTACGATGCGATTGCTCCCTGTGTGGGGCAATCACAGAGCCCCAGCCCCTGCCTCCACGATCACCCTGCAGAGGGAGTCCCAGGCCATTGGACAGTGTGGCTATCAATGGGGGGGGGAGGCTCTGTGATTGCCATGCAGAGGGAGGCCCAGGTCAGCCAAGTAATCACATCCCATACTTGTTGCCCACAGAGGGAGTTGACCAGTGGTGGGGGAGCGGGGACAGTGCCACAGACATGGCAAACAATGGCAGCAGTGGGGGCAGGGCCAGCTATGGGCAGTCAGGGGAAGGAAAACCCCAATAGGCCCTGATCACCAGTCAGGCCTAGGGACCCTACCTAAGGGCTCCTGGACTGCAAGAGGGCACAGGCCAGACTGAGAGATACTTCTCATGCATGAATTTCATGCACTGGGCCTCTAATCTGTAATAATAATTTTAAAAAAGCATAATATGCTAATTAGACTGGTATAAACTGGCACTTGGATATCCCCTAAGGGGTCAAAGATTGTGAGAGGGTACAGGCCAGGTTGAGGGACCTTCTCAATGTGCACAAGTTGTGTGTACCAGGCCTCTAGTCTACACTGATAAAAGAGAAACACGCAAATTGACTGTACCTCCACTACGCTCAAAAGCCACACCAACCAGCCAATCAGGAGTGAGTATGCAAACTAACCCAACCAAGATGGTGACGGCCATGGAGCTGGATCGAGCTGGAGGCTTGGGTTGCCCTGGCGATGGAGAAAGTCAAGCTTCCTGCCTGCCCTGGCCGGCCCTGGTCTCTACTCAAGGCTACAAACTCTGGCACAGCAGTTGAGGGTGATCAGGCTGGTTGGGGACAGGGCCGTTGGGGTTAAACAAACCAACAGGGGGGCCAGTTGGGAGTGAGCAGACTATTAGTGGGGGTCAGTTGGAGATGATCAGGACAGCAGTGGGAGCAGTTGAGAGCGAGCATGCCAGTGGGGAGGGAAGGTGTGGGTGAGCAGGCCAGTAGGGTAGACAGTGGGCTGGCACAGGAAAGGGGGGGCCAGTTGGGGAAGATCAGGCTGGCGGTGGCATTTGTGGGGGGGGAACAGGCCAGTGGCGGGGGGCCGTTAGGGTGAGCAGGCCAGCAGGCGGACTGGTTAGAGGCAATCAGGCAGGCAGGCAGGCAGGCAAGTGGCTGGAGCCAACATTCCTGGATTGTGAGAGGGATGTCCAACTGCCGGTTTAGGCCTAATCACTGTAAACCTGCAGTAAAACATTCTTCAAGGGGTCCCAGATTGGAGAGGATGCAGGCTGGACTGAGGAACAACCCCCCTTCCCTGTGCACGAATTTTGTGCACCAGGCTACTAGTGTGTGCGTGTGCGTGCGTGCGTGCTTGTGTGTGTATATACACACATACATATATACATACATACATACATATAAATAAATAAATAAATAAATAAATAAATGCCTAAACAACCGTTATGACAGATCGACCAAGTGACTGGTCACTATGATGTGCACTGACCACCAGGTGGAAGATGCTCAACACAGGAGCTTCCCCCTGCTGGTCAGTGCACTCCTACAGCCAACCTCCCATGGCTGGCCTCCTGTGGTCCCTCTCCCAGCCAGTTAGCCAAGATCAGCCCCAATTAGGACCGAGCGAGACGGCTCCAATGGGCTCCGATTGCTGGCCAGATGTTATTTCCAGGAATATACTCATTTGAACAATTATTTAGCATTTCAGAGCTTCCAGGAGAACAATATACATTTAATAAACACAACCTGAAAATGCCAGGGTGTCTTTAACAAATCTGTTAGGGAAGTTCATAGTGTTTGAGATCACACACTCACCCTAGTATTTCCTTAGCCTGTCCCAGGGTTACCCACACACAGGGAAATCAATGATCTTTCATCTTCCTTCCAGAAAGAAGAGAGCTACTTGGTCTACTGCCTCCCAATCTGTTCTTGCCTTTCTCCCTGGCATGTGGTGGCTCCCCGGCTAGAGCTATTTCCCTGCCCCCTTTGCAGGAAGGCATGACCCGGGTTATGGTCTCACCAATGCACTGTGGGCACAGTGATATGCTGGGTCACTTGCCTGCCTAAAAGGGTACTGCTGCCCTGCACGCCTGCTCCCAGATTTGTCACCTGGCTGCAGCCATGCAGACAAGGATGGTGCCCTCCCCACTGGAGCAGACACAGGGAAGATCCCAGTTCCTGCACAATTATGAAAGGCAGAGCCACCCACACAGGACCCTTCCCGTTACAACTGTCATGCACCACAGAAATGAACTATTTCCTAACACCGCTGCGGGGGTGTGGAGGTAGGGGAAGGGCACACGAAACAGCAGCTTAGGCTTTGATCTAAGAACTACAGCACCTAAGGTAACTACGGCTCTTCTCTAGAAGGGACATTTAACTCTAACCAATGGTTCCAAACAACAATGTTCTAGATTGTAGAATCTAGAAGATGAGGTAAGAAATAGCACGCACCAGCTTAACACCACAACTAAGGATGCCTTTCCCACGGAGTTCTGAGATAAAATGGAACCTTATTCCATCAGAAAGTAGTCTTAAAAATACAGAGACGTACCAAATGTGCCGTAGAATCCTCTGGGCCCGCAAGTCCCCACACCATACTTCTTTAGAGATGCCAAAGCCGCTGCCTTTGTGGAGGAAAGAGAGAGTTCAAAACTGGCATTTCCTAATCTTTAACCCGTCACCTCTCCCTCCCTCCCCTTTCCTTCCTTTCTTAGAACTATGACATCCTAGCAATAGGATACAAAGAAAAGCAGACATAAAGATTTAAGAACAGCCCTAGCTGTTCTGGCTCAGTGGATAGAGTGTCAGCCCGCAGACTGAAGAGTCCCAGGTTTAATTCCAGTCAAGAGCACATGCTAGGTTGTGGGTTCGATCTCCAGAGGGGGTGTGCAGAAGGCAGCTGATCCATGATTCTCTCTCATCATTGATGTTTCTATCTCTCTCCCCCTCTCAGAAATCAATAAAAAAAATATATATTTTTAAAAAGATTTAAGGATATAACTTAAACAGACATGTTCTATTAACTCAAATATAAAATCCCAGTTAATTTGATGAGTTTATTCTTTTTGGCTCAAAAACATTTACTTGCTGACAATGTCAACAGGAACTGGAGCCATTTCCTAAAGACATCTCCAACCATCACCAGGTCTGGCTCGGACAACACTAAGCCACAACAGCCCCTCCTGCCTCTCTCTGAAATCCAGTCACAGCTCTTATGGAAAAGAGTAACGCAGACACTCACAGCCCTATCTGATGCTCGACATCTATCTTTGATTTTATGTCCAGTTTCTCAAGTCAGTCATGCTATCTTTTCCCTTCAGCATGGGTGCTACTTACCTTCACTCTAGGGTTACCCAACAATCCAAGAAAATTAAAGGAGGCAAAGTTTATACATTCTTTTCCATTCACCACGATGCTGTGGCTTGGAGGGCTGGGGAAGAGAGATGAGAACGATTCACTCAGCCAACACTTATTACAGCACACACGCCCCACACTACGTGGCAGCAGACAGGACACAGTGTTGTTACTCTACACTACTTGTGCACTGGTCTTCCAGCTCCTGTACTGCTTATTTTTAAAAAGTAAAATTAGACAGTGGTGTATTAAAATCATATCCTTGTCCAATAATTCTTAATAGGCTACCCTGTACACTTCAGTTAAGAAGTTAGAATTTCAAAATGGATATATGGCAAATTTTTGTTTTGATTTTACAATTCACTGAAGAAAGAATAGCTAACCCTGGCCGGTTGCTCAGTGGTTAGTGTTGGCCTATGGACCAAAGGGTCAAGGGTTCAATTCCCAGTCAAGGGAACGTACCTTGGTTGCAGGCTCTCCAGCCCCAGTAGAGGTGTGTGTGTGGGAGGCAATGTGTCTTTCACACTATTTCTCCCTCCTTCCTTCTTTCCTCCCCCCCCTTCCTCCCCGCCTCCTCCCTCCTTCCACTTTCTTTAGCAATCAATGGAAAACATGTCCTCAGGTAAGGATTAAAACAAAACACAAAAAGAACAGCTAAATAAAGTACCTCAGACTCAACCACTGAGCAACAGCAGCTGGGATGGATATCCTATGTAATATTGAGATAATATGCAAACTGACCATCACAATCTTGCACAAGACGGTCATGCCATGTGGTCACAAGATGGCCACCAGAAGATGGCTGGTACGGTAGGGCAGTTGGGGGGACCAGGCCTGCAGGGGAGGGCAGTTGGGGGCAACCAGGCAGGCAGTTGGGGGTGACCAGGCCAGCAGGGGAGCAGTTAGGCATCAATCAGGCTGGCGGGGGAGTGATTAGGGGGTGATCAGGCTGGCAGACAGAAGTGGTTAGGGGCAATCAGGCAGGCAGGCAGGCAGGCAAGCGGTTGGGAGCCAGCAGTCCCAGATTGTGAGAAGGATGTCAGATTGCCGGTTTAGGATCAGGCCTAAATCGGCAGTTGAATATCCCCCAAAGGGTCCCAGATTGGAGAGGGTGCAAGCTGGGCTGAGGGACCACCCTTTCCCCCAAGTACACGAATTTCATGCACCAGGCCTCTAATATGTATATGTATACGTGTATATATATTAAAGCAGCGGTCACCAACCGGTAGTCCGTGAGGCCCAAAAGGTTGACGACCGCTGTATTAAAAGGAACAGAGTGCCCAGCTCCACAGGAGCATGCATCTGAGTGTGGCTGGGACAGGACAAGTCCTTTGCTGACAAACACAAGCTGTAGGCCATACAGAAACACAGGGCCAAGCTACAGGTCGCAAGCAACTAACCAGTTGTAAGACCAAATGGAGTCAGTCACAATCAACCTATTTTAACTCAAGGAAACCATGGAATAGAACAGAAGGGGAAGGCCCCAGCAAGGGACATGACTGCCTGGAACTTGTCTCAGTTGCACATCGGCACAGGTCTACATGCTGGGCTGCTCTGGAAAATGCACGAGGACCAGAAGAGACTGAGAAACTGCTCTCATTGGTTGTACCAACAGAACTGGTTTTCTTTGAGAAAGATAACAAAGATGCTGGGAAGCCAGGGGAGGAAATGAAAGACAATTTCAAGTAAATTCACAAAAGCAGATAAAAATTCAGCCATCTGCCCCGTGGCTACTGATGGCTTCAGAAGCTTGTGGACGTTACCTGGGCTTGTAAGCCTCAGTTTCTCTGTCTGTAAAACGGGGAGAGAACCTTTTCCTCAAGGTAACTGTCGTTTTAAAAGTGCCACAGAGGTGCTTCTTCCCTGTGGCTTCAAGGCTTTTCTTTTCCCCCGCTGGGACTGGGAGTCCATCATGTTATTTAGTTCGATCCTTCTCAGGGCTTCAAGTTTCCCCATTCCTCCCTAGCGTGGAGGTTTTGGCACTCACAGAAACACGAGAACACAAAACACCTATACAGACAACCCTATAGTAATAGTTGCTGCTGTGAAAGTCAAGCCATTCCACAAAAACCGTGCCACGGAGAAATCAAACTGTCAAGAGCGAGCACACCAAAGCCCTGAGCGCAGGCAAGCGGCCGCACGCACCCGGTTTTCGTCCAGCACCTGGACAAGGAGGGCAAAGAGCGTCCAGTGAGCAACAGGGGCTCCCACTTGTGCCCCACGCGGAAACCGGACACAGCGGTCCTGGAGAGCAAGACCCTTCAGGGCCGCCTTGCAGAAGGAAGTAAACTCGATCTAGAAAGATAGCTCCACAGTCAAGGCCTCAGAATGGGAGGAAGGAGAAGAAAACCTTCCCACCCCAAACCAAAGCCTCACTGTTAAGTCACCTGGATGAGCGAAGGCCCCTCGCGGCTCAGTGACGGGGAGAAGGGCGCTCTACCCGAGAGAACAGCCATTACAGACACCAGAACATCAGGTTTGGCGCTGCTGAGAACAGACAACTAGACCAGTGAGCGAATCTGGAACTCAAGAGAGCTGTGTATACATGAGCACCTGGCAAACGACTAAGCTACACATAGATATTTCTCTATGGAAAAAAATAAAGCTGTATTAGCAGGTACAAAGGTGAAGTCCAGACCTGTCACAAACCATAGATATTTGGGAAAAGATATGAAAGAAGACGTAGAAGAATGTCTTTGTGACCTTGGAGTAGGAAATGATCTCAAAACATGCAAACCATGAAGCCGAAAGGGATGAAACTGATTAAGTCAAAATTAAGACCTTTAGTTCAATAAAGACAGCGAGAATGAAGCTAACAGGTGTGCACTAACGAGAGTGATTGTATCTCACTGAATGTAAGAGGGCGCCAACTGCCGTTTACCGGCCACCACAGAAGGCACTGCCGCTGGAAGGTCAGGTGTTGTCAGCTAGAACTTTTGGCTGTATTTAACGAAAAGATCTGCTGGGCACTCTAGTCAGACTTTTGTTACACTCTTCTGAAATTATGGAAAGGAGAATACTAGCAGTTAAACTGGTCAGGACATTCCTAGCCTCTTCGTCCACGTTCCGACTGTCTGCTCTCCTCCGCTAGCCGCAGCCCCGAGGCCGGCCACGCTGTCCTGCTGCCTGCCTCCGAATAGCCAGGCAATGCTTCGCAGGTGCTCCTCACCCTCTGGCAAGAGGTCACCAGTTCAATCCCGGTCAGGGTACATGCCTGGGTTGTGGGTTCCATCCCAGTGGAGGGCATGCAGGAGGCAGCCGATCGGTTATGTTTTTCTCTCTCCTCTCTCTCTCAAATCAATAAAAACATATTTTTAAAAAACTGACTAAGGATTAGAATCCACACAGATTATGGGACTCTTGTTAATCAAAAGACATACTGGAGATCAGCAGAAAGATGTGAAAGATATCAAGAGGCATTTATAGAAAAGCAAAATTCCAGCAGCTGGTAAATACTCAAAGGCTCAGATAATCAGAGAAATGCAACCAGCCCAGGCTGTGAGGAAGCTGAATCCCCACAGACGGATGCAGCGGAGCGTCCATGGAGGATCACAATGGAGGGATCAAACAGGCTTGCAAGGGGACATTAACACAGGGTGTATCTTTTAATAGCATCTTCATCTTTCTCCCCACGATGGCATTTTAGAACTGTTACCTTACACAACAGAAGATGCAACAGTCAGAAGAAATGACGAGGAGCCCGGCACCTCCACCTCAGTATGCCTTGCTCCCTATTTCCTCAGACCACTCCATGCTAGCAAACGCTGTATTTATTTGATTGTTGGTCTGTCTATCTCAAGAAAACTCAGATTTTGATTTATTGCTCTATAAACCAATGTGCTCAGCACATTCCTTAAACATAGTAGGTTTTTGCTGAAAAAATAAATGTTGAGCAGAGACCTTGCAAAAAGTCAGAATACAGCCCTATCAGTTTGGCTTAGTGGATAGAGCATCAGCCCTCAGACTGAAGGGTCCAGTCAAGGGCAGGAATCTTGGTGGGAAGTTCCCTAGTCCTAGTTGGGGTGGGTGCAGAAGGCAACCAATTGATGTGTCCCTCTCACATCCATGTTTCGCTCCATCTCTCCCGCTCCCTCCCACTGTCTCTAAACGTCAGTGGAAAAATATCCTTGGGTGAGGATTAACAAAAAACAAAATAAAATGTCAGAATAGTCTGGAGCACAAAATTAAAAACATACATTCATAAGACATTAAGAATGTATTTTAAACCAACAATATAAATATAAAATGTATCATTTTAATACCATAGAAATGTGTCACACACAAAATGCCGATAGGAAGCGTGATAAAGTATTGCAGTGGGATCTCAGTGAAGAGGAGAGTTGGAGGCAGACACCACGGACAAAGGAAGTAGAGAACGAAGCAAACAAGACCACTGCCTCACGTGGGTGCTGACAAGACTGGAGCTGAGCAGGAAGACGTGCCACGGAGAAAACAAACCAGAAGTAAACCTCTGGAGAACGAGTGAGGAAGGAGACACACAATGCTCACAGTGGAGACATGAGCCCCACACATGTGTCATTCTCTATCCTACATAATAAAACCCTAGAATGCAAATGGATGGAATGGTGGAACCACCAGTCACACTGGCCACTAGGGGGCAGACGCTCAATGTAGAAGCTGCCCTCTGGTGGTCAGTGCACTCCCGCTGGGGGACCACCACTCAGCCAGAAGCTGGGCTCAGGTGAGGGTCACGGCTGGTGAGTGGCAGCAGAGCCTCTCCCACCTCTGCAGCAGCACTCAGGACCCCTCAGGGAATGTCTGACTGCCAGCACACGGACATCCCCGAGGGGACACTGCAAGAGGGCGCAGGCCAGACTGAGGGACCCCCCTGCCCCGTGCACGAATGTCGTGCGCTGGGCTTCGTGCACGGGGCCTCCAGTGTATGTATAATAAAGTGTTATGAATACATTTTTTATATTTATGCCCAGAAGAAACCTACAAACTACTCATGCCAAAACATCTGAAAACTCAAGAAATGGACAATGACTAAATGATGGTAAGCAAAACTTTAAGAAGGAAACCTGAACAGCTTTACAAACCCATTGAAGACAATGAAATCATGATGACATGATTTCATGAGACAAAAATCTGTGCTCAACAGAAATATGAGACAAAAATCTGTGCTCAACAGAAATACATACATATGAAATTCATACTGTTGCTAGGAAAATAATAAGACTAACATATATCTTTGATACCAAAATAGACCAGCACAGTAAGGGGAAAAAAGATGACACTAAACTCATTTATCAACATAGACATTAAAAATTTCAAATATTAGCAAAACAAATCCTGCAATTTATAAAAACCACATTCATCCTTAAATAGGGCTTATTTTAGGAATGTAAGGATTACTTCCTAATAGAAAAGCCTATCCATTCACAAAAATGCCTACAAAAGTCTAAAATATTTGACCTTACCAAGAGCAGGCAAAGGCGATGACAGTAACAAAATGTGGGAAACTAGAGAGCAGAAGGGGGAGTTGTATTTGGTAAAACAGAGACCCGATAGAAAGCGGAGGGTGGGAAAGCTAGCGTGAGTGGCGCAGGGAAGGCTGCAGCAGGCCTGAAAATGCTCCCAGGCGGGGGCAGAGCTTCCTGGAGAGGGAGAACAGGAGGGGGACTCGGGAGCCCAGCCTGGAACCTTTCATAAGGAGTCACTTCCTTAGGTCCCCTTCTGGTCCTGCAGGAAGGCAGATTTACTCTGGAAATGCTGAATATAAACTAAAATTCCCAAGGACCAGTGAGGGCTCAGTGCCACTTTGAAAACAGAATCAGTATAAATTTACCAAAATAAAAATGGGACACTGAGCCCTCCTCCATCCTCCAACTCGGCTCCCAGAGGGCGGGAGATCAGGCTTATAAGGGGCACCCCCTGAAACCACCCCACCCCATCCCAACACATGGGAGTACTCCTTTACGGCGAAATTCAAAGAGAGGAAAAGCAGAAAATACTGAATCTGGGATCCCCTCAAATCAAGGGCAGGTCCTTGTCTGATTACCCTCAATTGAAAGTGATGCCCACTATCAATCAGGAAGCCCAGCCCATTGACACAGGGCTTCGAATTAGCATTTCAGTGTCTCAGTCTTAAGAATGGATTTTCATCAGAATGCCAAGACAACTCAAGGGAAAGAATAGTCTTTTCAACAAATGGTGCTGGGACAACTGGGTATACACATGTAAAAGAATGGAGATGAACCCCTACCTCAGAGCACTATAAAAATTAACTCAAAATGAATATGAATCACTGACCTAATCTAAAAGCAAAAACTATAAACTCTTAAAAAACGCAAAGAAGGAAATCTTCATACTGTTGGATGGGGCAAAGATCTTTAGATATAACACAAAAGCACAAGCAGCAAGCAAGAGTATAATGGGATAAACTGGATTTCATTAAAATAAAAAACATTTGTCGGGCCAGTGTTGCCCAGTGGTTGACCATAGACCTGTAAATCGATTCCTGGTCAGCATTCGATTCCCGGTCAGGGCACATTCCTGGGTTTCAGGCATGAATCCCAGAAGGGGAGCATGCAGGAGGCAGCCAATCAATGATTCTCTTTTATCATTGATGTTTCTATCTCTCTCTCCCTCTCCCTTCCTCTCTGAAATCAATAAAAATATATCTTTAAAAAATTAAAAACATTTGTGCATCCAAGTACACTAGAAGAGAATAGATACAAAAACCTAGAGAATGGGAGAACATATTTACAAGTCATATATCTGATAAGGGCCTAGTACACCAAATATATAAAGAACTCTTACAACTCAATGATAAAAAGATCAATAACTGAGTAGACTATCCCCAAAGACGACATATGAAAATGGCCAATAACCACATGAAAAGACACTCAATAACATTATCAATAACATTAGCCATTTGGTATACTACTTCCCACCTACCAGGAAGGCTATAATTAAAAAGACAGAAAATAAGGGTTGGCCAGAATGTGGAGAAAGTGGAGTTCTCATATACTACTGGTGGGAAACATAAACATGTATATTTACATATATTTTCTTTTTTCATGTACTCCCAAGTGGAAACTACCCAATGTCCACCAACTGAAGAATGTGTAAACACCATGTGATCTATCCCAAGTGGGATGTGCTTTATCCATGAAGATGAATGAAACACTGACAAATGATACAACATGATGAGCCTTGAAAACATTAGGCTCCAGGAAAGAAGACAGATGCTGAGAGGTTCCTTTGCTATAAAATGCCCAGAATAGGCAAATCCATAGAGAAAGTAAATTAGTTGCCAGGGGCTGAGGAGTAGAGGGAATGGGGAATAGCTGCTAATGGGTATGGAATTTCTTTTTAGGGTGCTGAAAATTCTGAAGTTGGATGGTGGCAATAGTTACACAACTCTGTGAATAAACTAAAACCCATTTAATAGTGTACCTTAAAAGGGTGAATTTAATGTTATATGGATATTGCAATAAGGCTGTTATTAAAATTTTTAAAAAATATATATTTTATTGATTTTTTACAGAGAGGTGGAGAGAGGGATAGAGAGCTAGAAATGTCGATGAGAGAGAAACATCAACCAGCTGCCTACCAGGGATGTGCCCGCAACCAAGGTACATGCCCTTGACTGGAATTGAACCCAGGACCTTTCAGTCCGCAGACCGACGCTCTACCACTGAGCCAAACCGGTTTCGGCTGTTATTAAAATTTTTAAAAAATATCCAAGTTAAGTAAATTCACTTACTCTTGTGTCAACTCAGTATGGAATGTAAAGAGGTATTGCATAAGTTGAAAACTCTAAACTTATCAATAACAAAATATCATGTTTTTGTGTGCATGGTTTTTGTAGACTATTTATATAATGCTATTAATTACAATGAGACATTCTGCATATTGGGGGAAAAAAGATGCTAAGGATCACCAGATATTGAGAAAGTACTACACGTGCAATAAAAACACAAAAAACAATCATTCTATTGTAAAAGAGTAAAATACACCAACTTCAAGATAGTGGTAATATTGTATGGGAGGCAACAGTAAGTGATAGATGGGAAAGTTTCTTTAGCTATATTTGTAATGGTTTCTTTCTTTTAAAAAATATATTTCAAAATAGCAAAATGCCTATTAATTCTGGATGATTACTAATACATATGTGTCTATATTTTTAAAATAATTTGGAATAGCACATACAAAAAGCAAAGATACCCAACAGAAGAACTAATAATAAAAACAGATCAGACACTGGAAGCAAGAAGAGAGGTAGGATAAGTGAGCTGAAGTTTCATAATTCATGCTGTGAGTCCATAGGTATTTCCACTGTTAATCTAGTAGTAGTAGGGTCCGCATACTGTTACTAGCTTATTATGGAGGAAACCTGCAACAGACCTAAAATCAGAAGCAAACCAGGTGGGAAGAAGGGAGTGCTGCTTTTCATTTTAAGTGTGTCTGACCACTTTACATATTATCATGTGTGTGTATTATTTTGAAAAATATATTTTTTTTTTAGAAAAAGGGACAAACCGTAATGCTCAAATTGAAGACTACAAAAAATGTCCATATCATTCCTAAAAGGAAGTTTTATATTTGGAATTAAAGCAGTTAGTTTCTGATCTGCAGATGTTTCTAAATGTTTTATTTCAGGTAAGAAAGGAATAGCATTAAAGACTGTACTTTGCTGAGCTTACCCACAGAAACAGTAACAAAGTGATTTACCCTGAAACAATGTTGTAGTTGAGAGCAGGATGGTCTTTTGAGATAGGAGGAACAAGAGGTTCTGGTTGCCACTCTTCAATCAATTCTTCTTTTTCCTACAAGTGAAAAGGTGTTAGAACAGCACAATGCCAGCTCCTGGACAGTGACAGCAGTATCTACACTTTGTTGTAATGGGACCATCATAGTGAACACACTGCTAGAACCAGAGGTCTAGTTATCATTAGAAAAGAATGAATCACTTTTGAGTTTTGGGCACTTAACCTCCTCACATCTTAGGCAAAATACTTTTTTTCCAAGGAGTTTTGTGGGTGACTAAAAAATTTAAGAAAACTTTATTTCTATAGTCAAAATTTTTCACCATGCAAAGTACAACTTATACTGATTGTGAAACAAAAAGAAAGTATACAATACAAAGGTGAGAAGCATTTCTGCTAGTTCAGCTCAGCCTCTACCCCAAGACAAAACAGAAAGCCACACCAGAAGTGCTGATGGAGGTGGCCATCATGTTCCTACAAGCCACCTGCAGGAATTCAGGTGTAGCTAAAATACAGAAAAAAACAGTTGTAATTATTGTAATGGGATTTTGTTCGGAATTTCTCACAAAAAGCTACTTTATTCCTTGTATCTGCTATTTTATGCATTATAAGTATTTTTGACTATTTTGTGTTTCTTATCCTTTTTTGAATCAGAAAAAAAAAAGGTAATTGTGAAAATGTGTCTGGATGTACAGGAGATGAGGCCCCTAAATTAACATGGTGGCCACGGCGATCCTTGCCTTGCAAACAGACCCTCTCCCATTAGTTCTGGTCTCAAACTTCCATTAAATGCTGTTCGTATTTCTCCCGTTAGGCAACTCCAGAGCAAGACCAAAAGCATGTTCACCTGATTTTCAGGCACTCAAAAATACTGGCTGCATAATCAACCAATAAATGTCTCAGATGTGAGAATGCACTCACCACACCCTGCCATTCAGAGCCTCTGGAGGTCTATCCGACTGAGAAGGACACTTCTCACTCACAGCTCTCAGTTTCTTCCTCACACTGCTGGGAGGGTCCAATGTCAGTGATTACCAAATTTCGATCTAGCTAAGTCTGCTTTCAGAGGATTTTTCTAAAACTACTAGAGGCCGGATGCATGAAATGTGTGCAAGAGTAGGCCTTCCTTCCCCCAGCTGCCGGAACCGGCTTCCCTCTGGCACCAGTGGTTGGGCTTCCCTCACAGCCCCAGCTTTGTCAGGAAGGTCATCCAGAAGGACATCTGATCTAATTAGCATATTATGCTTTTATTATTATAGATGTTTACCTATCACTCTTTTTTTAAAAAAATGTATAGCCGAAACCAGTTTGGCTGTGGATAGAGTGTCGGCTGTGGACTGAAGGGTCCTGGGTTTGATTCCGGTCAGGGGCATGTACCTTGGTTGTGGGCACAGCCCCAGTAGGGGGTGTGCAAGAGGCAGCTGGTCGATGATTCCCTCTCATTGATGTTTCTAACTCTCTATCCCTCTCTCTTCCTCTCTATAAAAAATCAATAAAATATATATATATTTAAATGTATATATGTGTGGATTGATACGTTTAAACTAAAACTAAGAATATTTGGATTCATCAAACCCTTTAAAAGTTGGGCTAGAAATCTGTTTCACGGCCACTTAGTCATCCACAAGAAGTTCCTAAATATCAAAGGGAAAAGCATGGAAAGGACTTCTGGCTGCAGGGCCCAGCCTTACTGCAGTGCTACAGGAAGAGTGTTCCTTCTGCGACACGATAATCCCACAAAACATTCATTAAAAGGGGCGGGGAAAGGGGGAGATCTGTGGTCAAGTTTAGGGTATTCCTCCAAATAGGGGTTCAAATGTGCACTGGCATATTAAGGATTACACCATGCAATGAGACATCTCTTTATTCTGCTTTTCTCAGGCTGCCAGAACATTCTGCCCTAAAAACATATGCTACATGTTCCCCAGGGGACAGTTTAATATGCATGACCAAGACAGCAGCAGCTGGTCAGGCAAACCAGGGCAGCAACTGCACATCGCTGTGGCAATCCCACTCCCCTGCATTTCTTCCTGGGAGGCCCAGGAAGTAGAGAAAGGCCCAGGGCTTCATCTGTGCACTGCACTCAATGCTTCCTGCGAACCAACCTTTCAGAGACTTTTGTGGGAAAACATCTCTCCCAATCCCTGCCTCCCACACATCTGGCACAACAATCCCAGTGACAAAAACTGTGCTGCAATCAAAACTGTTCTTCCTCCCCGTACTGAGGCAGTCACTAAGTGCTCCTACCCTGTCCCTCATACCAACGGAGTGCATGGGCAGTGCTACAGTTCCTCCAGTGTAGGCACCTCTGCTTTCTGAGTTCACCTGGCTTGGGCTTGAGCTGGGTCCCTTACCACACAGCACACATCACAATTCAATTTGGGGTGGGGAGGTGGAGAGGGGGGATGAGGAGGATTCTTTCCAACTCACTTTTCTTTATGAAGACCACAGGGAAAACTTTCAGACTTCAGAAACGGGGGCTTTCCCCGACAACTCAGTAACCCTGCCTTTGGAAATGGCAAAATCCAGTAGCTACCCGAGCTTCCCTTTCCTCACCTACTCTAAGGCTGCTGCTTGTCCCCAGTGAGCAAAGAAGTCTGCAACAGGCTACTTCTCCGGGGACACTTGGCTCTGCGTTTGCCTGTCCCGTATTCCCCCACCTTGATTGTCTTACCGTGCAGAAAACACTTCACCACAAATCCTTTCAGGAAAGATGTAGCCACAATCATCATACACCAGATAGTAAAATAGAGATTTAATTTCTTACCTTGACTGTAAGATCAGATCGTTCTTGCAATTTGTAAGTTTTAGAGAAAAGAAGTCTGATTATCCAGAGTATTAGAATTCCTTCTAAAATAAGATGGTAAGCAGGAGCCTAAGAGTGAATAAAAAACAGAAGTGAAATGAACACTTGTAAAACCTGCATATAAAATGTAATGCACCTACAAATACTGCCCCCTATGATCTTTAACCTGTTACTTTTTAAAATTTACTTTCAAAGCTCCTTTCATTTCTACTCATTGCTTTTCCCGTTTCTAACAGGCAATTTCCTTTACACATAAAAAAATCTCTAGTATTGTGCTTTAAAAGATCGTTAGAAAAAAACTCTTTAAAATAAATCTGACACAGAATCCCAACATGTCAAACAACATCCATTTTGAGAGCCTGGAGGTAATTTAAATTTTTACCTGGGAAATGACTGTAACAAACATATCCCAGCTTCACAAGCCTCTTTAGCCACTTCTACCGTGTGTGAGGCAACAAAGTTATTTGGAAATCAGTTTCCACAGTGCTGCACATCTTACTACATTTTTTTTTTTTTTGTATTCTTCTGATAGCCCCTTTAAATTCTTCTTCTAACATGGCAGAATAAAAAACACTTTATAAATGCTGGGATAACAGGTCTTTTTTCTATTGTAGTTCCCCCAAATTGTAGTATTTTCCACATAAACAGGCATAAAGATATCTTAATGAAATTATCCATGTCAGCTTCTTTCAGGAAAAAGCTCAAGGTGACTCCTAACTGCTGTCCAACCAGACACACACAGTGCGTGTGGAAGAGTCCCCGTATCCACTAACCCCCAGGCAGTTACAGGATGCTCCACTCCCATAGTCTGTCACTGGAAAATTTAAAAGAGGTATTTTGAAATGTAAACACAAGTTATTTTCAAACATTAGAAAGTAGTGATGATGAATCATCACAGTTTTAAAAATTTCAGAATGTGGAGATAGGAAAACTGAAAAATTTGTACAGATAACTTTCAAATTATAGATTTTGGTACACATACATACACTATTATTTCTTTTTTGGGTGCACTCCACAAGAGTCCTCAAATTCTACATACCAAGTATACAGAAATTGGGAGCAAGAACAGAAATCTCTCAAGATGATTTTTTAAAATATGTGAATCCTCCTTGAATATAATTCTCTTAAGAATGAGTCTAAATATCCATTTGGTTTCCTCAGTAACTGGATTCTAATAGGCAAACATCTGCCCAAGTCACTAAACATCCCACTCCACAAAAAGCACACTAATTGTCCAGTGAATTAATAAAATCCACACGTGCAGCTTTCTTTCCTGGAAATGTTACATTCAGGGAGACTTCTCCCAAGTGTCACTCTTGGTCAGTTATGCAATTTTCAAGAAGAGAGCAAAAATAGAAAAGAAATTATTCATTTATACAAAAGTAAACATTAAATTTTAGTAGCTCTTATTTTACTATAATGAATCTAATGTTGGACATCAATGATGCCACATCTGTTGTCAACTGCTTTTCATCAAGGCCATGGTAGACACCACCATCGCCCATGCCACTAAGCAGTGATGTTAAGCTCCAAACAATTGTCAAAGGAAAACTGAGATTCACTGTAAATGACTCTGAGCTCTCCATGTTTGCCTGTTTGTTCAAGGCACTAGTCCCAGCGTCTTGATCTGTGTTATCCAAAACCAGGGCCACTAAGTCACCAGGTAATTATTTAACGATACATCTAAATTCACTTAACAAATTTAGTTCCTCAGTTGCACTAGACACAGTTCAAGTGTCTAATGGCCACATATGGTTAAGAAACAGTTCTGTTGGACACTGCGGTGAAGCTCGGTGAAATATATGTCAAATGAACGAACATTCTCTAAGACTGACATTTTGATTTCACGTTATCTAACGTAAGTGAAATAGCTAGCCTTGTCTATTGACAAGAAAATAAGACGTATAAGAATGAGAAACTACGTGGATTTCATATTCCTAAATCCTAAGTCATTGGGCTTCTAACCTCACGCCCCGATAAAAGCACACTAAACTCATCACAATTCTGCCCGCTTTTTCCTGCTCCGCAGCCTGACTTCCCGGGGCCTCCCAGCCGGCCCCTTCCGCTTTCCAGGAGCCACCCGGCCTCCGGGACATCTCCCCCGGCCCCTCCCACGCCTTCCGGCCGGGCCCCGACCGGACCGAGCGGGCTGCGCGCCCGGAGGCAAGCCAGGGCCCTCGGCTCCGCCGCCGGCCCCTCGCCTCTGTCCGCCGCCGGACCCGCGTGCCCACGGCCCGTCCAGCCCGGACGCCCGGCCCGGCGAGGGCGCCAGGCCGCCGGCCACGAGCCCACGCGCGGGAGTGTCGCGGCGCCCGGACAGCCGCGCTCACCTCGTAGAGCGCCTGCACCATCTCCACCAGGACCCACTGCTCCGCGGCGGTCGCCATCCTCAGCCGCTCGGGCTTCCTTCCGGAAGGCGGGTCTCAGGGACGTCAAACCGCGCGGCGCCGGCCGGTGACGTCACGTCTGGGCGGGGCGGCCGGGCGGGGCGCCGCCCCTCGCGCGCGCGCACTGGCGCCGGGGCTGCCACGGGAGAGCCGGGTCGGGGCCGCGGGGAGGGACCGCGGGCTGCCCGGTGCCACGCCTCTGGCTGGGCTGCGGGCGGAGGGAGTAAATACACGGCCCTCGCCCTCGGCCTGCATTTGAGCGCTAGGAGTGATACTAATGGGATTGGAAACCATGATCTTTACTTTTAAATTACGTAAGCAATCCCAGAAGGTATTATCATCCAAAATACAGAAATATGAACTAAAACACCTAACTCTTCCACGGTGCTTCCTGGGTGTCCCGGGCTGGGTGTTGCAGTATTGCATAGAAAGAAGTAGGTGTGGAACCTTCCAGTGTCTTCGGTGTCCGACGGAAGAAAGTCCAACATACAGAAAATTTTATGAGTTTATTTGAGCCAAAATTTTGAAGATCGAGAAAACATTCCACAGAATGGCAGTTTGGCAGCTCATTTTATAAATCGGAATCAGGAGATTGAGAAAGGTTAGGTGAAATCCACTGGTTGTAGATGACTGAGGTTGGGGAAGGGAGGACAGTTAATCTCTAGGATTGGGTCAAACATAAAATGGAGCCCTAGCCGGTTTGCTAAGTGGTTAGAGCCTCAGCTTGCAGGCTGAAGGGTCCCAGGTTCATTTCCAGTCAGGGGCACATGCCAGGGTTGTGGGCTCCATCCCCAGTGGGGGCAGGCAGGAGGCAGCCAATCAATGATCCTCTTTCATCATTGATGTTTTTAAAAAAATACATTTTATTGATTTTTTACAGAGAGGAAGAGAGAGGGATAGAGAGCTAGAGACATCGATAAGAGAGAATCATCGACCAGCTGCCTCCTGCACACCCCCTACTGGGGATGTGCCCACAACCAAGGTACATGCCCTTGACCGGAATTGAACCTGGGACCTTTCAGTCCGCAGACCGACGCTCTACCACTGAGCCAAACCAGTTTTGGCATCATCATCAATGTTTCTATCTCTCCCTTTTTCTCTCTTCCTTCCTCTCTGATATCAATAGAAATATATATTTTAAAAAGTGAAATAGAGAGACACATACTTACACATTAGTAGGTGAAGGGAGTTAACAATCAGCATCCTATATAATCCTATATAATAAAGTGGTAATATGCAAATTGCCCCTCATGCCCATGTGTCACAAGGTGGCCACCCCCACGTTGTCAAAAGATGGCCTGCAGGGGAGGGCAGTTGGGGGCGATTGGGTCAGCAGGGGAGCAGTTGGGGGCTAACCTGGAAGACAGACATCCCCCGCGAGGGCCCAGACTGGAGAGGGTGCAGGCTGGGATAAAGGACACTCCGCTCCCAGAGCACAAATTCCATGCACCAGGCTAGTTAATAGAGATGGTATGCAGGCAACAAGGTAACAATGAGAAATCTTGTGCTGATGATTGTGCCTTCTAGGGTTTTAGAAAGGAAAGTTACTGAAATTTCAAACATTTGTTATTCCAGATGAAAAGAGAATAGACAGGACTCACTTAAGCTAAAAATTTATCGTTATCAAGAAGGATAAATAGCCGGGACCGGTTTGGCTCAGTGGATAGAGCGTCTGCCTGCGGACTGAAGGGTCCCGGGTTCGATTCCGGTCAAGGGCATGTACCTTGGTTGCGGGCGCATCCCCAGTGGGGGGTGTGCAAGAGGCAACTGATCGATGATTCTCTCTCATCAATGTTTCTGGCTCCCTGTCCCTCTCTCTTCCTCTCTGTGAAAAATCAATAAAATATATTTTTTTAAAAAAAGAAAGAAAAAAAAGAAGGATAAATGGCCCTAACCAGTTTGGCTCAGTGGATGGAACATCAGCCTGCGGACTGAAGCATCCCAGGTTTGATTCTGGTCAAAGACATCTATCTTGGTTGTGGGCATATCCCCAGTAGGGGATGCGCAAGAAGCAGCTGATTGATGTTTTCCTCTCATTAATGTTTCTAACTCTCTATCCCTCTCCCTTCCTCTCTGTAAAAAAAACAAAAAACACACCCAACAACAATAAAAATATATATTAAAAAAAGAAGGAGGATAAATGCCTGGGACTAGATTAACCACCATGTGCTTACTTTCTGTCACCATATTTATAAGGCCTGACAGGCCCTCCCACCCCTGCAAAGATGTCAGGTTCAGATTACAGCACTTTCTTATTGTAAACAATAACCCTCACCCTCACTCTTGCCCTCATCCACCACCTCACCCTCATCCTACCCCTAGCCCTAACTCTAACACTAATGTTAAAATAACCTTAACCTGACCCTAACCCTAACCCTAACCCTGGTCCTAACCCTAACCCTAAATCTAGCCCTAAACCTAACCCTAACCCTAACCCTAGCTCAAACCCAAACCCTAATTTTAAATCTAACTTTAACCCTAGCTGTAGCCCTAATCATAATCCTATCCCTAAACTTAGCCCTAACCCTAGGGCTAATCTTAACTATAACGCTAACCATACGCTAACCTTAACACTAGGCCTCACCCCAACCTAAACCCTAAACTAACCCTATCCTAAAATCTAGCCCTAATTCTGACACTAACCTAACCCTAATCATAATCCTATCCTGAGCCCTAACCCTAACGTTACCTCACCAGGAGATTCCAATGTGCGGACAAGGAACCAGTTGCTGACTCTAACACTATCACTTACCTTAACCTTAGCCCTAAGCCTAACACAAGCCCTATCCCTAACCCTAATTCTAACCCTAACCCTAACCCTAACCCCAGCCCTGGCCTTCACCAAAACACTAACTCTGATACTAAACCCTAAACGTAGCAAGAACCTAACCCTAACCCTATCATTAACACGTGTCCTAGCCCTAGCTTTAACCCTAGTCCTGGCCCTAATCCTAACCATAACAATAGCCTTCACACTAATATTAACCCTATACCTAATCCTAAACATAACACTAACCATAACTTTAAGCCCAGTTATAACCCTAAACCTAATCCAACCATAAAACCTAACACTAATTCTTGCCCTAGCTTAGCCCTAGCCCTAACCCTAACCCTAACCCTAACTCTCCAAGTAATTCCAAGGACCCAGATGCTAACCCTAACCCTAAACCTAACCCTAGCTCTAGTTCTAACCTAAACCCTAACCTTAATTTTAATCCTAATCATGTCCCTAGCTTTGTGCTGAGCCTTTATTTTATAGCCAGAGGTAAAATAGTAGTGGTCACCATAGTTACAATGTTCTCATGAGTGTCACTTGTTTTGGCAGCACTTATTGCACCTCTCACAGCCCATTAGCTACCTGGGAAGGATCTAGGGAGCAGCATAAGGTCAAGCCTAATTATGCTAAGAGGGCTCTGCCTGGTGCTTGCACCTGCTTGCCGGCACTTGCCTCACTTGCACCCACTGCCAGTGCTGGAGCTTCCACTTGCACCCACTTCCAGCACCTGGCGCTGGCCCTGATCTCTCAGTGCCATCAGCAGGTGCAAGTGGCTGCTGGTCCTGAGCACCCCTCAGGGCTTCTCCACCTCTCCTGCTCCTGAGGGGTGATCAGGGCAGCAGCTGCTTGCAGCCGTTGATGGCACCAGCCCCGCTGGCACCTGCTGCTGGCATTGGCCCCAATTGCCACATGCCTCCAGCCGGTGCGAGCAGGGCAGGCACTGTCAGTGTGTGGGAACGGTGGCAACAGGAGTGGGGCTGCCGGCAGACAGGGGCCTGGGGGCTGCGGTGGGAGGAGTTGAGCAGGGGCGTGGAGGATGGGCTGAGGTCCACCCCTGTTTCTACCACAACCTCTGGCCTACAGTTCCTTTCAAGGTGCACGAATTCATGCACTGGGCCCCACGTATATGATAATTTTCTTTCTGAGTAGAATGTAACAACATGAAATCTCACTTATAAGTAGAGATCTTATCCTATTAACACATTAAACGCCATGTCAGTCACCGGTGACTGACATTATATTTTTCGGCTGGTCCTCATCAGTCACTGGTGCAGCCAGCATATTGGTGAAATCGTATATTGCAGGCTGGACAAAAAGGAAAACAGGCTTGATGCTTAATGTGTTAAAAACAGAAACAAATACAACCCGTAAGATAAATGAGTACTCCCAAAAGGAGGGACTGGGACATTAGCCTGGAATCTTATCCCACACTAACACAGAACAGCAAAAGACCTTGGGTTCTGAGTGGCACAAAGCCCAAACAGCAGAGACAGAGGTTCCTTGTGTTCATAAAATGGACAATAGTAAACCGAGTCCCCAAAAGATAAGAACTTCCTTAACCAAAGTTACATTACAGACAGGTAAATCTATTCCTAGATAAGAATTTTGGGCAGTAGATGCCTTGAGAAGGAGAGCAGGGAGGGTCTCAGCAGCTGCTGGGAAGTTCCTGAAATCCCTGCCATGAGTTCAGCCTGCCACAAGCAGTGGGATATGCCCCATCTTTAAACAAACTAAGCCAAACAACAAAGAGACACAAAACAACAATCAACAGAGACACTCTTATATACAACTAGAGGTCCGGTGCACGAAATGTGTGCATGGGTAGGGTCCCTGGGCCTGGCCAGCAATCAGGGCCGATGTGGCCTTCTGGCTGCTGGCCAGGGCCTTCCTTCATTCTGCATCACCCCTTGGTGGTCAACACATGTCATAGCAAGTGATTGCCCAAGGGGACAATTTGCATATTAGGCTTTTATATATTAAGACCAGAGGCCCAGTGCATGAAATTCATGCATGGGGGTGTGTGTCCCTCAGCCCAGCCTAAACCCTCTCCAATCTGGAACTGCTGGCTTCCAACAGTTCACCTGCCTGCCTGCCTGATGGTCCCTACCTGCTACTGCCTGCCAGCCTGATCACTCCCTAACCACTCCCCTGCCAGCCTGATTGACACCTAATTGCTCCCCTGCTGCCCAATTGCCCCTAACTGCCCTCCCCTGCAGGCCTGGTCCTCCCAACTACCCTCCCCTACAGGCCTGGTCACCCCTAACTATCCTCCCCTATAGGCCTGATCCCCTACCCCCAACTCCCCTTTCCTGCTGGCCTGCTCCCTCTCAACTCCCCTCCCCTGCAGGCCTGGTCACCTCCAACTGCCCTCCTCTGCAGGCCTAGTCCTCCCCAACTGCCCTCCCTTGCAGGCCTGGTCCCTCCCAACTGCCCACCCCTGCAAGCTTGGTCCCCCTCAACTGCCCTCCACTCCTGGCAATTTTGTGGCAGCCATCTTGTGTCCACATGGGTGTGGCCATCTTTGACCACATGGGGGCAGCCATCTTGTGTAATGGAATGATGGTGAATTTGCATATTACCTCTTATTATATAGAAACACATCCATAGACAAGAGCTTCCCATCATACTTTCTCAAACACTAATCTCCACTTGTCCCAGTTAAGAGGATATTAAATAGCAAGGCCAAGTAGTATTACAGTAAAATACCCTTTTCCTTTTTTTCATTGGCGGTAAGGGTAATTAGCCCAATATCCCAAAATCCATCAATGGATAGAGCCACCAGCACCAGGCAAAGTTACACCAGGCAAAACCACCCTAACATACAATATCTACAACCGTGTGTAGCTTACCCTGAACAGCCAGACCTTACCCTGCACAGCCATAACTTACCTGCACAGCTAGACAGAATAACCAGGTAAAGACCTTGAAGGGTGCTTGCAACCAGGAGCTGGTCAGGCTCACCCCAGACGGAGGCAACTGACAACTAACTTCCCCCGTTACAGTTACAGAAGCTGGATTCAATTTGGGTTTTAGGTGGGACGACAGGGATTACTGAAGCTGCAGCTGGGACTCAAAACGGGAAAATTCCTGGAAGCACTGCAAATAAAAGAGTCCAGGCCTCAGCCCTGGGAACACCCAGTGCGGGAGAGCAGCAGGTCATCTGTGAGAATAAGCAAGTCATCTTTTCTGTCATAGAACAGTTTAGACAGCTGCCATGTTGGCCGCATGGCTTGCAGCTCCCTGGGGGCTGCCATCTTAAAACAGCAAAGGCCAACCTCTCCCTTTGAATTAGCCAATCATGAAAGACTGTGCGCCTGAGCTCCAATTAAGAGCAAAGAACAGGTCACGTGCATAAGGGATTATAAAATCAAGCAGCCGTCTGCTAGGTGTGCACATGCTTCCAGACCATGTGTGTGCACCCTTCTCCATAGAAGTAAATATGTTTGCCTTGCTGCCTGGCTCCGAGTGTGTTTTGTGTTCTCCCAGGACCCCTGACTTGTGGGGCTAGCATTATTTCTTACATCATCCACAAGCATCTGCTCTGCACCCCATAAAGCCAGCTGCTTGTATTGGGCAGCAGAGGGCAAAGGTTATGTGAGAAAGTGGGAATTACAGGCCTGGGAAGTGAGCACGGGATGATCACTACAGTTACCAGTCATGCCGGCTGGCGGGAGGGGTCACCGAGGCAGGGGTCACAGGTTGCAGGCACAGGGGCTGGGCTGTGAGAGCAGGTGCCTTCCAGACTGGATTGTTTCAGCCACAGGTTGTAAATCTTTCTGAATCCTCAAGTGCTGGTTTCTTTTTTGCTTAACAGTTTCATCCTCAATTTGTCTCTTTATTATAAACTAGAGACCCAGTGCACGATACTCCTGCACCGGTGTGGTTCCTAGGCCTCCCCAGCGATGGAAGAGTGAGCATCTGGAGTTGAAGGTTAGGTCCCAGCTGACTTCTGGCCCTGGGCAGCACTTGGGCCCAAGGGCCTCCGAACACCCCCTCCCCCACCAGAGTCACAGCATCCACCGGAGTCCCCATGTGGAGAGGCAGTGAGTGAGGCCAGTTGCTGCAGGCCAGGGTGTGGCGTGGGCCTTTGGTTCTGGCCAGCAGTGCAGCACAGGAAGCTGGGCAGGCAGCCGCTTTCTCCCGGCCAGTCTTGTAGACCGGGAGCCCGATCGGCCCCTGTGGTCCCAGCAGATGCAGCCGGGATCACCTGGCAGAGGCCATGTGGGTGCAGGCAGCACTCCTCAGGGTTCCGCTGTGCCCAAGCACTGGCACCCCAGGGAAGGTCACAAGGAGAGTGAGAGCGAGCTAGGACACCCCACGTTCTCACCCATCCTCCATCCCCATCACCCCCGCGGCCAGGTAGCCCGCAAGAGGTTGCAGCATGCCACTGATACCTGCCATGTTAGCACCGCCCCCTGGTGGTCAGCGCACATCATAGTGAGCGGTCAAACTCCCAGTCTCCCAGTTGAACTCCAGGTCAAATGACCGCCAGAGGGGACAATTTGCACATTAGGCTTTTATTATATAGGATAAAAGTCTACACACTTCATCATTTTACTAAGAAACTTCCTCAGCTAGTTATCCAAGTGCATCACTTGCAAGTTCTGCCTTCCATATAATATAGGACACAATTCGGCCAAGTTCCTTCCCACCATATGCACGAGGACTGCCTTCCCTGCAATTTCCAATAACGTCATTTTCTCCTGCACCCTCAGCAGAAATGCCTTTATTCAGTATACATCCTATTCACAATGAGAGATGCATTTTCTGAGATAACAGAAACTTTCTCTACATGCTCCTTCTGTGTTCCTTCCAGGCTGGTGGCTCTAGACATCCCTTGGCTTGCAGCTACATCACTGATCTCTACCCTAATCCTACATGGCTTACTCCTCTTTCTTTATGTGTCTCTCCTCTTTGTTTCCTAGAAGGAAACTTGTCACTGGATAATCCAGGATAATTTCATTTTGGGATCCTTAATTACATCTTCTATTTCCCTTTTGCAAAAAAGGTCACACTCATGGGTTCTGGGAGCCAGGACATGGAGATGCCTTTTTAGGGCCACCATTCAACCCACCACAGCCTCCTTCCCTTCCCGATCCCACCACTCTGCTCTCCCTCCTGTTTTTTTTGAGAATGCTTTAATAAACTACTTTCACACAAATTCTTATCTCATTGTTTGCTTCTGGGAACTAAACCCAATAGAGTTTATATCTGGAGTCTATATTTTATTCCATTCATCTGTTTGTTTGTGCCTATTAAAATACAATATGGCTTTTAAATATTAAATTACTTATTTTGAGATATATGTAAATTCATATGTAGTTGTAAGAAATAATACAAGATATCTCATATGCCCTTTGCCCAGTTTCCCTCGATGATAACATCTTGTAAAACTGTAGTACAATATTACAACAGGGTATTGACATTGATACCCCCAAGACCCAGAACCCTTCCTTCCCACCAAGAGCCCTCACTAGGCTTTTGTAGCCACACCCACTTCCCTTCTTCCGCTCAGTCCCCAGCCCCCAATGCCCACTAAACCCCATTTCTATAGCTTTGCATTTTCAGAATATATATATATAAAAGCCTAAGCAACCATCCGCTCACTGGACCAGTAGCTATGCTGCACACTGACCACCAGGGTGCAGGTGCTAAACACAGGAGCTGCCGAGCTGCGGGGACTTGGCAGCTGTGGTTCTCTGGTGACGCACCTGGACCAGAGAGGAGGGAGCCATGTTCTGGGGTGTGTCACCCAAGAACCACATCTCGAAATCTGGGACCCCTTGGGGGATGTCGGAAAGCCAGTTTTGAGTTTCAGCCCAATCCCTGCAGGCCAGGCCGAGAGACCCCACCTGCCAGAAGGACCCCACTCACTTCACAGATGCCTCAGGTGCGGCCAATTGGGGACGGACCATGGGAGGTTGGCTCCAGGGCGTATCCAGCCTGTTTACCCAGTCCCACCCCACCAGCCACCTTCTAATTAATTTCCTTCCAATGTGCATGAACCCATGCACCGGATCACTAGTGTTATATAATGGAGACAGACAACAGGAGACCCCTCAGGCATTGGCTTTTTAAATCCCACATAATCTATAGGTCATGTCAAAGAGCTATGGGCCCAAAGCCAGGAGCTCTCAACCCTGTGACCTAAGATTGATGTTCTCCATAAAACGTAACAGACACTCAACAGTGCTGTTTTCCTGAGGTGAGGTGAAGTGAGATAAAACAAATAGACAAATAAAAGCAATTCAGCATATTTCCCCAATGATTTGGAGGTTGCATGTATCAGTAGTTATTCTCCTTTTCATTTCCAAGTTGTATTTTACGCTGTGGATGTGTGATGGCTTGTCAGACCGCTCCCATGTTGAAGGCACTTGGGTGGTTTCCAGTTTGAGGCGATTGGGAATAAAGCTGCCATGAACATTTGTGTAGTTTTGGTGTGAATATCAACTTTCATATCTCTGGGATACCTTCCTAGGAGTGCAACTGGTGGGTCATCTGATACGTATAGTTTCACAGGAAACTGCCAAACTACGCTCCATGGTGGCTGGGACTATTTGCCGCCTCACAAACAGCGTGGGAGCGACCCATTGCCCTGCACCCGTGGTGCTGTCACACTTTCTCACTGCTCATTCTGGCCTGTGTGCATCACGGTTTGGATTTGAATTACCAAGTGAAGACAGCCAAGGTCTCTCTGTCACCTCCGGGGAAATGTCTGCTCATGCCACTTGCTCCTTTATTAATTGGATTGCTTGTTATTTACTGTTTAGTTTTGAGAGTTTTTTGTGTATTCTTGTTACAATTCCATATTGTTTAAATGCACTCTACCTCTCCCCTGGCCATGTGCTCAGTGGTCGGAGCATCGGCCCATGGGCTGAAGTTCACGTCCGGTATCTTGGTTGCAGGCTCGATCCCTGGCACTGGTCAGGGCATGTGCAGGAGGCGGCCTATTGCTGTGTCTCTCTCGCATCCATGTTTTTCTGTTTCTCCCTTTCTCCCCTCCCTTCCACTCTTTCTAAAACTCAATGGAAAAATAAATAAATACGCCGTAGCACTGTATTTTGTTCTTGGTGAATGTGTCAATTCATTTGGCTCACCGGACACATATTCAACCACCTCTCCTCCTGTCTTCTCTGTTATAAAGGTAAGAGACCTAGCCATGTTCCAGGGGTGGTGATAGGTGAGGGTTAGTGAGACAGGGGAGTTATTTCCACTTTTGGAGCATAAGGAGTAATGCTGTGATGGCCTTGTTCCAGTTTTTGTGTGGACAGCTGTTTTATTTCCCTTAGGTACCTACCTAGGAGTGCAGTGCTGAGTGGTGATGTTAACTCTGTGCTCAGGATTTTGAGGAACTGCCAAACTATGTTCCAAAGCTGCAGCATCATCTTACATCCCTACAAGCAATGTACGTTGGTTCCAATTTCTCCACATCCTCACCAACATTTATAACATCCCTCTTTTTGGTTATAAGTATTCTGTGTGGGTATAAAATGGCATCTCATAGTGAGTTTGAAACAATGGGTCCTAGGCAGTCTGTCAAATTAAGCAAAGGCAGGGTGGAATCATATGAGCGTTTATTCCAATAGTCCCGGCAGTGTGGGAGAGCACCCTGGAAACTCTGCTCTGACCCCCTCGCCAGTGGGCTGTTATATGCACGGGAGGGAGCAGTTAGCTGCGTGCAGCTGTGAGCTGCAAGTGTCACAGGGAAAGGGAAGGGAGGGTCTGCCATCCTGCCTCTGGAGCTCAAGTCCAATAACGAGGTGGCTAATCCATGATGCCACACACAGCTCAGCCCGTTCCTGAGAGCGGAGAATGGTCAGCTCCTGAGGCAAACTCCAGGAGGAGGTCAGGGTCCCGGCACAGCCACCAAATCAAAGCATGTCCTGTCCTTGGTCTGCTCTCAGAATGCATTTCTTTTCTGAGTCATGGACCCACTGAGGCATCTTATCTTTCCACAGCCTTGTTCCTCCCTCAGGGTCCCAGGGTCTGAGGGGAAACCTCTCCTCTGTAGTCAGTGAGTGAGGCATCATTAGGCATCATCAGCCCAGACCCTTCCCCTCAGCTCCACACCTATTCATTCAACAGAACGGCGCGCAGTGCAGCCTTCTAGATGTAACCAACTTCCCCATCGCAAGCCAGCACCTCGTCTCTCAGCACCACCTCAGGGGATGAGAGCTGGAGAAGAAGTGAGATGGAGAGGGGATATGCCTGGTGCAAGGGTGGACCGTTAGGTGGCATGCCAAAGGAGCTCTTCCTTTGTGCCACTGGGCTAATGCACAGACTTTTCTGGAACCACCTGTCACTTGTTCATCTGCCACTAGGACATTTCCGGGAATTGGCACCCTGTGGGCCACCCACTGTGTCTCCAACTTAAAAAATAAAAACAACCCCAAACTGAAGAAAGTTCTATAACTACACATGTTGTAAGTTCAAGGCGGATACAATAGTAACAACAGAAATAATACAATTAAAATGGAGAAAATAATTTAAATAGACATTTATTCAAAGAGCACATGGAACGTTGCTCAGTATTATAGGTCATTAGGAAAATGCAAACCAAAACAACAGTGGGGCAGCTGCACTCAGAAGGTGTGTGTTGAGGAGATCGCCTGAGGCATGGAGAGGACGAGGCTGGTGGGAATGTTAATTACTGAGAATTCTAGATGTGGAATTCATTTCACTCACTCATTTATCCATCAACATATAGTTACTGAGCCCTTCCTTAGGGACGACAGATACAGAAATGCTCCATGGTTCACTTTTTAGTTATGATTAGTCTGTTATCCAACCTTATAAACGAGGGACATGGCCATGCAGGTATCTAAGCATGTGGTTAATGTCATGGAGAAAGGAAGGTGCTTTTAGAGATAAAGGGTTACAGAGAGCATCCAGTGACGGCCTCTCTGAAGACATGTTGTCATAAAGGGATCTCTCAGAAGTGGAACAATAAAGCGAAGAGATACAAAATAGGGGCAAAGGTACAGAGATAAAAGAATCAGTTTAGGAATTGCAAATTCCTAATACTTAAATTCAAATACTTAAGTTCCAGAAAGAAGCACATAGGAAAAAGTGGGAGAAAGCGACCTAAGACATCTATTTATATAAAAGTCTAAGCCACCGAACAACTGAATAACCAGAACAACCAGAACGACCAGTCACCATGACACACACTGACCACCAGGGGGCAGACACTCAGCACAGGAGCTGCCCCCTGGTGGTCAGTGCACTCTCACAGCAGGAGCACCACTCAGCTGACCGACCCGTCCTGGTGGCCCACCAGCCTGGTGACAGCCATTCCCTCCCTCAGTAGTGCTGCAGGTCTAACCCCTGCTTTCCTGGTTCTGATTTTTATGTCACAGACTGAGAGGAATTAACATGATATTAATCTACTGTTACATAAGATGAATGTATGATTAATTAATGCACTGCTCCCAGTACCAAGGAGTGGCAATACGCTCTGGGTTATCATGAATATAAAATGGTTTAATAACCACGAAGCGCCAGCACAGAATTAGACAGCGATTACTGAAAGTTGTCATTAGGAAAGTCCAGTTTCAGTGGGGACAGGTGTGCATGGAAACTGTGCCGAATTTTGGAGGGTTTGTGCAGGGGCAGCGGAGGGAGTGCCAGCTGAGAGGGGACCAGGCATGCCTGCCATGGCTGCCTCTGTGTCATTAGAATGAAGACAGCACGTGCACCGCCTCAAACAGAAGTGTGGCCAGGGCACAATGTGGGGGACTCAGGACATGCTTACAGTTTTGTCTCCCTTCTTCCTCCCGGGTCGAGGGCAAAGAGTTCAAGGAAGGAGATGATGCTTGTCCGGTCCACTTTGGCCAGTGACTATGCGGACCCTCTGGTGACTGACCACCTCTGTGTGTGTGGCTCCTTCCCTCAGTGCTCTCAGGTGAGTCACTCCCCCTCTCTTGACCTTAGTCCTCTCCTGATCTTACGTCAGGGGCTTGCTGAGATTCCCTGCCCCGGGCCCACACTGTGGCTGCACAGCCGCCTGTGCGCTAGCTGAGCCTGAGGTGGGTTGGCGTGGACTGAGGCAGCCTGGGAGACAGGTTAGACGGCCCAGTGGGAAGTGGGCAGGGCTTTGCTCATCATGACGCAGCATGCTGGTCCAACTGGTAGATGCTCAGGCGTGGAACCACTCGGTGAAACCGACTCCACATCCCTCAGGCTTCCTACCAGTTCCCCACCATCTGACATTTACCTAATTTGGTCTCCATCTTGTACAAAGTGTCCTAAAAATGCAGGCACAGCCCCTCCCAGGTGGAGCCCAAAGTCCTTCCTTCACCCAAAGTGAGTTGGATTCAATCAGATTTTTCAACATGAAACTCTCTCAGGTCTTAACTTCGAGCTTTCCAACAGAGTTAGTTTTATTTTTACATCTCAGCCTAAGGAAACGAGCAGCCGCTCCTTTTTCCTTCCAAACGGTGAGTGCTGAGGTGCTGGCAGCGCTGATGCCGAACGCAGAGTGCATCTGGTTGGAGGGAAATGGTGCTGGAGCCAAGGAAAGCAGGCGTGTCCTGTGTTTCCTGGAGTCACTTGATTAGAATGAAGCGCAGGGTTTCTGGAGGCAAACATCGCGGGACGAGTTAGGCAGCCTCCTGACCTCCTTTCTGCATGCCTGGGCCGGATTGCTCAATGCAGGCCTGCACATCTGAGGCATTTACAAGGCCATGCGTCTCAGCACTGCTCCCTTCGTGCTCCTGTGATTCACACCCGGAGCTGTGTGTCCAGGAGAATAAAGAGTTTTCCCGTCCAAACCAGTGCTGTTGACATAGGCGTTCTAAGACCTTTCAGAATCCCAGAAGGAATGAGCAGGTGGTTAGAAATTTACTAACATGCCTGAAACATTGTAAGGGAAAAGAGCAATGTAGTCAACCATAGCAATAATCACAGAACAGTGTTGCTCGTGGCTGTTATTTGTGGGTTGTGAAAAATAATAACCCATTTTTTGGGCAGTCTTAGGTTCATAGAAAAATTAAGCAGAAAGTACAGAGATCTCCCATGTACCCCTGCCCCAATAGAGGCCAGCCCCCCGCCCCGCCCCCGGCAACAGCCCTCCAGAGTGGAATGCTGTTACCACCGATGGATCCACACTGACACAGCATCGTCACCCAGAGCCCATGGCTCACAGAAGGTCCACGCTTGGTGCTGGCCACTCTGGGTTTGGACAGCTGTGAGACGGCCTGTTTCCTCCGCTGTGGGCAAGCAGAGCAGGCTCGCTGCTCCACGCCCTCTGTGTCTGCCTGTTCATCTCCCTGGACAGCCACTGATGCCTGAGTCGTCTCCACAGTGTTATCTGTTCCAGAATGTCATAGGACTGGGATTATACACTGAGCAGCCTTTTCACATTGGCCTCTTCACTTAGCAATGCGTATTAGGTTTCCTCCATCTCTTCTCATGACGTGAAAGTTCATTTTTTTTTCTTTTAAAAAAATATTTTATTGATTTTTTTACAGAGAGAAGGGAGAAAGAGAATTAGAAACATCCATAAGAGAGAAACATCGATCAGCTGCCTCCTGCACATCCCCTACCAGGGATATGCCTGCAACCAAGATACATGCCCTTGACTGGAATCGAACCTGCGACCTTTCAGTCCACAGGCTGACCCTCTATCCACTGAATCAAACTGGTTTCAGCAGAAAGTTCATTTCTTTTTAGTGCTAAATAATATTTCGTTGTCTGGATGTGCCACAGTTTATTAATCCATTTACCTACTTAGTTGCTTCCAAGTTTTGGCAATTATAAAGATTCTACAGACATTCTTGTGCAGATTTTAGGGGATCATATATTTTCAATTCATTTGAGTAAAAAGAAAAAAGCTCCATTCTGGGATTGTATGTTAAGAGTATTTTTAATATATACCCAAACATAAGCATCCATAGTCAAATACATTATTGCTATTATTATTATTATCAGACTTATCTTTTAGATTAATACAAATAAAATGCAGTATACAGATGATGTAGTATAAAATTATAGATTGAAACTTATATGGTGTTTTTAACCAATGTCACCCCAATAAAATAAAAAAAATAGAATAAAAACTACAATTGACCCTTGAACAACATGGGCTTGAACTTCACATCCATGTATACATGGATTAAAAAAAAATCAATACCCGTAGTCTTTTTGATCTGCATTTGGGATCTATAGATGTGGAGTGCTGACTGTGCTTTGATTTATGCCATTTTATAGAGGGGACTTAGAGCATTCTCAGATTTCATATCTGTGGGGAGGTTATGGACCAATCCCTGCAGATACAGACAGACAACTTAAGTTTCTGAGCAGTCAAAAGTTATACATGGATTTTCAACTGCATGGTGTGGGATATCAGTAGATGGCATTTTACCTTCAAATTATTCATTGTCTGATGCTCTACCTTACTTTTTAAATTTTTTGTTAATCCTCATCCAAGGATATTTTCTCATTGATTTTTAGAGAGAATGGAAGGCTATGGGAGAAGCAGAGAGAGAGAAACATAGATGTGTGTGTGAGAGAGAGACATCAATTGGTTGCCTCCCGCACAGGCTGGATGGAGCCTGGGACTAAGGTAGGTTCCCTTTACCTGACTCAAACCTGGGACCTTTCAGTCCACAGGCCAACACTCTACCCATTGAGCCAAACCAGCCAGGGTTCTTCCTTTTTTATGTAGATCCAAGTTTCTGGACTATATCACTTTTCTTTCCCTGAAGAAATTCTTTCTTTCTTTCTTTCTTTCTTTCTTTCTTTCTTTCTTTCTTTCAATAAATCTTTATTGTTAATATTATTACAAATGTTCCTCATTTTTCCCCCCTCCCTCCATTGCTTCCCTCGACCAGGTTCCCACCCCATCCTCTGCCCTTTCCCCACCCCCATTGTCCTCATCCATAGGTGCACAGTTTATGTTCAGTCTCTTCCCACACCCCCCACTCCCCTTTCCCCTTGAGAATCATCAGTTCAATCCCCTCCCATGCCTCTTATTCTATTATATTCACCAGTCAATATTGTTCAACAGATTTTCTAATTCCCTTGGTTTTTAGATTCACTTGTTGATAGTTACGTATTTATTGTTCATAGTTTTTATCTTTATTTTATTCCTCTTCCTAAAGAACCTCCTTCAGCAATTCACATAATTCTGGTTTGGAGGTGATGAACTCCTTTAGCTTTTTTTTTTATTTGTGAAGCTCTTTATCTGGCCTTCGATTCTGAGTGATAGCTTTGCTGGGTAGAGTATTTTTGGTGGTAGGTTCTTGTTATTCATCACCTTGAATATTTCTTGCCATTTCCTTCTGGCCTGCATGGTTTCTGTTGAGAAATCAGCTGACAGTCATATGGGTGCTCCTTTATAGGTAATTACCTGCTTTTCTCTTGCTGCTTTTAATATTCTCTCTTTGACTTTTGCTCTTGGAATTTTAATTATGATGTGTCTTGGCGTGGTACTCTTTGGATTCCTTTTGTTTGGGTTTTGTGCGCTTCCTGGAATTGTAAGTCTAATTCTTTCACCAGGTGGGGGAATTTTCTTTTACTATTTCTTCCAATACATTTTTGGTCTCTTGCTCTCTCTCTTATTCTAGGACTCCCATAATTCTGAGGTTGGTTCACTTGAAATTGTCTCGGAGGTGTCTTACATTATCTTCAACTTTCTGGATTCTCTTGTCTTCTTGCTTCTGTGGAAGAGTGTCTTCTGGCTCTTTATGTTCCAAATCTTTGACTTGATTCTTGCATTCTTCCATTCTGTTTTTAGGGCTCTGTATAATATTTTTTATTTCAGGCAATGTATTCTTTATTTCTAGTTGAGTCCTTTTCATATCCTCATAGGTCTCATTTATTTTATCGGCATTTTCTAGGAAATTCTTGAAAAACCTTATAAGCGTGGTTTTGAACTCTATATCCAGTTGCTTCTTGTCCTCCATTTCTTTTGTTTGTGATCTGTTTCCTTGTCTCAGTATTTTCACAGCTTCCCTGGGTTGGTAGGGTGGCTTTGTGTGCTAAGCTGTCCTATATGGTTCAGTGAGTCAGCCTCCCAGTTACCTGTGGTGAACACTCTTGGTGCACCCCTTTGTGGACTGTGTGTACAGCCTTGTTGTAGTTAAGTCTTGATTGTTGTTGGTATCACTGGGAGGAACTGGCCTCCAGGCCAGTTGGCTGTGAGGATCAGCTGTATCTATGCTGGGAGACAGCCTTATTCAACTAGACTTGGAAACTTGCAAAAGCCTCTGTGCTCAACTTGCATGGGGTGGAGTTTCAGGGTGGAGCCTACTGCCTTGGCTTCCGTCAGCCCCACCCTATGAGGTTCCTGAATCTCAGTGTTCCTCGGGGTCCTTTGGTACTCACTGTAAGCACCTCTGAGAGAAAGGTGCCCTCGAGTTTCACCTGCTACCAGACAGTCTAGTCTCCCCCAATGAGTCTGGAACTGGGGTTCAGTGTAGTTGGAAGTAGGGTTGGAAGTGGGGTTCAGCACAGTCCGGAGCTTTTGTCTCCTTTCCACTAGAGCAATCCAGCAGCACAGTCAACAGTCCGTCCTCTGTGGGCAACGTGGGCGCCTCCGGGACTCTGCCTTTCACCGCTCCTCTGAATTTCTGCCTTACAGTCCAGATTCCCTCGCTTTTATCTCCTTCCTGCTAGGGAATGCCAGCCAGGCATTCAGCCGCCCCCTTCTCTCTGGTTCAATCCTCTCCCCACGTGCGCACCGTGTCTCTGTATCTTAGGCTTTTACAGCTCCTCTCATTTTCCTTCTGGTTTTCTCTTTCCTTCTAGTTGTAGAATTTCCAGTCAATCAGCTTTCCTGTAGTTCTGGATAATGTCCATTTTGTATTTTAGTTGTATTTTTTTTGAAATTGTTGTGCGCCAGGGCAGTTTTATCAAACACTCAAGGAAGAATTAAAACCTATCCTCCTCAGACTATTCCAGAAAATTCAAGAGGAAGGGACACTTCCAAGCTTTTTCTATGAAGCCAGCATCACCTAATACCAAAAACAGATAAAGATAACACAATGAAAGAGAATTACAGGCCAATATCCCTCATGAACAAAGATGCCAAAGTCCTCAACAAAATTTTAGCAAATCAGATCCCACAGTACATCAGAAAGATCATACACCATGACTAAGTAGGATTTATCCCGGGGATGCAGGGATGGACAATATTTGCAAATCAATAAACGTGATGCATCACATAAACAAATTGAGAGATAAAAGTCACATAGTCATATCTATCGATGCAGAAAAAGCATTTGACAAAATCCAACACCCTTTCTTGATAAAAATTCTCAGCAAGGTAGGAATAGAAGGATCATACCTCAACATAATAAAAGTCATATATGACAACTGCATAGCCAACATCATACTCAATGGCATTTCCTCTAAGAATAGGAACAAGACAGGGATTCCCACTCTCACTGCTCCTGTTTATCATAGTGCTGGAAGTACTAGTCATAGTGATCAGACAACAAGAAGAAATAAAAGGCATCCAAATTGGAAAAGAAGAAGTAAAACTGTCCTTATTCGCATATGACATGGTACTGTACATAGAAAACCCTAAAGACTCCATTAAAATTATTAAACTTAATAAATGAATTCGGCAAGGTAGCAGGATACAAAATCAATGCCAAGAAATCTATGGCATTTCTATACACCAATAATGAACTTACAGAAAGAGAGACTATAAAAGCAATCCCATTTACCATTGCACAAACAAAATTAAGATACTTACCATGTTCATGGATTGGTAGAATCAACATCATTAAAATGTCCATACTACCCAAAGCAATCTATAGATGTAATGCACTCCCCATTAAAATATCAACAGCACATTTCACAGACCTAAAAAGGACACTCCAAAAATTTATCTGGAAAAAAAAAAAAAAGGACCCCAAATAGTCACAGCAATCCTGAGAAAGAAGAATAAAGTAGGAGGGATCTCAATACAAGATTTCAAACTGTATTATAAAGCCACTGTTCTCAAAACAGCCTGGTACTGGCACAAGAACAGACAGACAGACCAATGGACTAGAATAGAGTATCCAGATATTGACCCAAACCACTATGCTCAATTAATATTTGACAAAGGAGGCATGAACATAACAATGGAGTCAAGACAGTCTCTTCAACAAATGGTGCTGGGAAAATTAGATAGATACATGCAAAAAAAATGAAACTAGACTTCCAACTTACACCATAAACAAAAATAAACTCAAAGTGGATACAGGACTTAAACATAAGACGGGAAACCATAAAAATACTAGAGGAATCCACAGGCAGGAAAATCTCAGACATATGCCAAAAGAACTTCTTCACTGATACTGCTCCTAGGGCAATGGAAGCTAAGGAGAAAATAAACAAATGGGACTACATCAAAATAAAAAGCTTTTTCACAGCAAACAAAACAACAGGAAGCCCCACTACATGGGAGAAAGTATATGCCAACAATATCAATGATAAGGGTTTAATCTCCAACATTTACAGAGAACTCATACAACTTAACAAAAAGAAGATAAACAACCCAATCAAAAAATGGGCAACTTAGCTAAATAGACACTTTTCAAAAGAAGACATAAGGAAGGCCAAGAGATATGAAAACATGCTCAAAGTCATTAATCATCAGAGAGGTGCAAATCAAAACAACAATGTGGTACCATCTTACACTGGTCAGAATGGCTATCATCAACAAATCAGCAAACGACAAGTGTTGGCGAAGATGTGGAGAAAAAGGAACTCATTTACACTGCTGGTGGGAATGCAGAGTGGTGCAGCCACTGTGGAAAACAGTATGGAGTTTCCTTAAAAAACTAAAAATGGAACTCCCATTTGACCCAGTGATCCCACTTCTAGGAATATATCCTAAGAAACTAGAAACACGAACCAGAAAGGAAAACCCCTACGTCCATAGCAGCTCAATTCACCATAGCTAAGATCTGGAAACAGCCTAAATGCCTATCAGCAGATGAATGGATTAAAAAATTGTGATACGTCTACTCAATGGAATACTATGCTGCGATAAAAAAGAAAGAGTTCCTACCATTTGCAGCAAGATGGATGGAAATGGAGAGCACTGTGCTAAGTGAAATAAGCCAGGCAGAGAAAGATAAACATCACACAATCTCACTCATTTATGGAATATAATGAATGGCATAGACTGATGAACACCAGAGAACGCCTTTACTGCCATGCTAGCAGTCAGCAGCTGTACGGTAATATAACCTGGGGTATTGGGTAAGTATTTCTGGACTTATGTTCCTAATCCTCCATGAGTGGGAGCCCTTACCTGGGCTGAGCCTCCTGCCCAAAGTAGTCACTGATGATACCAAACCCCTTGGTCATCCAGGAGGACCATGGTGGGACAAGGAAGTATAATTACACAGGGGTCACCACCCAACTGCCCTTCTGAATGACACAAAATTAAACCACTGCTCCTTTGTGTGTAAAATTAAAGAGAGGTTTCTGGCTTATGAGGACATCAAAGGAATGGACCATCACTACTTCCTCCTGGGAGAGGTGTAGAAAATGTAACAAAGACCTTGTCTGTACAAAAAGAAATTGACAGCCAATTTAAAATGGAATTGCCATAGCCTAGAGCAGTGTTTCCCAAACTTCTCTCATGATGAGTATCACCTGGTGGAGTTGTTAAAATACTGATTCCTGAATCCCAACTAAGAAGTGCTAAACTAGAATTTTTGGGAACATATTGGTAAAATTTTATACTTAACTATACATTCTCACTAAGATACTTGAAGGTCTCACTAAGTTCCTTGGAGATTTATAGAAGATTCTTGAGTAACCTTATAATTGTAGTTTTAAACTCTATAGCCAGTATTTTTGCTTTCATCTATTTATTTCATTTGTGATATGTTTCTTTGTCTCCACATTTTGTCTGCTTCCTTGTGTTTGTTTCTATGTATTGAGTAGCTGCTAAGTCTCCTTGAGTTGATAGAGTGGCTTTGTGTGGTAGGTGTCCTATAGAGCCCCGTGACTCAGCCTCCCCAGTCACCTGTGGTAGACACTCTTGGCGCACCCCTTTGTGGGCAATGTGCACAATTTTGTTGTAGTTAACCCTTGATTGCAGTTGATGTCACTGGGAGGAATTAAACTCCAGGCTAATTGGCTGTGAGGACCAGCTGTGTCTACAGTGGAAGGACTGCTGTGCAGGAGACACCCATATGGGGCAGAACTTGCTTCATGGGGCTTTGGTGCTCACTGAGTCTGCCCCTTGAGTGTGTCACCTATGAATGTGAAAAGTTGTAATCTGGTATAGTCTCCCACTGACCACTGGGTACACTGGCTCTTGGATCTCCAAGGAGGTGCAAAGTCAGCCACTGCCTGGGTTCACCAGCAGGAGCTACAGAGAGATCTGCAGATTCGTCCTCTTTGTATGGGTTTGGAAGTGCCCAGATGAGGCCCAGCTGTGTAGCAAGTCAGGTTGCTACTGCTAGATTGATTGCTTTGGGGCTCCCTGACCCAGCTGTTGCCTGTTAGACAGGTTTTAGGCTGATTAAGAACAAGCCATTCATATGCAAGAGCCGCTGCACACAGCTTGGGTGGGGTTGTAAATTGGGTAGGGTGGGGTCTCAGGGAATCACCAGGGCAGAGCAAACAGCAATAGCTGCCAGTCAGCCCTGCAGTGGAGAGTTCCCTGCTCAGGATCAATGACCACTGCAGGAACCTCCATCAGAAAGACAGCCGCCCTTGCATTCCTGTCCTGATGCTAGACAGTCCAGTTTCTCCCCATATGTGTTTGGGCTCCCTAGCGCCCCCCCCCACCCCCAACCTGAACTGGAGTTCAGAGCAAGCAAGAGTATGTGTCTCCCTCCCGATTGAAAAAGCAGCACACCTGGATGCCAACCCATTCCATGCCTCCACATCTCCTACCAGTCTCAATGCACTTTCTTCTTTTCCTCTTTAGTTGTAGAACTTCCACTCAGCCACTTTCTTGCAGTCCTGGATGATGTTGTTCTGTCTTTTAGTTGTAATTTTGATTTGGTTGTGAGAGGTAGCAAGTACAGGTGTTTACCTATGCCACCATCTTGGTTCCTGTATTCCTGGGTCTTAAATTACTTACAGTCATACCTATGAACATACTCACATATATCTTTCACAAATAGTGTTATCAACAGGCCCGTGAGATTTTAGCTCTGATAGGTGCTCCTAAAGAGTGGATGAAATATGCCCAGACTAAGGGAGAGAGTGCAAAGACTGCTCAAGGAGCTGGAAGAAGACAAGCCGAGCAGCACAGAGGCCATGGGACCAGGCGAGGGAGAGAGGCTTTGTGACTTCTGTTTTAATGATGTCTTAGGACAGTTCCTCATCAGTATCTGAACAATGAGCATTCAGAGAGCTTTCTTTTCACAGACAAAAGCTACACAAGGAGATTTTGCAAGAAATGAGTCACATTGGAAAATTGGGTAGATGTTATATGCGTTTAGAGGTGTGTATGTGTGTGTGTGTGTGTGTGTGTGTGTGTGTGTGAGATGGGCATGCCCTGTGGATGATGCTGGGGAGGGCAGTCATTTCTTTATCTATCTGGTAGATATTTATGACCACTCACTGCATGCCGGGCACTGTGTGAGGTCCTGGGAATGCAATAGGAAAGGAAGCTGCCTTTGTGGAGACTGTATTTGGTGGTGGGAGACATCAGTGAAGGGAGAAAGATGAGGTGGCATAAATTATACAGTCAAGAACAATAAGTAGTGTTGGAATTAATTGCTATTCCCAAAAGCTTTCTGAAGTGTTTCTTTTGGTAACCCAAGTATGGATAAGGAAAAGAGTCTTGGCAACATGAGGAGAAAAAAATCCAAGACCTGGCCAAGAGTCCCGATGCGGTCATCATGAGGGCTGCTCATGTCCTCCAAAATGCATCTGTTGAAATCCTAAACCCGGTCCCTCAGAATGGGATTGTATTTGGAGAAAGGCCTTCGAAGTGGTAACCAAGTTAGAGTGAAGTCACTGGTGAGCCTGCTCCAGTCTGACTGGTGTTGAACAATGGGCCTTGAAAGGACTAACTCCATCCTGTCCGTTGCCTTCCATCTGAACGTAACCTCCATTTTGTAAGAACTGCCATTTAAAACTTTCCTATAACCACAGATGGTCCTTTGTTCTGTTAATTCCAGGAAGTAACCTTGCTATTTCCGAGTATGTGTCTCCCTGACCCAGCTTGCTCAGATGATGAGGAAAGTAAGGCATTTTTTTGGGGGGGGAGAGGGGAATGGGGGGAGGCTAGAAATACAGTCTTCTTTTTTTTTTTTTAAAATATATTTTATTGATTTTTAACAGAGAGGAAGGGAGAGAGATAGAGAGCTAGAAACATCGATGAGAGAGAAACATCGGCCAGCTGCCTCTTGCACATCCCCTACTGGGGATGTGCCCACAACCAATGTAACATGCCCTTGACCAGAATCGAACCTGGGACCTTTCAGTCCGCAGACCAACATTCTACCACTGAGCCAGACCTCCTTCTTCTTCTTCTTCTTCTTCTTCTTCTTCTTCTTCTTCTTTTTTAAAAATAAATCTTTATTGTTCAGATTATTACAGTTGTTATTCTATCTCCCCCAAACCCCATATAGCTCCTCCCAACCTGGTTCCCACCCCAGGAGACATGTGCCTGTCTCCCCTGAGGCGTGAGCTGAGTTCAAGCACAGGCGAACTGCCCTGCAAGCAATACATTCTTATCAGTCAATAGTCTAGCCACTGCCCCTTCTTTAATTATCTGGTTCTGCAAGACCTGTTTACCTAAGTACTACCCCCGTTTCAGAGAAGCCATAAACCATGAACATACGCAACCCCTGACCGTGTTATCAGCCCTGGCGCCAGGCCAGGCTTAAGATGTGGTCTCAGGGCCCCAGCCCAGCACACAGGCTTTTTGCAGAGCCCTCGGGAGGCCCGGAAGCTTGATCCTTACTTGGGAGACTAACCAGCAGGCAGTTTGCCTTTATAAGCGATCCCATGAGCTCATCAGGGCTCGTGAGGTTTGGAGAGGCATGAGCCCTCTGACGGCCCAGGCACGTGAAATAAAGACTCCGAATTCGGCTCATAAATGACAGCGTCTGCTGATCAGCTCGCTGGATTTCCAACACAACAGTGTGAGGGGAACTGACAGGCACGCCCAGGAGACGGCGTGAGGGCACTGGAGGAGATGCCCTCTGAAGCTGCGGAGAGGCCTGGGGAGAGCAGCTGCCCTCCCCGCTGCCCGGGCCACTGAGCCCCAGCACCCGGGCACGGTCCGGCGGGTGAAGCTGCCCAGGCCGCAGCGGGCGCTGCTAGGGAAGCCTGAGAAAACGAGCACAGTCATGGAAACCTTGTTTTTCTCCTCCTTACCATCCACACCCCCGGCTTGTTTTATCAAAAATGTTAATGTTGATACTATTGCAGAAGTTTCCCATTCACACCCACTTTGCCCCCTCCCCCTCCCCTTCCCCACTCCCCCTCGGTGCCGTCACCACACTAGTCTGTCCATGGGACCCTGATGCTTGAGCCCGTCCCACCCTGAATCGGAACTCGGGAGCACACCGGCAATCAGCCATCACAGCAGCTCAGGCTTCCGGTGTCCAACGGTCCAATCAGGGACCCACCACTGGGTGCCAGGCTGCCGTCCTCGGACTGAGGAGGGCTTGGTGGATGTGGGGAGACTTAGCAATTGCCTGTGCTTGAACTCAGCTCACGCCTCAGGGGAGACAGGCACATGTAGGAGAGCTGCTGGGCCGCTGTGCCCTGAGGGCCAGGTGCCTTGGACAAGTCTTACCGCATCTGTCCTGCCACCCACATGACTGGCAAATGCCCATCACCCTGCGCTGTGTCCACACAGCCCTCTCCTCCGTCCACCAGGTGCTGCAGAAACGCTGCTAAGTGAGTGAGGGAGTGGAGTGCCGTCTTAGAGCCTCCTGTAGGACTTCTTCAGCTCAGTCTGTGCCTACCTTTCCCACCGCCCCTGGGGCTATTATGTTCTTAGATAATTTTATGTTTTTATATATTTATATCATTTTATACATGTTGCAGTGCATGTATTTCCTCTATTCATCACTTTTTACTTTTCAATTACAGTTGACATTCAATATTTTATATTAGTTTAAGGTGTACATCATAGTGAATAGACAATTACATAATTCATGAGGTGACCCGGTAAGTCCGGTCCTGCCACGGCTGTGCAGGTTACTGACTGTGCGCTGAGCTTCTGTCTCCCTGCCGTTGTGTACTCCGATTGGTCCTCATTGGTCCTCTCCCTGTGTTCACCGGGCCCCTGGCAACGGCCAGCTTGTTCTCTGTATCCGAGTCTGTCTGTTTGTTTGTTGTTCTTTAGATTACACACGTAAGTGAGATCTTGTGGTATTTCTTTCTCTGACTGACATTTCACAGCATAAAACCTTCTAGGTCCATCCATGCTGTCACAAATAGTGAGATTTCATTCTTGTTTGTGGCTGAGTAATAGTCCATTGTGTATAGTTTCCTCTGCTTTTTTAATCCACGTGTCTACTGATGGACACCAGGTGGCTTCCATACTTGGCTGTTGTAAGTAACACCCCAGTGAACACCGGGGTGCGTGTATCTCTCACACAGCGTTTGGATTTCTCCGGCCGCACACCCAGAAGTGGGACCAGTGGGCTGCAGGCAGTTCGTTGTTACGTTTTTGAGGGAACGCCACGCTGTCATCCACAGAGGCTGCACCAGTCTGCGATCCTGTCCAACCCCATCAGTGCACTCGTGTGCCTTTCTCCGCATCCTCGTCAGCACGTGTTCTTTGCTGACTTATTATTATTATTATTATTATTATTTTAAATACTTTGATTTTAGAGAGGAAGGGAGAGGGGGAGAGAGACAGAAGGGGAAGATAGAGAATCATTGATCGGCTGCCTCTTGCACGTCCCCCACTGGAGATCAAGCCCGCAACCCAGGCATGTGCCCTGACCCAGAATCGAACCCGGGACCCATCAGTCTTCAGGCCAACACTCTATCCACTGAGCCACACTGGCTAGGGCTGTTGACTTATTGTTGATGGCCACTCTGACAGGCACTGCATCACTTTTGAAATGCTTGTATTGGTATCCTCTCACAATTACAAATTCGTTGTAGTCAAGCATGCCACCGTTCCTGTCTTTGGCCCTTTAGTTTTGTGTCTTGTGTGTAAAGGTCTCTTCCAACTTCCATTTCCCCTCAGCTTTATTGCGATATAATTGACACTGTATTAGTTCCAGGTCTAAGGCATAATGATTGATATTTGTAATTACTGTGAAATGACCACCAGAGCCAGGTTAGTCAACATCTGTCACTGCAAATAGTCACTTTTTTATGATGAGAACTTTTAAGATTTACTTTAACAACTTTCAAATATACACTTCAGTATTGTTGTAATTTTAATATTTTTAACTTAATGATATTATCTGCAATTTATTTTTGTGTATGGTGTGGGGGAAGGAGCCTGTATTTTCTTTCTCCTGCAAATATCTGAACCTATAATAATAAAAGCATAATATGCTAATTAGACCGGACAGCCAGACGGCCTTCTGGACCTCCTTCCGGACGACCTTTTGGACCAGCTGGGGTGCGAGGCGAGGAAGCCACGGCGGCCGTGAGGGCGAGCCCCTGGCATGAATTCGGTGTAGTTAATAAATATAAAATTTAACTCATCATCAGAATAGGATACCGCCTCCCAGCTCCCTGAGGGGCAGGGTGAGAGCGGACTGACTGTGTGGTGGCGCGGGGGTGGGGAGACCCGGGGCCGGCGGAGCCCACACCGCGGCCTGAGGCTGCCAGGCTCGCCCTGGAGCTGAGCAGGCTGGTGGCGCAGAGAAACTCAGACCTGTCTCTCCTCCCCCGAGGCCACTCCTGGGCTCGTGTTCTGGAAACCCTCCCACGCACGGCCGGAAGGGGGCGCAGGCGAGGCTACTCAGCACACCTCACGTGTAGGAGAAGGCTGAGGTCTGTCAGCGGGAGATGAGCAAGGGGAACGCTGCTGTGGCAATGCGGTGCCTCTCCCCACCCCACACGTCTCAGCGCCCACCCTTTCTGACCCAGCACCTGCCGCCTCCTTGCCAGGAGCTTCCTCTGACAGCTGGAGCCAGTTTTGCCCGCATTCAGGGCAGGCCGAGTGCCACAGGAGAAGCCACCTTCACCGCACGCCACTGCTCTCCCAGGCTCCTGGGGCCATGGGGGGTGGGGGGGGGGGCGCGATACCCACATCCTGAGGGAACTCACACCTCAGGCTCCCTCTCGGTCCCAGACAGGACAGATGCATACCACATGGAGACTAAAAGCAGCATACGCTCACATGCACACACACAGCGACATGAGCATAGCTTTAAAACCAAGAAACAGAGGTCATGTTCTAAGTTACATACATGTGGAAGCATTATGCCATGCACCTGAAACTAATTTAATATAGAATGTAACTGTAATTGAAAAATAAAAGTTATCTTTAAAGACCCCAAAACGAAGACCCGATGATAAAAATAGGAACTAGAACAAACTTTTGAAGCACATACATGTATGCCAATGAAAGCTTCACCCTATGAGTAACGGCGTGCTTCGCTTTACCTACAACTGCAGGTCACGCTCAGGACATTCTGGGCGCTCCCTGCATGGCGCCCAGGACAAATTGGAGCTCCTGACACTGGGGGGCCCTCCCAGGCGCCAGGCAGGCACCCGGTGCGGAGACAGTGCATGTTCCTGGGGCCTGTGTCGTCTCAATCCCGATTCTACCTTTCTCCTGGGACATGTGGGGAGCGGCTCTCAGCCCTGAGAAGCAGGGGTGGGGGTGGAGGGACAGACCAGGGCTGCCCTTGTGAGGTGTCTCCTGGCCTCCATGTGCGCTGTCTCCTCCGGGCCTGGTGGGGGTGTCTCCCAGGAAAGCCATATGAGGCCACTCAAGGGCCAGAAAACAGTCACGCTTGTGGACACGGCACATCCTTGAGTCCCTTTGGCCTCCATGTGAAAACCACTGTGGAGCGCTGGCCCGTTTGGCTCAGTGGATAGAGCATCGGCCTGCAGACTGAAGGGTCCGGGTTCAATTCCAGGTGAAGGAGACATGCCCGAATTGTGGGCTCCATCCCCAGTAGGGGGTGTGCAAGAGGCAGCCAATCAATGATTCTCTCTCATCATTGATGTTTCTATCTCTCTTTCCCTTTCCTTTCCTCTCTGAAATTAATAAAAATATATATTAAAAAGAAGAAAAAAAGAAAATAACTGTGGAGGTGATGGGTATTTTGTTTCCTGGTCTTTGAAATTATCTGAGGGATAATTTATAAATATTTATAAATATGGGGGAAGTAAAGGCGTTTTTCAGAGCGGCTGTGAGGCTCCAGCGAAGTACTCACTGTGGGGTCCAAGGAGCGTGTGGTGGCTGGACCCCGACCCTGCACTCTAACGCCCTCGCCGTCCCTCACCCGCTCGCCTGGGTCAGGGTCTCCGCCACTCCCCCATTTGTGTTGTGGTGAGACACTCTGCGGATTGCCATCTTAACCATCTTCCATGCACTGTTCAGTGGCCATCGTCCTCCAAAACTCTCCACCTCGCAGAACTGAGACTCTGTCCCCAGCAAACACTCCTGTTACCGTGCCCCCAACCCAGCCACCACATCCCACTCTCCTCTCCATGAATCGACACTCCAATTCCCTACGGCAGCGGAATCTCCCGGCGTTTGTCTTCTTGTGACGGGTTATTTACTCAGCATAGTGTTCTCAAGATTCATCCATGCTGTAGCATGTGTCAGAATGCCTTTCCTTTTTAAGTCTTAACAGTATTCCATTGTGTGCATATACCATATTTTGTTTACCCATTCATCTATCAATGGACACTACATTGCTCCAATGTTTTAATGATTTTTTTTTTTTTGCGTGTGATTATGGGGATTACATTTAACACCCTGAAGTTATAACACTGCAATGTGAATTTACCGGTATGCCATCTTAACTTCAATAACATACAACTCTGCTCCTTTACAGCTCTGTCCCTACCTCATTCAGTTATTGACATCACAAAATTACATCTTAATACATTGCATGTCCAATAATATAAAATAAAAATTGTTTTTAATGTTCATTCATCTCTGAAATTGAGAAAAAATGGAGTTATAATCATACTAGCTTTTAAGTGTAGTAATATCTTAAATCAGTTAAGAAACAAAGTGTAGTTAGAAACTGTTGTTAGAATAATACTAGTTCTTATAATCGCCTAAGTATTTACCTTTACTGAAACTTTATTTCTTCTTGCAGCTTTAAATCTTTGTCTCAAGTCATTTCATTTCAAAGTATAGGACTGTCTTCAGAATTTCTTACAGGAAAGATCTAGTGGTAACAAAAAACCTTATGTTTTACTTACTAGAATGTTGTGGTTTCTCTCTTACTTAGGATGGACAGTTTTGCTGAATACAGGATTCTTCATTGACAGTTTTTTCTTTGAACACTTTGAACATATCAGCCCATTATCTTCCGGCCTTCCAGACTTCAGATAAAAAAATCTTTTGATAATCTTAATGAGGATCTCTTGCATGTGACAAATTCCTTCTCTCTTGCTGCTTTCAAGATTACTTCTTTGAGCTTGGCTTTCAAAAAATTGTTTATAATATTTCTTCATGTGGATCTCTTTGATTCATCATTAGTTTGAGTTCTTGAGTGTCTTGGATGCTTGTGAGGAGATGGAAGAGGGCTAGGTGGTTGGGGATGGGACCATGAAAGGGGAAGCAGAATAAAGAGCTGAACCCCGCTGCAAAAACAAAGTGACCCAAAGCTGAACCTCGTTGAAAGGGAAGACACAGTGACGTCATCTCGGACCTGACATGGCAGTCCTCAATCAGGCCCATCCTGCCAGAGGGAACTTGAGCTTTAGAGAGTATGGATGTTGCTAGGGCAGGCAGCTTGCAGAAAACCAACCACAAGTCAGTGAGGCACATGAAATAATCAATCCAAAGGATGTTGCTAAGGCAGAATTCTTTGAAAGAACCAATCAGAGGCCAGAAGACACATATCTACCTCCTAGACAGTTTCGGCAGCAACCTTCTTGGGTCCTCTCCCTGCTGGAGTGAGTCTGTCTACCTCTTAACACTTATCTTGTTGGAGAACTATCCTTCAATTTTATGAGACAATGCACTGGATCCAATCACAGAACTTTAATTTCATTTGTATTTGTGTCTTTCATCAGACGTGGAAAATTTTTAGCCACTATTTCTTGAAATAATCTCCCCTTCCCCTTTCTAGGACTCCCACAATGGGTATGTTGGTGTTTTGATACTGTCCCACAGGTCCTTAGGCTTTGTTTTATTTATTTATTTATTTATTTATTTATTTATTTATTTATCTATTTATCTTTATGTTCCTTAAACTCAAACATCTCAATTGTCCAAACTTCAAATTCACTGATTCTTTTTTCTGCCAGCTCAAATCTGCCTTTGAATTCCTCTAGTACTTTTTGTGTGTGTCAATTATTACAATCTTCAGCTTTAGATTTTTCCTTTTGGTTATTATTAGGTTTTCTATCTCTTTATTGACATTTCCACTTTGTTCATACATTATTGTCTTGACTTTATCCACACCTTCCCTGAATTCTTTGAGCATCTTTAAGACAGTTGTTTTAAAGTCTTTGTCTAGTTGATCCACCATCTGGTTTTCCTCAGGGACAGTTTCTGTTGGCTTATCTTTTCCCTTTGAATGAATCATACTTTCCTGATTCTTTATATGCCTTGTAATTTTTTTGTTGAAAACTGGACTTTTGCATCTAATAATGTGGTAATCCTAAAAATTAGATTCTCCCTCTTCCACAGGGTTTTCTGTTTCTTTCTTTTGTTTTCGTGTGTGTGTGTGCGCATGCGTGTGCATGTGTGTGTGTGTGTGTGTGTGTGTGTTTGTTATAGGCTGTCTCTATGCCAAGTATCAGCCTGATGAAGCTTAACATTTTCTTGTTCTTTTCTGAGCCTATGATTTTCCCTGATTATACACAGTGATTTCCTAATTTCCCCCAAATAAGAAGTTGCTTTTGGATGTCATAGTCTTTAATGTCTGGCCCCTCAAAAGGGAAAAAGAGAAAAATGAAAAAGAAAAAAAGACCCTGGCCCTTTAAATTTCCTGGAAGTGAATTCAGCTTGAAAAAATGGAAGAAGGATCATAGCTGGTATGGCTCAGTGGTTGGAGCACTGATCTGCTCACCAAAGGGTCATGGGTTCAATTTCCGGCCAAGGGCACATACCTGGGCTGCAGATTCAATCCCCAGCCTCTGCCTGTGTGTGTGCAGGAGGCAACCAGTTAATGTGCCTCTCTCACATTGATCTTTCTCTCTTTATTACTCCTCTCTCCTTCCCTTCTATACTCTCTTTAAAAACAACAACAACAACAACAACAACACACACACACACACACATACACACACACACACACACACACACAAAAGGAAAAAATATCCTCAGGTGATGATTAACAAAACAAAAAAAAATGGGAGAAGGTGCAACAACAATAAGCACTGCTTCTTTGTTTACACCTCTGAGATCAGAAGCAGCAATCAGTGATCAGAGCAGGGATTCACAATATTTGGAGGATGGTCCTTTTGCCCACCTACTTTCTGTAAGCTATGTGCAAGGCACTCAGGAACCCATGCACAGTTGCCCACCACAGGATGTGGGGTAAAGGAATAGAGAGTTTCCATTGTGCTAAGGGTTGGAACTGACCAAAACCAATGTAACCTATCATCCAAGCCTTCCCCTGGAAACCGCAGTCCTTCCGTAGACCCCAGATTTCCAAAATAGCTATATCACAGAGGTCCTGCCGTGTAATTGGTATCGAGATGGGATTTGGTTTTCTGGTGCTTCCTACGCCATCATCCTCCCAGAATTCTCTCAGTGCCTCGCCACTTCTGTACAAGTGGAGGAATAAACCCACTTGTGAGTGCAGACATGACAGAGCTGCCTGTACCATGCTGCCTCTCTGTGTGCCCTCAACCTGCAGTGCAGCCTGTGTAGGGTCGTTATGGCTGAGCTAACCAGGATCTCTGTCCATAACACCAGGAAGACATACGTGGACGGGTGGAAGGGTCTGGATGGGGGAGATGGAGACCTGGATTCCTGCCCTGGCTCTGCTTCAAACTGGCTGCTCAACTTTGAACCTCACTCCACTTTCTTATTTGCAAAATGTGTCCACAGGAGTCTTGACGCTTTGGAGAAACTGGATAGAGCTGTGCTTATGCTCACTAGACAATGCCGCCATCTTGCAACCAAGAGGGACTTTAGGAGCCACACATTGAGGTTGGTGCAACCGAAACCCAGAAGGACTTTGGATCCCAACTGCTCATTTCCAGGCTTCCTTTCTGGGAGATGAACTAACCTCAAGCTGTGTGAGGGCTGCCTGGGAACACATGCACAGCTGCCTACCACATGAATGAGGGTGAGGTGTGTGTAATTGCTACTGTGTTATCTGCTGAAATTGCCTGAAATTGACTTTCTAGGGAAGTTGCAAGACACCAGATTTCCAAGATCTGTCATCAGAAAGTTTCTGCAAGTGCAATTGTTGTCTAGGTGGGAAGACAGATTCCTGGTGCTTCCCACTTTACCATTTTCTTGAATTCTCTCCTGTAAGAGCTTTTTCCACAGCAACTGTATCATTAGATAGTACCACCAGCAGTATATGAGGGTTACATTTCTCCATATCCATGCCAACACTTGTTATTATCTCTCTCAATAAATATTTTTTGATCAATGAACAAGTGAGTGGGAAGGACCAAAGAAAGAGAGAATATCAGAGAAGAGAAGGGATGGAGGGAAAACTGAAAAAACGGGAGCAGAGGGTGGGTAAGGAGGACTGGAGGAAACTAGGATGCAAGCAAGGGTAAATATAAATTCAGGGGAAGATGAAAACAAATGGATAGGTTGGGGAAAGGCCTTAGGAGTAGGAGAGAGAGAAAGGGCGTGTGTATGGGGGGCCTGCTGGATGCTCAGGGACTAGGACCAGGACTGTAGCCAAGTGTGACCACCCCTACACTGACAAGATTTGGGATTCTATTAAAGAAAGTCAACCTTCCTGGTGTGAAGTGAACCCTTAGAAAATAGTTTTTCAGGACAGAAATACTATTTTGTGGCCATTTGTATTATAAATTTTTTTTGTTTATTGTGGAAAAGAGAGGTCTGATCATCTGTCACTTGGGAATACCATGAGGTGGGACTATTTTCTTCCCAAGAAGCAACTTATATACATTACTAAGGAGGGGGAAAGAGCACAGGAAGCCTGGTGAAGTCTGTGTCTACTCTTTGCCATCAGTGTCTTTATGATTCCTACTTGTGATATTTCTCAGAGCAATGGCTCCCCTCTCAGTCCCAGATGAGAAAGGATGAGTTAGAATCAGACAGCATTACTGTCAGTCACCTCAGTCATGAGAAGGAGGCAGGGGCATGTCCTCCAGGTGGCTGGAGCTGTGTGGATATAGGTCTGCCTGTTTCAGGAGGAATGGGTGGTGGCTCTTTTTGTGAAATCAGTCGAGGAAGGAAACACCACAAACATATATCTGATTAGTGTTTAATATAGAGTGGAAAATTAAAGAAACTTGGCTGAAAATTTCTCCTGATAGTGCCAGTCTCTTGCTTTTTATTCCCTACCTCAGTGTTTCTCAAACTTTTGACATATGTGTATCCCTTCTATAATTTTCGTAATGCTGAGTACCCATTGTACTCATGAGAATGTAGAATTAGGCGTAACTAAGCACAGTGCAGTGCATATCCCTACCAAACTCCGGTGCAACCCGTACCCCCACCAAACTCTTCCCATATCCCTGGGGTATGCGTACCACACTTCGGGAAACACTGCTGGGAGAAATGAGCCTCCGTTGTATATAAGGGTCAGTTCACTTCAGACTTTCTGGCACAGGCAGATGTAGCAGGAGGCCCTGAGAGAACTCAGCACCTTAACTGAGGGATTAGCCCTTCTGTAGGCTTATGATAGTTATGTGAAATGTAGTGGCTTCACCATGTTAGGATAAAAATTTAAAAAAAGGCCTTTCTTTTTATTTGTCGTGGCCTTTCACAATGTATGAAAAGCACCCTGGTAATTAAACCCCAAGATTGTTAGCTCCTCTGATTCAAACATTGCCTCTCTTCAAACTGCAGGACAAAATAAGCTACTTTCAAGGCTATACTCTTGCATCCCCCTCCTCCCTGCTGTTTTCAGAACTCAGGGATAATTTACACCAAGGAGTCTCTAGTTCAGGGGAGGAGAATGTCCTGCCTGCTGACCACATAAGGCCCTCAAAATCATTTGATCTGGCCCTGCCAAGGCAACCACAGAAGGGACTTGAAATTCAATAAACCTAGGAGCTTTTTTCATAGTAACATAGATTTATATTAAGTGAATTGCATTAAGTGAATGATGTTATAAATATTCAAGTGGCCTTTGGCAGAACCAGGGTTCACCACACCTTCTCTGGTTAGTGGGAAGTTCCCTTCTCCCCTCCCCTTCAAACAGGCCTCTTTGAACTCGTCGTAAGTGGTGCTCTAAGCACGTTTTACAGGCTCAGGAAAAGTACTGACAAGACACCTCCCTAGGACATTTGCCTAGATTGTCTCCTGAAAAGCAGATAAACTCAACTTTAGCCTCCAACTCCCCTTCCTTCCTTGTCACCTAGCAACAGCAGCCATTATCCTTTAAAAGGGGAAGCCACTTTTTGTTTTTTTGCCCTTGAATTGATTATCAGTGCACTGGCCCTTTTCCTTCGGGGAAAGTAAAATAATCTTCCTCTCTGCATCTATCTCTTTTCTCAGTTGTGAATTCTTTCACAGCTGAGTCACCAGCCAAAACCCCGATATATACAGGTTACTTTATTTCTTCTTTTTCTTGAAATTGTGATTTTCCAGAGCAGTCAAAATATAGGATACTGGGTCAGAACTAAGGGGAACATGAAAATAAGAAATTTTATCCCCCAGTGGCCATTTAGGAGACTCATCAAACCAGAAATGTGCCAAAGGGGCAATGATTCCAAGCTTACCCACAGCTGTAGGGGAGAAAAGTTGTATGAATTCAGAGAAGTACCAGTACAAAAGACACAGTGTCACCTGGACAGTTTTTGAATAATCCTTGTGTGGTTTTTTTGGTTACCACTTCACTTGCATTATTTATTTTAATTTTTGTTACTTAAAATTTTTACATACAGTCAGTTGACTTTCCTTTGGATATACATTTGTATGTACTTAAATACATGTACACATAACTGTATAAATGAAAACATATAGTATGTAATATTCTGAGATTGGCTTTTTGTCCCCAGTATAATGTTCTTCAGCTTTAACAAGAATGCAGGTAGTAATACTTTGTTCTTTTATTTCTGAGTAATATTTAATTGTATGGATGTGTCAGAGTTTATTGAATCACCCATTAAATGCTATTTGGGTAGTTGACAGCTTTTGATGATACATGAAGAGTTGCTATAAACATTTGTGTACAGGCTTTTGTTTCATCATGTTTTTATTTGCCAAAAGTGAATAAATGGGATTGGAATTGTTGGGTCAAATATTGCATGTACATTTAAATTCTTGAGCTTGCCAAGTTTTTTTTTCCCCTCCAGAGTGATTATATCTTTTTGCATTCTCATCAACAATGTATGAGAGTTCTAGTTACCCTGCATTTTTTCCAGATATGGTACTGATATAAAAATTTAAATCATTTTGTATGCCTGCCAAATGGTTCTAGCATCATTCATCCTATATAATAAAAGCCAAATATGCAAATTGTCCCCTTGGTCGGTCATTCAACCAGGAGTTCAACCACTCACTATGATGTGTGCTGACTCACCAGGGGGTGGTATGGAACATGGCGGGTGTCAGCTATGTGGCATTGGCAACGGGCAACAGTAGAGGCACTGCTGGCCCCAATGGGCCCCAATGAGTGTGGGACTGTGGCAGGATGGTGGAGCGGGTGGTGCCAGCCCAAGGTAGGTTCAAGTGGGGGCCCAATCACCCCCCACAGATAGCAATCAGTGGTAGCAGTGAGGGGTGGGGCCACTGCCTGGCTCCCAGGCATTGAGGGAGCCAGCCAGGGGGCCTGGCCCTGATTGATTGACCCACAGGTGGGATGGTGGAGCAGGTGAGGGGGCAGTGCCAGGCCATGGTGGGGTACCAGGCAAGGCTTTGGGGCTATGGGGTTGTGGGATTGCAAGGCCAGGGGCACAAGCAGGGGCCCAATCTCTGCAGGCCACCCCAAGGGACCCCACCTGTGCATGAATTTGTGCACTAGGCCTCTAGTTCATTTATAAAGGTTTATTTCCTCATTAAAAACTTGATAGAATTTACCAGTGAAACTATCTGGGCCTGTACTTTCCTTTCAGGGAAGGTTTTTAACTATACCAGTAAGCTTAATTTCCTTGTTATATATAGGAGTGTGTACCTTGTCTATTTCATTTTTATTCTTTTTTTTATTTTATTGATTTTTTACAGAGAGGAAAGGAGAGAGATAGAGAGCTAGAAACGTCGATGAGAGAGAAACATCGACCAGCTGCCTCTTGCACATCCCCTACTAGGGATGTGCCTGCAACCAATGTACATGTCCTTGACCGGAATCGAACCCAGGACCTTTCAGTCCGCAGGCCGACGCTCTACCACTGAGCCAAATCAGCTTCGGCACACCTTGTCTATTTCTTGTTGAGTGAGCTTTGGGATAGTTTTTGACTTTCAAAGAATTGGAACATTTTATCTAAGTTTAATTTATGTGAATAGCACTGTTTTCAGTATTCTCTTATTATCCTTTTAATGTCTGTGGGGTCTGAGATGATGTCACTATTTTTAACTTCTGATATGGCAATTTGTATACTCTCTTTTTCTTTGTCACTTTGGCTTATCAGATTTATTAATCTTTATTAGAGAACCAGTTTTGGGTTTTATTGATTTTCTTTATTGTTTTTCTGTATTCAATTTCACTACTCTCTGTTTTCATCTTTACTGGTTTTTCCCCCCACTCACTTTAACCTTCTTTTCTTTTTTATATTTTAAAGATTAAAAATTTAAGATTGTTGATTTGAGATTTTCCATCTTTTCTAATATAAGCAGTAAAATCTATAAATATTTCTCTAGTGCTTTAGCTGTTTCCCACAAATTTTGATGTGCTACAATGTCATTTTCATTCAGTTCAAAGTATTTTCAAATTTACCTTATGACTTCCTCTTTGGCACATGGATTATTTAGAAGTGTGGTTTTAGTTGCTAAGTATTTGGAGATTTAAACAAAGTTATATTTTTGTAATTGATTTTTAGTTTAGTTTCATTATGGTCGGAGAACACACTCTATATAATTATATTATTTTAACTTTGTTTAGGTTTGTTTTATGACCTGGGATATGATCCCTCTTTTTTTTGTTTTAAATTTATTTTTATTGATTTCAGAGAGGGAGAGATAGAAACATCGATGATGAGAGGGATTCATTGATTGGCTGCTTCCCGCATGCCCCACCCTGGTAATCAAGCCCACAACCTGGGTATGTGCCCTGACCAGCGAATTGAACTATGACCTCCTGGTTCACAGACTGACGCTCAACCACTGGGCCACAGCAGCCAGGCATGATCCCTCTTGATGAATATGCCATGTGTATTTTAAGTGAATTCTGCTTTTGTTGGGTGGAAAGTTCTACTAGTATAAACGTTAGATCCAGTAGGTTGATGATGTTCATTTCTTCCAAACCCTTGCTGATTTTCTGTTTACTTGTTATAGAGGAAGAGTACACTGGAAAGGCGGGGAACAATTCACCAAAAAGGTGGGGAAGAATTCATTGTATAAGGTGAGGGAAATTCACCGCACGCAAAGCCCACGAACAGCTGCAGAGCTGCGATCTGTAAGGAGGGTGGGAACGTCTTTTCATCCAGGCTAATGGGCCAGCATTAGGTTATAAAGTAAACTTTATTATAAACTTTTGGTTTGCATGCTTAAGGAATTAAAGTTTTAGAAGGTATTCTCTTACAGTTTTTGTTTGATATTATAGAACATAACCCTTGGTTTCCTGAAGAAGGTACATTAGATCTTGAATATTTGGCAAAAAGTTGATCCACGGCGGGAGCTGTGGGCTCAGTTGGGGGGTGGGAGTTCCTGATAATACACAACGCAGTGCTGCAGTGTTAAGGTGGCAAGATGAGGAAAGACAGACAGGATGGTTTTAGTCCTACATCAACTCTGGAATTGCAGTCAATTTATGGGGCCAGGATGTCTTAGAAGGTTTACAGGCATGTATTGTTACCGGCAAAGGAAAGCAGTTAGTGACTCAGATGGGATATCAGACTGGTCAAGGCTTAGGAAAAATGATCAGGGAATTAAAGAGTCCATTCAAGCCAAAGGAAACCCAGGAAGACAAGGATTAGGATATCAATTTTTTATGGAGCGGTCACTGCTCAGTCTCCTCACCCTCATGCTGATCCTATACAATGGAAAGATGATAGACCTGTACAGGTGGATCAAGGAGAAATTAAGTCAAATTCATGAATTAAAGCAAGAACAAATAGAGGCCTTCCAATAGTCCTTGGAATACGCCTATATTTACAATCCCCAAGAAGGCGACAGGAAAATGGCGATTGTTACATGATTTTAGAGCAGTTAATGCTACTCTGTATACCATGGGAGCTTTGCAACCTGGACTCCCAGCGCCTTCACAATACTTACCTGGCAGGGGAGACACCATGATCACAAATCCCTTTAGATTGGTCTCTTATAGTAGTAGATCTTAAAGATTGTTTTTTTCACCATTCCCTTGGCACTTCAAGATAAACAGAGATTTGCATTTTCAGTGCCATCTATTAATAATCTAGAAGCCATGAAAAGATATCAATGGAAACTTTTACCTCAAGGAGTGGCCAAAAGCCCTACTTTGTGTCAAAAATATGTGGCTCAAGCTGTTCAGCCTTTAAGGGACAAATACTCCCAATGTTACATTATTCATTACATGGATGACTTGCTCTTAGGAAGCCCACGGGATGAGCAGACTTTGGACATGTTTTCCCAATTAGAAGAGGTGCTCCCTAAATGGGGCTTAAGAATTGCTCCAGAGAAGGTACAGAAAGAAAAGCCTTTCCAATATCTGGGAACCATAATTGAAAACCAAAGCATTAGGCCTCAGAAGGTGGAAATAAGAAAAGATTGTCTTAAAACTTTAAATGACTTTCAGAAATTATTAGGGGACATTAACTGGTTAAGACCTTAACTGAAGATCTCTACCAGAGAAATGACAAATTTATTTAATATACTTAGAGGTGACTCAAATCTTTTCTCTCCCAGAACATTAACAGATGAAGCTAGGAATGAGTTGCTAAGAATTGAGCAGGCAATTTCCTCAGCCCAAGTAGCATGGGTAGAACCTGAATTACCTTTATCGGGACAAATGAACACTACTGCAAATAGTCCTACTGGAGTCATCTTTCAAAATAAAAACTCTCCTGCCATTATTGAATGGGTCCACCTAGGGGAGTGGTCAGCAAACTTATAGGTGAACAGAGCCAAATATCAACAGTACAATGATTTAAATTTCTTTTGAGCACCAAAAACTGACTTCTGTACATGCGCCACGAAGTTTCAATCGCACTGTACATGTGCGCCCGCACATGGTGTTTTGTGGAAGAGCCACACTCAAGGGGCCAAAGAGTCGCATGTGGCTCACGAGCCGCAGTTTGCCAACCACTGACCTAGGGAGGTTACATATGTAGAACTATTGGCTCAGTTAATATTTCAAATTAAAAAGCATAATAAACAGCCTAGAGGGGAAGAACTCCAGTGTATCTACCTCCCCCTTACTGGGAAGCAATTAGTGTAAGAATGGAACTTTTTTTAAAGAAGCTGTCTGTTTTATCTCAACTCCCCAAGGTCCCCCGACAGAGATGTGAACATAACCTTTATGACTAACCTAGGAAATAGCCCTGAGCAAAGAGTTAGCAATGCAAAACAGTGCTCTAACAGTTAAGAAACACAGGGTGGGAGATCGCCAGATGAGACTGTTGACTAAACTTAAGCCTTGTCATAAAACATGTTATCAACGAGCCCAGATCCCTTTGGAATTCCCTAGCGGCTTTGTTCCCCTCTTCCTCCTCCGTGTGTGATCCTCCCACTCCCCAACGTGTGGTTTTTGCCTTTATAAACTTGTAAGACTTGCTGTTCGGGGCTCAACTCCTCGGCTCCTGCGTGAGTTACGAGTTGAGCCCCAGCATGCTGGAATAAAGCCTCTTGCTGTTTGCATCAAGTGATGTCTCCTGCGGTTGATTGGGGTCGCCGTCAGTCCGTGAGACAGAGTGAGGGTCTCCCTCTGGGGGTCTTTCATCTTGGGGGCTCGTCCGGGATTTGACGACCACCCCTCATCCGCGGAGTCGACCTTGGAGGTAAGAAGGGGTACCCCGAGGTCGTCTGTCTTTGTCTTGTATTTTGTCAGTGGGTCTGGCTCTGTGTGCGCACTTTCGGTTTCGCAGCCGTTCGGCGACTCGTGAGAGTGGTTGAACAGTGGTCGGTAGACGTGCCTGGAAGGCCACAGGTTGCAGCCCTGGGGGACGCCCCAAGGGTGGAGGAGAGCCAGGGACGCCTGGTAGTCTCCTACTGTAAGGGCGCTGATCGGGTCCAGCTGTTGGATCGGAGATTGGCAAGATCGCGCCCATCTGGTTCTGTTGCGTGTTTGTGGAGGACTAGGTGGGGTAAGTGGGTCCTCGTGTCTGTAGTGTTTCTGTTATTTGTGCTCCTGACGACGTACGAACTGACGATGGGACAGACTGTGACAACCCCGCTTAGTCTGACATTAGACCACTGGACTGAAGTTAAGGGAAGAGGTCGCGACCTATCAGTTGAGATCAGGAAAGGTCCATGGCGGACCTTCTGCTCCTCAGAATGGCCTACTTTTAATGTAGGGTGGCCAACAGAAGGAACCTTTGACCTATCTGTTATTTTTGCTGTTAAGGAGATTGTTTTTCAGAAAGAACCTGGAGCTCATTCGGACCAGCAGCCCTACATCGTGGTCTGGCAGGACTTGGTGCAAAATCCACCTCCCCCATATCCTCTTGCCTTGGTTCCTGTAGGTGGTCAGGGAGACCCGGAGGTGGAACCGGCCCCTGCCCCCTCTGCTCCCCGAAACGAGTCTCTGCCGGGGCCTGCACAGGGTACCAGGATCAGCCTCAGAATGACTCCCGACACCACCGTCGCCCTTCCCCTAAGGGCTTATGGGACCTCCGCCAGTGGCGACGGATGGCGGACTGGCTCCTCTTCAGCCTCTCCAGTACTGGCCTTTTTCCTCCGCGGATTTGTATAACTGGAAGACTAATCATCCCCCCTTTTCAGAGAACCCCCAGCGCTTAACCGGGCTGGTGGAGTCCTTAATGTTCCAGGTACATTATGATTGCCAGCAGCTACTACAAACTCTTTTCACTACTGAGTCGAGAGGATTCTATTGGAAGCATGGAAGAATGTACCTGGAACAGATGGACGACCCACCCAGCTTCCCAACATCATTGAAACAGCCTTCCCCCTTTCCAGACCTGACTGGGATTTCAACCCGGCAGAAGGTAGGGAGCGACTGACAGTCTATCGCCAGACTCTAGTGGCTGGCCTCCGTGGGGCAGCGAGACGTCCCACTAATTTGGCTAAGGTAAGAGAGGTTATACAGGGGGCCACAGAACCCCCGTCAGTATTTCTTGAGCGCTTAATGGAAGCTTTCAGGCGCTACACCCCATTTGACCCTACCTCGGAGGGGCAAAGGGCTTCCGTAGCTATGGCTTTTATAGGGCAGTCAGCATTAGATATTAAGAGAAAGTTGCAGAGAGTAGAAGGGTTACAGGATTACACCCTACAGGATTTAGTCAAGGAGGCAGAGAAAGTGTATCATAAGAGAGTAACTGAGGAGGAAAAAGAGCAAAGAAAAGAAAAGGAAAGAGAGGAAAGAGAAAACAAAAGGGATCGTAAGCAGGAGAAGAACCTGACACGGATTTTGGCCACAGTAGTAGGTGAAAGAGGCCAGGAACAAACCCAGAGCAGGGCTAAAAAGTCAGGTAACCTGGGCAACTGCACCCCATTAGACAAAGATCAGTGTACCTACTGCAAGGAAAAAGGTCACTGGGCTAGAGAGTGCCCTAAGAAGAAAAAGAACAGGTCCTCCAAGAAAGTGTTAGCCCTGGAGGAAGAAGATTAGCGGGGAAGGGGCTCGGAACCCCTCCCCGAGCCTAGGGTAACACTAGAGATGGAGGGGAATCCAGTTGAGTTCCTAGTAGACACTGGAGCTCAACACTCGGTCCTACTCGAGCCGGCTGGATCCATCTCCCACAAGAAATTGTGGGTCATAGGAGCCACGGGGCACCAGCAGTACTCATGGACTACCCGAAGAACAGTAGACTTAGGAACGGGACGGGTGACCCACTCGTTTCTAGTCATCCCTGAGTGCCCTGTGCCTCTACTTGGGGGAGATCTCTTAACCAAAATGGGAGCCCAGATTACCTTCACCCCTGACGGCCCGGAGGTGACCCAAAGCAAGAAAATGGCTACCGCCCTGACCATACGTCTAGATGATGAACATAGACTTTTTGAAGAACAGGGAGCAGAGGTAAATCACATAAATGACTGGTTGAACAGGTATCCGGGGGGCATGGGCCGAGACGGCTGAAACAGGACTAGCCTCAGAAAGGCCGCCCATGGTCATAGAGCTTAAGGCCACTTCTACTCCTGTGGCTGTACGCCAGTACCCCATGACTAAGGAGGCCCGGGAAGGGGTTAGGCCCCATATCCAGCGCCTCCTTCAGCAGGGCATCTTAGTGAAGTGCCAGTCACCATGGAACACTCCCCTGTTACCTGTTAAGAAGCCCGGCACAGGAGACTATCGCCCGGTACAGGACTTAAGGGAAGTGAACAACCAGGTGCAGGATATCCACCCCACTGTACCTAACCCTTACAACTTATTGAGCTCTCTTCCCCCGGATCATATTTGGTATACTGTCTTGGATTTAAAGGATGCTTTCTTCTGCTTGTGACTGCACCCTTCCAGCCAGAGCATCTTTGCATTCGAGTGGAGGGACCCTGACTCTGGGACTACAGGCCAACTGACCTGGACCCGCTAACGGTCATTGCCCCCCACTCTTTGGAGAGCATCATCAGACAGCCCCCTGATCGGTGGTTGTCCAACGCTCACATGACGCACTACCAGAGTCTCCTACTGAATGGAGACAGGATCCAGTTCGGACTGCCTGCCATCCTCAACCCAGCTACCCTATTACCTGACACGTCCACCCAGGGGAGTGTGCTGCATACCTGTCAAGAGATACCGGCAGAGGAAACGGGGACTTGAAGGGACCTCCGAGACCAGCCCTTGCCAGACGCTCAGCTGACCTGGTTCACTGATGGAAGCAGCTACATAATAGAAGGTAAAAGGGTGGCCGGGGCGGCGGTAGTAGATGATGAGCAAGTTATCTGGGCAAGCAGCCTGCCTGAAGGGACGTCAGCTCAGAAGGCCGAGTTACTAGCTCTGACTCAGGCCCTACAATTGGCAGAAGGGAAGAAGATTAACATCTACACTGATAGCAGGTATGCCTTTGCTACTGCCCATATCCACGGGGCTATCTACCGGCAGCGGGGGCTACTGACCTCGGCAGGGAAGGAAATCAAAAATAAAGAAATTTTAAGCCTGTTAGAGGCCGTCCACCTTCCTAAGAAAGTGGCAATTATTCACTGTCCTGGACATCAGAAAGGAGGGTCCAGGGTTGCCGGAGGGAACCAAAGGGCTGACAGAGAAGCCAAGCAGGCGGCTCAGGGACTCAACATCCTATCCTTGTCTGGGGAAAAACTGAGGTCTCACCCTGAGGATACGGTATACCCCCTCTGTCAGGAACTTTGATTATTCAGAACCAGACCTTGAGAGAATGGACAGATTAGGGTTTCGCCTGGAGACTCCAGAGGGGATCCGGGAAACCTCAGAAGGAAAAAGAATCCTCCCTGAAAAACAGGCTATCATTTTCCTCAGACACCTTCATAAGCTAATTCACCTGGGCCCAAAACATTTAAAAACTATTGTCCAGTCTTCACCGTATTATGTCATGAACCAAGGAGAACTCGCAGATACAACTGTAAAAGGATGCAAGCCTTGCCAGATGGTGAATGCCTAGCCCAGCAAACTTCAGCAGGGCAAACGGCTCTGAGGAGACCACCCTGGGAGTTACTGGGAGGTAGACTTTACTGAGGTAAAACCAGCCAGGTATGGATACAGATACTTATTGGTATTCATAGATACATTTTCAGGATGGGTTGAAGCCTTCCCTACCGAGAAAGAGACTGCTCAGGTGGTGGCCAAGACAATACTAGAAGACATCTTCCCGAGATTCGGGGTGCCCAAGGTAATCGGGTCGGACAACGGCCCTGCATCTGTTGCCCAGGTAAGTCAGGGACTGGCCAAAATCCTGGGGCTTGATTGGAAATTACATTGTGCTTATAGGCCCCGAAGCTCAGGACAGGTAGAAAGAATGAATAGAACTCTAAAAGAGGTCATGACTAAATTATCCTTAGAGACTGGCATAAAAGACTGGACAGTCCTCCTTCCCTTTGCTTTGTTTCGGATCCGCAATACCCCTGGCTCCCTCAAGCTAACTCCTTTTGAAGTTCTTTATGGGACTCACCCTCCACTCATTACCATGCAGCACTTTTCTTCCCCATAATCTTACTCCTCTCAATCTCTGTACACCAGATTAAAAGCCCTTGAGGCTGTGCAGAGGGAAGTGTGAAGTCGGTTGGCCGAGGCCTACAAGCCTGGAGACCTGCAAGTACCTCATCAGTTCCAAGTCGGAGACTCGGTGTACATTCGGCGCCATCGTGCTGCCAGCTTGGAACCGAGGTGGAAAGGACCATACATAGTGCTGCTCACGACTCCAACTGCAGTAAAGGTCGATGGCATCGCCGCCTGGATCCACGCTTCACATGTCAAGCCCGCACCACCACCTGACCCAGCGTGGAAAGTGGAAAAAATGGACAACCCCCTCAAGCTCCGCATTCACCGTGTTCTTGCTCCTGTTAACGCACTTCCCACTGATAAGTAGTCCTAACCCTCATGCCCCCCAATGACTAACATGGCAGGTCCTCTCCCAGACTGGAGATGTAATAAGGAAGAATGCTGTTTTTTACATAGATCACTCTAGTGTAATATATATATAAAGACAGAAGTTCCATGATTAGAACTTGCCAAAAAGCAAATGGGGGAATGTAAGAATGGAACTTTTTTTAAAGAAGCTGTCTGTTTTATCTCAACTCCCCAAGGTCCCCCGACAGAGATGTGAACATAACCTTTATGACTAACCTAGGAAATAGCCCTGAGCAAAGAGTTAGCAATGCAAAACAGTGCTCTAACAGTTAAGAAACACAGGGTGGGAGATCGCCAGATGAGACTGTTGACTAAACTTAAGCCTTGTCATAAAACATGTTATCAACGAGCCCAGATCCCTTTGGAATTCCCTAGCGGCTTTGTTCCCCTCTTCCTCCTCCGTGTGTGATCCTCCCACTCCCCAACGTGTGGTTTTTGCCTTTATAAACTTGTAAGACTTGCTGTTCGGGGCTCAACTCCTCGGCTCCTGCGTGAGTTACGAGTTGAGCCCCAGCATGCTGGAATAAAGCCTCTTGCTGTTTGCATCAAGTGATGTCTCCTGCGGTTGATTGGGGTCGCCGTCAGTCCGTGAGACAGAGTGAGAGTCTCCCTCTGGGGGTCTTTCATTAGAAATGTTATTTCAGACTGATATAAATTGGCAAACTGGGTTAAGTGGATATTCAGGGGAACTTAGTTGTCACCTACTAAAAGAAAATTATTACAATTTTTATGTAATACCTCCATTATTATACCAAAAAATACTAGGCAGGAACCTATTCCTGGAGCTTTAACTGTTTTTACTCATGGATCATCTACTGGGAAAGCTGCCTATCATACAATGAATTCAGACCGAGTTATACTGACCAGTCATACTTCTGTACAAAGAATCGAATTAGAAGCTATTAAGGCTGCATCACAGGATTTCCAAGAGTCTCTTTATATAGTCTCTGATTCTTTTTATGCTGCAAATCTAGTGAATAGAATTGAAACTGCTCGGTTGAAATGGCTCAGTGACCAAAGTTTATTTTTACTATTTAAACAAGTTCAGCAGATTATACAACAGAGACAATATCCTTTTTATATCACTCACATCAGGGCTCATAGTGTCTTACCTGGTCCTTTAACAAAAGGAAATGCACAGGCTGATCAGCTGGTTGCTTTATTGAAAGAAGCCTTAGAATCTCATCAGCTTTTACATCAGCCTGCCAAAATGTTGTCTAAACAATTTTCAATCACTTGGCAAAGACAAAACAATTATTAAGAAATGTCCCACTTGCATGTTACATCTACCTCAAGGGCCTATCACAGGAGTTAACTCTAGAGGTCTGCTAAAGATCATATCTGGCAAATGGATGTGTTAATGAAAAAAAACATTGAAACCTGTAAAGAATTTTTTAAAGAGTTTATTTGAGCCTTACTGTCGACAATTGCCGGGAAGCAAAACCTCAACGGACTGAGATAATGCTCCAAAGAATGGTGGATTACATTTCTCTATTTATACACTGAAATTAAAGGAGGGACATAGGTGGGTTACATGAAATTCATTGGTGATGGAGTAAGGAGGCGGGAGAAAGCAAAGTGGTGGGAAACTCCTGGGATTGGATAAAGAGTAAAATGATGGACGTGTACTCAGGTGAGTGCAGGAACAATTAACATGATAACGAAGGAATTTGAGGCATCTGTCCTGGCGCCCACCACATTTGGTTGTTCCCCAGGGGCTCCAGAAAAAAGGGAAGTTACAAGTTACCCAGACATCTCACAGATATGTTATCTTAGAGGCAAAAAGGCAAATGGGCTCAGTAAAAAGATCAAAGTTGATCTTTGTCTAGGAAAATATCTGGGAAATGACTACCTTCTATAACCTGTTAGATATTTAATTTTCAAACCATCTTTTGTGGTTATCTTAGGTCTCTGGGTTTGCAAGACTGCCATGCAGGCCTTCCCTGAGCTTGTCAGGTTAGCATGTGGCTTTTTTTCTTTCACAGATGTAAAGCATTATATTTCCTTTGGACACCTTGGGGCATTGCATGTCTCTGTAGACACCTTTTCAAAAGTCATATGGGCAACTGCATCTAGGAGAAATGGCAAAACAGGTTATTAATCATTGCCTCACTGCTTTTGCCATCATAGGAATTCCAAAAATTATTAAAACTAATAATGGGCCTGTTTACACAAGCTGTCATTTCCAGGAATTTTGCAAAAGGTGGAAAATTCAGCACATTACAGGAATACCATATAGTTCCCAAGGACAGGCCATTATTGAACAATAGCATCGGCGGCTAAAATCCCAACTTGAAAAACAGAAAGGGGGGACTATAGAGAAATCACCTGCGGGTAGGCTGCACCCAGCCTTAATTACTTTAAATTTTTTCATTTGTGATGCTGTTGGCAGGACACCTATGGAGTTACACTGGTGTCAGAATAAAACAAAGGAAAATGGTTAAATGGAAAGATCCCGAATCTGGTTTATGGAAGGGACCCGATCCATTATTAACCTTTGGCAGAGGGTATGCTTGTATATTTCCAGATAATTTTTCCAAACCCATGTGGATTTCTGCTAGTGAAAGGGCATGACAGGGAGAGGATGAGCTCCCGACTCTGCCCCAGAGGGCGGAGTTATCCCTAGCCCTCACGCAACCAATCAGGGTTAGCCGAGGCAGTGACATCACCACCGACTGGAGTAAAACCCCTGGACTGGGCGAAATTCGCTCTCTCTTCCGCCATGCTGCCGGCGTGAGTGGGACAGAGCCCATGCTAGCATGGAAGAGGCTCTTTTGTTTATTGCATCGGACTCGGCTCCCTGGTGGTCCTTGGGGATCACGAAGTCTGGGCGTAACACTAGAAATATTAACTGCAACAGGGATCTAAGAGAGGAACTAGCCAGATTAATAGGGACCTTGTACCTGGAGCCATACCATGCAGCTGCAGACAATCCACTACCTCAGCCACAGAGAGCAGCGACTCCTAGTGATCCACTGAAGATGAGGAGCAGGAGAAGGGTGAGCTGGACAACAAACATCCCAGAGGTCTCCTGGGGCATGGTAAAGAAGACAGTACAGAAAGCGAATTTGTGAGGAGACCAGAACCCCAAGAATGCCTGAGAACGTCTTTTTTGCCATGCTAGCAGTAATCAGCTGTGCGGTAATATTACCTGGGGCAAATGGGGAAGTATTTTGGACTTATGTTCCTAACCCTCCATGGATAAGGCCCCTTACATGGGCTGATCCCCCGCCTAATGTCATCACCAATAATACCAAACACTGGTCATCCAGGAGGACCAAGGAAGTATATGGGCAAAGTATAATTACACAGGTGTCACCACCCAGCTTCCCTTTTGTATGACACAGAACCAAACCACTGCTCCTTTGTGTGTAAAATTAAAGAGAGGCATCTGGCTTTCATGGACACCAAAAGAGGGGAGGCAAAAGCCCAAACACGTCTACTATCATTACTTGCTCCTGGGAGAGGTGCAGAAAATGTAACTAAGACCTTGTCTATACAAAAAGGAATTGACAGCCAGTTTGAAATTGAATTGATGACATTAAGGTCAATAGTCTTATGGATAAGTGATAAAATCCATGACCTAGAGCAGTGGTCGGCAAACTCATTAGTCAACAAAGCCAAATATCAACAGTACAATGATTAAAATTTCTTTTGAGAGTCAATTTTTTAAAATTTAAAATTCTTCTAATGACACTTCTTCAAAATAGACTTGCACAGGCTGAGGTATTTTGTGGAAGAGCCACACTCAAGGGGCCAAAGAGCTGCATGTGGCTCACAAGCCACAGTTTGCCAACCACTGCTCTAGGCCCTAAAGCAAAGAATATCAGAATATCCTTACAATGTCATCATAATTTTTCTCAGATTTTTGTTACCCCTGTTACCTATAACAGTACCTTGCACCCTTGGGAATAAATAAAAAATCATTATCTTGGTGCTTGGAGACAAAGGTAACACAACTCTTGATATTTTAGAATTACAATTATTCCAAGCAAACTTACAAACTAATTCTTTGAAAATCTGGCAGCAATTTAAAAAGGACATGAAAGAATTTAATCCCTTCTACTGGATGTCCTTGCATTGCCTCTCAGCATAACCTCAATTGCTTATCTCTTTTTTTTCTCATGTTTATTTCTAGTCTGCATATGTGGAATGAAGAGTCTTAAGAGGACTTGAACCCTTCAGGTGGCATTCACCATGCACGATTTACTAAAGAAAAGAAACGGGGGAGATGTTGGAAGCCGCCCATTGTCCTCACCAGCAGAGAGGTGTGGACAAGGAACTGGGAAGGCTGGAGACCTTGAGCTCTGAAAGGTCAGAGCTCTGCACCCACTGTTTAGTTGAGACAATGATAACTGAAGCAATTTCCACCTTTTAGTTTTATGTAAATCCTTGCTGATTGGCTGTAATTGGAATTGCCTGCGTAAGGGCTATGAGTGTACCCCAAAACCTGAATAAAAGGGATAGCAAAGCCAGAGCAAAGTGGAGTCCTTCCTCTTGAGCTGGGCTCCCGCCTGGCCCCCAATTCCCAAATTTATATTTTCCAGTGTCTTTCATTTGTGTGCGGCCTCCTCCAGAACCTGAACCCTGAACTGCATGGGATGTGGGGGGGACACTCACACTTCCTCTCTTTGAAATAAATAAAAATATATTTTTTAAACACACACACACACACACACACACTCACAAAATGGGTAGACAACCTAAATAGATATTTTTCCAAAAAGGATATACAGATGGCTGACAAACACTTGAAAAAATACTCAACAGCAGTAATCGTCAGGGAAATAAAAATCAAAACCACAGTGAGATATCATCTCAAACCTGTCAGAAGGTTATTATAAAAATTCTACAAACATGTGTTGAAGAGGAAAAGGGAAACAGGAAATCCTCATACACTACTGGTGGGATTTGAAATTGACACAATCATTATTGAAAATAGATAGAGGTTCCTCAAAAGTTAAAAATATAATTACCACATGACCCAATAATTCTGCTCCTGGGTATTTATCTGAAGAAAAATTTAAAAACTACTAATTTGAAGAGATATACTAGTATGTACTCTTATACTTGAGAGGTCATGTTGAGGCAAGGCTAACTCCTGACTCCATTTTGTACTGTGGGGCGGGGTGGAGCTGTCCTCCATTTTGTGTAATTGGACCCAACCAATCAGGGTCAGCCAAAGCAGTGACCTGTATAAAACCCGTCGGGGGAAAAAAAATAGAGTTGTTAAAGGGATAAGTATAACAAGACATCTGTGTGCTGCCTATAAGAGACATAATTCAGAAGTAAGGACACACGTGGATTGAAAGTGAAGGGGTGAAAAAAGAGATTCCATGCAAATGGAAACAAACAAACAAAATAATAAAATAAAAGCTGGTGGAACTATACTTGTATAAGAGAAATAATAAACTTCAAAACAAAGACTATAAATAAAAGATGAAGATCATTACAAACTAGAGGCCAGGTGCACAAAATTTTGAACTCGGGAGGTCCTTCAGCCCAGATTGTGAGAGGGTGCAGGCCAGGCCAATGGACCCCACTTGTGCATGATCAGGGTTGCGGAGGGATGTGAGAGGTTGGCCAGCTAGGCAGGGACCATGGGAGGGCTCCATAGTGTGTCCAACCCATCTCACTCAGTCATGATTGGCCAGACCCCAGCAGCAAGCTAACCTACCAGTCAAAGCGTCTGCCCCTGGTGATCAGTGCATGTCAGTGACTGGTCAACCCAGTCAACTGTTGGCCCCCTGGTGGTCAGTGTATGTCATAGCGAGAGGTTGAGCAGCTTTAGCATATCATTAGCATATTACTCTTTGATTGGTTGAATGGCCAACCAGAGGACAGAGGCTTTTATTATATAGGATAATAAATAGGTCAACCCAATAAGAAGATATAATTTTTATAAATATATATGCATCCAACATAAGTGAAACCAAGTATTAATGGACCTAAAGAAAAAAATGGAAAACAATAAAATATTAGTAGGGATCTTTAACACCACGGTTACATCAATAAATAGATCATTCAGACAAAATATCAATAAGGAAATATTGGCCTTAAATGGCACATAAGCCTGGTCAGTGTGGCTCAGCAGTTGAGCATCACCCTATAAACCAGGAAGTCACAGTTTGATCCGTGGTCAGGGCACATGAACAGGGTGTGGGCTTGATCCCCAGTAAGGGGCAAGCAGGAGGCAGCCAATCAATGAGTCTCTCATCATTGATGTTTCTATCTCTCTGAAATCAATAAAAATATTTTTAGGAGAAACCAAGATGGCAGCGTAGATGAACAGCTGATCTGCCGCTTGCACAACAATTTAAAAAAATTAAAACTAATACAAATGACATCTATCATCCAAAACCACAGGAAGGCTGGCTGAAAAAGAGGGGAGCGCAAGCTGAGGAGCCTAGGTACGGAGGCACACAAATCGGGCTGGTGGCGAATCGGCTGGTGGCGGGCGACTGGGAGTGCAGCGCGGCGGCTTTTCTTTTCAACCCGAAAGGAAACAAGCTCCCTATCACTTTGAAATCCAGCTTCTGGGGCCACGTGGGGGACCCAGACGCCTATGGGGAGAAGCTGGGCCATCGGGGCCAAAGTGAGGGCAACTCTTGCAGAGGTGCAGCAGCAATCATTGTATACTGTGCTGGATCACAGGGAAGCAGGGACTTGGAAACTCGAGGGCTGGGACAGCCGCTGCTGTTAGCCACGCCCCAACCTAGTGATGTCCTGAGACCCTGCCCCACCCTGAGGCCCCGTCTTCAGTTTCTACAGACCTGCCCAGGCACCACAAAGCTACTTTTACATATGAATGGCCTGTATTGAGGCCATATAAATAAACTGCAGCTACAGCAAAACAAACAAACAAACAAACAAAAAACACGCCAACACCCAAGCAAACAGGAGAAAACTATAGTTCTCACTGTAGCTCCTGAACTGAATCCCACGGAAGATCCAGAAGCCAGTGTTCCTAGTGGTCAATTTCAACCACTCACACCCATAAGTGATACATTCGGGATAAGTGTGTCTCCAGCACAGCAGTTCTTCCTTTACAGACAGAGCGGGTCCTCACAGACAATTGGCCTGGAGGTCAGTTCCTCCCAGTGTACCAACAGCAATCAAGGCTTAATTACACCAAGACTTTGCACTCAGCCCACAAAGGGATATACCAAAAGCAATCACCCCGGTGATTGGGGAAACTGATAGGTCACCTACCACACAAAGCCACTCCATCAACACAGGGAGGAGACACAGAAACATGTCATGAATGGGAGAGATGGAGGAAAGTAAACTACTGGACAACACAGAGTTCAGAAATTACATTTATAAGGTTACTCAAGAATCTTCTAAAAACCTTTGAGAAACTTGATGAGACCTCCAAGAAGCTTGGTGAGACCTTCAAGGACCTTAAAGAGAATACAAAAAAAAAAAAAAAAAAAAAAAAAAAAAAGGAAAAGGACCAGTCAGAAATTAAGCATACAATCTCTGAAATAAAGAATATACAGAAACTCAACTATAGATCAACATATCCCAAGGATCAAACCAAAGATCTGGAATATAAGGAAGAAAAAAAATCACCCAACCAGAGAAGCAGACAGAAAGAAGAATCCAAAAGTGTGAGGATAGTGTAAGGAATCTCCGGGACTGCTTAAAACGTACCAACATCCAGATTTTTGGGGTGCCAGAGGAGAGCGAGCAGGATATTGAAGGACTATTGAAAGAAATAATGATAGAAAATTTTCCCTACCTGGTAAAAGAAATAGACTTACAAGTTCAGGAAGCATACAGAACCCCAAACAAGAGGAATCCAAAGAGGAACACACCAAGACACATCATAATTAAAATGCCCAGGGCAAAAGACAAAGAGAATCTTACAAGCAGCAAGAAAAAAATAGCTATCCCGTTTCCCCGAAAATAAGACAGTGTTTTATATTAATTTTTTCTCGCAAAGATGCGCTAGGTCTTATTTTCAGGGGATGTCTTATTTTTCCATGCATTAGGTCTTATTTTTGGACGATGTCTTATTTTCAGGGAAACACGGTAGTTACCTACAAGGGAGTACTCATATGACTGTCAGCTGATTTCTCAACAGAAACTATGCAGGCCAGAAGGGAGTGGCAAGAAATATTCAAAATGATGAACAACAAGAACCTACAACCAAGATTACTCTACCCAGTAAAACTATCATTCAGAATTGAAGGGCAGATAAAGAGCTTCACAGACAAGAAAAAGTTAAAGGAGTTCATCAACACCAAACCAGGATTACATGAAATGCTGAAGGGTATTCTTTAAGGAGAGGAAGAAGAAGAAAAGTAAAGGTAAAAATTACCACCAACAAAAAGACATGAAATACATACCTACCAACAAGTGAATCTAAAAATCAAGTGAATAAAAAATCTGAAGAACAAAATGGACTGGTAAATATAATAGAATCAGTGATATAGAAAGGGATTGGACTAACAATTCTCATGGGGGAGGGAGTCTGAGGGGTGAGGGAAGAGATTGGACAAAAATCTTACACCTATGGATGAAGACAGGGGTGGGGGTAAGGGCATGGGGTAGGGTTGGGAATCGGATGGAGGGGAGCTATGGGGGAAAAGAGGGGAAAGAGGAACACCTGTAATAATCTGAACAATAAAGATTTATTATAAAAAATATATTTTTAAATGGCACTTTAGACCAAATGGACTTAATAAATATGACCAGAACATTTCATCCAAAAGCAGCAGAATACACACTATTTTAAAAGAACACTTTCAAATACACTCTATGAGACCAGCATTACTCTGATACTAAAACCAGACAAAAACACAACAACAAAATAAAATTACAGTCTAATATCCCTAAGGAACATAGATGCAGAAATTCCCAACAAAATATTAGCAACTAAATTCAATAATACACTAAAAGGCCAAAACTGGTTTGGCTCAGTGGATGGAGCCTGCAGACTGAAAGGTCCTGGATTCAATTCTGATCAAGGGCATGTACCTTGGTTGTGGGCACATCCCTAGTAGAAGGTGTGCAAGAGGCTACTCATCGATGTTTCTCGCTCATCGATGTTTCTAACTCACTATCCTCCTTTCTTCCTCTCTGTAAAAAAAAAATCAATAATATATATATATTTTTTTTTATTTAAATAGTAATAATACACTAAAAGGATCACACACCATGATCAAGTGGGACAAGAATGATTCAATATCTACAAATCAATTAACACGATACACCACATCAACGAAGTGAAGGATAAAAATCATAATAACATATTAATAGATGCAGAAAAAGCATTTGATAAAACCCCAAATCCAATTATAATAAAACTCAGCAAAATGAGCATAGGGGAAACATAACTTAATATAATAAAGGCCATAGCTAGCAACATATAAGATCAGGAACAAAACAAGGTTGTCTGTTTTTACCCTTTTATTCAAAGCCCTATGCACTTTAATTAGACAAGAAAAAAAATGAAGTGTAATCAAAATGGAAAGGAAAAAGTAAAACTGTCACTATTTGCAGATGACATATATTAAAAAAAACAAACCCTAAAGACCCTACCAAAAATCTATTAGAACTAATAAATAAATTCAGTGAAGTTGCAGCATATAAAACTAATATTCAGAAATTGATTACATGTTTATACGTCAATAATGAACCATCAGAAAGTGAAGTTAAAAAAAATAATGTTTACTTCTGGCTGGTGTGGCTCTGTAGTTGAGCATCAACCTATGAACTAGGAGGTCAAGGTTCAATTCCCAGTCAGGGCACATGCCCGGGTTGCAGGCTTGATCCCCAGTATGGGGTGTACAGGAGGCAGCTGGTCAATGATTCTCTCTCATCATTGATGTTTCTATCTCTCCCTTCCTCTCTGAAAACAACAAAAAATAAATATATTTTAAAATAATAATAACATTTACAATTGCATTAAAAAATTACATACCTACAAATATATTTAACCAAGGAAGTAAAAGTCATGTCCTCTAAAATCTATAAGACAGTGTTGGAAAAAAATGAAGACAAACAAATAAATGGAAGGATAAACTTTGCTCATGCATTAGAAGAATTAATGTTGTTAAAATGTTCATACTACCCAAAGCAAACTATAGATTCAATGCAATCCCTTTCAAAATACCCAGGGCATTTGCTCTAGTAGAGCAAATAATCCTAAAATTTATAAGAAACCATAGAAAACCTTGGATAGCCAAAGCAATCTTCAGAGAGTAGAACAAAGATTCCAAACTGTATTACAAAGCTATAGTATTCTAAAGAGTATGTACTAGCACAAAAACAGACAAATAGATCAATGGAATGAAATAGAGAGCACAGAAAAAAACTCATGTCTATGGTAAACTAATATATGATAAAGAAGACAAAAATGTACAATGGGGGAAACAGTCTTTTTAATAAATGGTGTTGGGAAAACTGGACCCCTACATGCCAAAAGAAAAATAAAGCTGGACCACTTTCCTATACTATATATTAAACTCCAAATGGGTTATAGACTTGAATGTAAAACCCAAAAGCATAAAAGTAAGAACTAGAGGAAAGGAGGCATTAAACTCTTTGAAATTGGCTTTAGAGAAAAAAAAAAAAAGTGGATATGCTCCTTGGGCAAGAGCAGCAAAACAAAAAATAAACTTAAAAAATTACATAAAACCAAAAAGGTTTTGCACAGGGAAGGAAACTGTCAACAATATGAAAAGGCAACCCACTGAATGAGAGAAGATATTTGCAAATGATATCTAACTAGAGGCCCGGTGCACAAAATTCATGCATGGGGGGGGGGGGTGTTATCCCATAGCCCAGCCTGCAGCCTCTCCAATATGGAATTCCTTTCACAATCCAGGACTGCTGGCTCCCTACCACCCCCTTGCTTGCCTGCCTGGTTGCCCCTAACCGTTTTTGCCTGCCAGCCTGGTCAACACCTGTTTCCCTGCCAGCCTGATTGTTCCTAACTGCCCTTCTCTGTCAGCCTGGTTGCTCCCATCTGCCCTCCCCTGCAGGCTTGGTACCCCCCAACTGTCCTCCATTACCAGCCTGGTTCCCTCAACTGTCCACCCCTGAAGGCCTCGGTCCCCCCAACTGCCCTCTCATGCAGGCCTGATCATCCTCAACTGCCCTCTCATGCAGGCCTGATCACCCCCAACTGCCCTCCCCTGCAGGCCTGATTGTCCCCAAATTGCCCTCCCTTGCAGGTTTGGTCCCTCCCAAATGCCCTCCCCTTCTCGCCATCTTTTGGTGGCCATCTTGTGCCCACATGGGGGCAGCTATCTTTGTGTTGGAATGATGGTCAATTTGCATATTACCTCTTTATTATATAGGATAAGGGGTTAATTCCAAAATATATAAAGAATTTACACAGCTCAACATTATAAAAACAATCTGATTAAAACATGGGCAAAAACCTGAGTAGAACTTTTTAAAAAGAATTTATACAGATGGCTAACAGCACATGAAAAGAAACTGAACATACTAGTCATTAGAGAAATGCAAATCAAAACCACAATGAAATACTAGTTCCCACTTTTCATATGAGCTATTATAAAAAAAGACAACAAATTACAAGTGTCAGCAAGGATGTGGAGAAAAGAGAGCCCTCATGCACTATTGGTGGGAATTGGTGCAGCCACTACAGAAAACAGTATGGAGGTTCCTCAAAAAATTAAAACTAGAATTACCATATGACCCATTCCACTTCTGGGTATTTATTAAAAGAAAATGAGAACACCAGCCAAAACCAGTTTGGCTCAGTGGATAGAGCGTCGGTCTACGGACTGAGGGGTCCCGGGTTCAGTTCCGGTTGGGGGCATGTACATTGGCTGCAGGCACATCCCTGGTGGGGGGTGTGCAAGAGGCAGCTGGTCGATGTTTCTATCTCATGGACATTTCTAACTCTCTATCCCTCTCCCTTTCTCTCTGTGGAAAATCAATAAAATATATTTTAAAAAAGAAACTGAGAACACTAATTCAAATATGTTCATTGTAGCATTATCTACTATAGCCAAGTAATGAAAACAACCTAAATGTCTATCAATAGAAGAATGGATAAAGCAGTGGTATATATTACTCAGCCATCAAAAAGAATGAAAGCTTAACATTTGCAACAACCTGGATGAACTTAGGGGGTATTATGCTAAATGAAATAAGTCAAGCAGAGAAAGATAAATACCATATGATTTCACTTAAATGTGGAATATAAAAAATAAATAAATAAATAAAACAGAAATAGTCTCATAGATATAGAGAACAAAATGATGATTCCCCAGGGCAGTGGAGTAAGTGTGTGTGGGGAAGGGAAGAGGAGGGGAATGAAGGGGAATAAGAGGTACAGATTTCCAGTTATAAAATAAACTAGAGGCCCAACGCACGAAATTTGTGCAAGGGCTCTTGCAGCCATGGCAGCTGCCTCAGCCCTGGCAGCCCTGGCTTCATCCAGAAGGTCATTCAGCTGTCTGGTCTAATTAGTATATTATGCTTTTATTATTATAGATAAGTCTCTGGAATATAATGTATATCAGATGGAATTTAGTCATTATTATAACTTTGATGGTAGCAAATGTTTTGGATAGCTATTTATCAGATGTGTGTTTAAGAATATTTTCTTTACAATTTGTCTCATTCTCTGACATTGCCTTTCACAGAATAGAAGTTTTTAATTTATTGGATCCCAGCTTATCAATTATTTCTTACAAGAGTAATGCTTTTAGTATTGTATCTAAAAAGTCATTGCCATAATAAAGATATCAGATGTGTTTTTGAAGATACTTTCTAACTGACTTTGGCTTGTCTTTTCATCTGTGACAGTGTCTTTTGCAGAAGCTTTTAATTTTAGTGAAGTCCAGCTTATCCATTCTTTCATAAATTGTGGCTTTGGTGTTGTATCTAAAAAGTCATCATAATAGTGAAGGTCATCTAGGTTTTCTCCTATGTTTTTATAACTTCTTCTAGGAGTTCATAGTTTTGGATTTTACATTTAAGTCTTCAATCCATTTTGAGTTACTTTAGTAAAGGGTGTAAGGTGTCTTAATTCACTATTTGTATGTGGATGTCCACTTCTGCCAATCCCATTTGTTGAGGGACTATCTTTGTCCATTGTAGTGCCCGTGTTCCTTTGCCAAAGATTGGTAGACTTTATTTACACGGGTCTATTTCTGGTTCTCTGCTCTGTTTCATTGACACTTACCTGCTCTTTCGCTAATAGGACAGCATATCTATCTATATAAAAGCCTAATATGTAAAGTGTCCCCTTGGGAGTTTGACACTATGACATGTGCTGACCACCAGGGGACAGTGCAGATTTAAGGAAGTCCCCAGCTGGGGAAGGGAAGTAGGGTCAGCAGCTGGCACCTGCTGGGGACCCTGCCTGTGCATGAATTCCATGCACTGGGCCTCTAGTGGATTTATAATCTGAGTGATCCTACAAAGGCATCACACTCCCAGCTCAGCTCCCAACCTGAGACTCAGGCTTGTTTTGCTCTGGAGTGTTTCATATGGATGGTTACACCACCCACGGATCTGTGGGGAGGCCTGGGCAAAGCACCAAGGGAAAGAGCAAGTGCCTGCCAGCACAGCAGCACTGACGGCCTCCTCTGTGGCTGCTGGCTGGCCCTTCACAAAACCCTTTATGAATGGCACATTGCCTCAGGCCAGAGCCACCAAGAGGACCTTAGTAAAAACTCACTTCACAGCGGGACTGACTGGGGCCATGTTATTTCCCAAACCAGGTCCGGGATTGCAGGCCACGCCCACTAAATTTATTTTAAGTTTTTTCTTTTTTTAAAATTAATAAATTAACTTACTGCAACTTTTAGAGCCTTCAAAGAGATAATTAAATTAAAATAAGGCTTTTAGGGTCCACTCTAATCCAATACAACTGGTATCCTTATAAGAAGAGATGGCTTGGACATATAGGGGGAGACAGGGGATGAACTTACACAGAGAAAAAAACCATAGGAAGACACAGTAAGAAGAAAACCATAAAATAGAGTCCTGGGTACCTAAAGCACAGTATAGTGAATATAGACAGCAATAATCTATACTAATGATAGAGGGATATGCAAATTTTCCAGGACATTGTCACAGTAATGACCAATCAGCAGGCTGTGAGGATAACAGGTGTGGGTGGGTGGGGACTTGCAGTGTCAGTGGGCGAGGCCGTGGCAGGGGCCTCCATGTGTCTGCATCAGGGGAGGACCTGATCAGCAGCTGCTGCGGCTGCTGTGAGGCCTGGAGAGAGAGGCAGGGCCTGATCAGCAGCCCCTGTGGCTGCTGCGCCATGGGCCCAGGTCAAGGCTCATGCGGGAGGCATCCAATTGATGGGTCCCTCTCACATTGATGTTTCTCTTTGTCTTTCCCTCTCTCTTCCATGCTCTTTAAAAATTAATGGGAAAATATCCTCAGGGAGGATAAGAAAGAAAGAAAGAAATGTCATATCCTATGAAAGAGACATCTTGAAAATGCCTAAAGGAAGTTTTCATTTTTTTGTGTTGGGGGGACTGGGGTCCATGTCGATGAAAACACCTTGGCAGATGCGAGGGCTGTGGTGGCTGGCAGTGGCAGCAGCAGTGGGGTGATGGGGGTGGTGCCTTCCCTGATCAGCCTGGTGGCCTGCAGAAGGAAGCCAGACTGTGGCTTAGTGGGGAGTGGGGCTCAGCAATCAGTAGGACATCCCCCAAGGGCTCTTGGAGTGTGAGAGGGACAGGCTGGGCTGAGGCATGCCCCCCCCCCCCCGTGCCCCAGTGCACAAAATTTTATGCACTAGGCCTCTAGTGTAATAGAGTTATCAAACTTGCTTAAAAACTAGATATTAATTATGCCAACCACCAAAAAGAAATGATGATTATGTGACATTATAGAGATGCTAATTATCACTACAATGCCAATTATATTATAACTAGAGACCCAGTGCACAGAATTCATGTACAGGGGGGGAGGGAGTGGTGGCTCAGCCCAGCCTGCACTCTCCAATCCAGGACCCCGTGGAGACCCCGGGATTGGGCCTAAAGTGGCAGTCAGACATTCCTCTGACAATCCTGGACTGTTGGTTCCTAATCACTCACCTGCCTGCCTGCCTGGTTGCCCCTAACTGCCTCCCCCTGCCAGCCTGATCACCCCTCACTACCCCCCTTGCCAGCCTGGTTGCCCCTTTTACTGCCCCTCACTGCTGGCCAGGTCACCCCCAACTGCATCCTCCCTGCCAGCATGGTTGCTCCTAACTCCCCTCCCCTACCCCTGCTGACCTGGTCACCCCTTACTGCCCCCGCCCTGCCAGCCTGGTCACTCCCAACTGCCCCTAACTGCCCCACCCTGCTGGCCTGGTTGCCCCACTGCCCCTCTTCCCCGCTGGCCTGGTCACCCCTAACTGTCCCCACCCTCTGCTGGCCTGGTCACCTCTTACTGCCTCCCCTACCAACCTGATTGCCCCACGCAACCTGCTTGTTCAGTCATTTGGTCGTCCCTCACTAACCCCCCTGCCAGCCTGGTTGTTGGCAGACATCTTGTGAGGGCATGAGGGTCAATTAGCATATCACCTCTTTGTTATATAGGATATAAATGATCAAATCAACAATGTTATATGCCAAATACATTTCTATTTAAACAAGAGGCAACCATCTGCAAGCCAAGGATTCAGGCCTCAGAAGAAACCAAACTTACTGACACCTTGATCTTAAACTTCTGGCCTCCAGAACTCAAGAAAATAAATTTCTGTTGCTTAAGCACATAGTCTGTGCTTTTAGTACTGGCATCTCTAGCAAAGTAATACTGCTTTTTTTTTTTTTTTGTAATACTGCTTTTTAATGAATTTTAAAAAATAAGCACAAGTAGGCAAGTGTTGCTATATTAAATGTCATAGTAAACTTTCACACAGATCTGACTAGAGACAAAGTGTTGATATAGAGATATATAACTTATACATGTAATATCTATTATGTGTCAGATAGATGCTGGAAAAAAGAAATAGAAAGCCCTGTGTTCTGATCTTGGTTGTGCTCAGGATTGGTGTGAAGAATCTTATTTTTTTTAAATATATATTTTATTGATTTTTTACAGAGAGGAAGGGAGAGAGATAGAGAGCTTAGAAATGTCGATGAGAGAGAAACATCAACCAGCTGCCTCTTGCACACCCCCTGCCGGGGATGTGCCCACAACCAAGGTACATGCCCTTGACTGGAATCGAACCCAGGATCTTTCAGTCCGCAGACCGACGCTCTACCACTGAGCCAAACTGATTTTGGCGGTTCTTCGGCGGTGTGTTGAAGTCCCAACAAGAAAGCACAGTACTGGCAGAGAGTGCGGGCGCTGGCAGAGGGTGTTGGGCACTGGCAGAGGGTGCTGGGTGCTGGCAGAGATGGATGGGCGCTGGCAGAGGGTTCTGGCCACTGGCAGAGGGTGCCAGGCACTGGCAGAGAGTTTTGGGCACTGGCAGAGGGTGCTGGGCGCTGGCAGAGGGTGCTGGGTGCTGGCAAAGGGTGCTGGGTGCTGGCAAAGGGTGCCAGGTACTAGCAAAGGGTTTTGGGCGCTGGCAGAGGGTTTTGGGCACTGGCAGAGGTTTTGGGCACTGGCAGAGGGTGCTGGGTGCTGGCAGAGGGTGCCAGCCACACTGATGTGCTCCCTTAGGCTGAGGGTTCAGGGATGATCAGATCTTGGTCAGCACAATGTAACCCTAAACTGAGCCTGCTCTCATTTCACTTAACACATCTTAATGACTGGACACAAAAGGATCAAACTGTTTACAAGTAACAAATGCATCTCAGTACCAAGCTTGGAAGTGTTCATTCCTCTTGCATTTTTTGGAATAGTCTGAGGAGGATAGGTTTTGGTTCTTTCAATGTTTGGTAAAACTCCACTGTGAAGCCAGCCATCTGGACCAGGGCATATGTTTGCTGGATGTTTCTTTTATTGCTGTTTGAATTTCCCCCATAGTTATTGGCCTATTCAGGTTTTTTGATTTGTCCTGAATGAGTTTTGGAAGATTGTATTGTTTTAGGAATACATCAATTTCATTTAGGTTGTCAAGTTTGTTGGAGTAGAGTTGTTCATAGTATGTTTTTCCGACCCTTTGTATGTCTATGGGGTTGGTTGTTACTTCATCTCTTTCACTTCTGATTTTATTTATTTGGATCCTCTTTGTTTCTTGATGAGCCTGGCTAGAGGTTCATCAATCTTGTTTATCCTTTCAAAGAACCAGTTCTTGGTTTTATTGATCTTTTGTATTTTTTAATTTATTTTTTTCATCTCCATGTCATTTATTTCTGCTCTGATCTTCATTATGTCCTTTCTTCTGCTTACTCTGGTCTTTCCTAGTTGCTCTTTTTCTAATTCTTTAAGTTGTAAGGTTAGATAATTTGTTACCATTTTTTCTTATTTTTTGAGTTAGGCCTGTAAAGCGATGTACTTCCCTCTCAGGACTGCTTTCACTGTGTCCTATAGACTTTGGATTGTTGTGTTTTCTTTGTCATTTGTTTCCTGGATGCTTTTTATTTCTTCTTTGATATCATTGGTAACCCAATCATTATTAATAGCATGTTATTTAGTGTTTGATTCTTTCATTGTTTTTATTGTAGTTGATTTCTAATTTTATGCCATTGTGATCTGAGAAGATGCTTAATATGATTTCTATCTTCTTGCATTTGAAGAGACTTTACTTATGTCCAATATGTGGTCTATCTTTGAAAATGTCCTGTGTGCACTTGAGAAGAATGTATATTCTGTAGCTTTGGGGTGAAATGTACTGATGTCAATTAAAACCACCTGATATAGTGAGTCATTTAGGATTGCTGTTTCTTTGCTAATTTTTTGTCTAGAGATTTATCCAATGATGTCAGAGGGGTATTAAAGTTTCCTACTATGATTGTATTATTGTTGATCCCTCCCTTGATATCTTCCACAAGCTGTTTTATTATTATTATTATTTTTAATGTATTTGGGTGCTCCTATATTGGATGCATGTATACTTACCAGAGTTATATTCTCTTGTTGTATCGATCCCTTTAGTATTATGAAGTGGATCTCCTTATCTCTTGATATGTCCTTCACTTTGTGGTCTATTTAGTCAGATATAAATATTGTTACCCCAGCTTTTTTTGTTGTTGTTGTTCATTTCCATTTGCCTGAAAAGGACTCAGTCTGTGTGAGTCCTTTGTTCTAAGGTGGATCTCTTGTAGACAGCAAATACTGGTATATTGGTCATGTTTTCTTATTCATTCAATTACCCTATGTCTTTTGACTGGGACCTTTAATCTATTTACATTTAAATTATTATTGATAGGTGCTTGTTTGTTGCCATTTTTATTCTTTACTCCTGTGTTCCTTCTTCCCTTCCTATTTCTTCTTTTTATAGCAGTCCCTTTAGCATTTCTTGCATTGATGGCTTGGTGGTAATAAACTTTCTTAGACGTTTTTTATCTGTGAAGCTCCTGATTTCACCTTCAATTTTGAATGATAGCCTTGCTTGGTGTAATATCCTTGGATTTAGTCCCTTGCTTTGCATCACTTTGTATATTTTATTCCCTTCCCTTCTGGCCAGAAATGGTTCTGTTGAGAAATCAGTTGACAGTCTAACGGGAGATCCCTTGTAGGTAACTTTCAGTTTCTCCTTGGCAGCCTTTAAGATTATTACTTTGTTGTTGATATTTGCCAATTTTATTATGATGTGTCTTGCTGTCAATCTTTTTGGTTTCATCCTGTTAGGGGCTTTGTGTGTTTCTCGGCCTGTGTGATTCCTCTCCCTCCTCCCCACACCAGGGGAGTTTCTGTGATTGTTTCTTCAGATAGGTTTTCTATTCCTTGCCCTGCTTCCTCTCCTTCCGGCAGCCCTATTATGCAGATGATGTTTTGTTTCGTGTTGTCCCAAAGCTCCCTTAGGCTCTCCTTCTGCTTTTTAAGTCCCCCCCTCGCCCCCGCCCCAGTTGCTGCTCTGCTTGGGTGTTTTTTTCTACCTTGTCTTCTGACTCGCAGATTCAGTCTTCAGCTTCTTCTAGTCTATTGTTGAAACTTTCTATTGTGTTACTGCAGCTATGTCATTCTTAATTTCCTCTTGGTTCTTCTGCATTTCCTCTTGATTCTTACACGTTATTGAATTTGCCTTTCATCCTTTTCAGCATCCCTATAACCATTGCTCTGAATTCTTTCTCTGAAAAATTGCTTGCCTCCATTTCATTTGTTTCCTTTTCTAGTGATTACTTTTTCTTTCATATGTTTGCCTTCCATTTTTGCAGAGATTGCTTCTATGTAGTAGATCAAAACTACTATGCCACTTTGATTGTTTGAGTTTGTCTTCTGTAATAGATGTTTTGTGGGACCCAGGAGTACAATATCTCTGGTCTTCTGAGCTGGGTATTCTAGAGATGCCCTCTACTTGGGATATTTGGGTTTTCTTGATGTAGTTGGGTCTTGAGTGTTTGTGTCACATTCATGAATGAAGTCTCCTCTCAGGGTGTCTGGTTATGTGGCCTGCTCTCTACCACATTGAACAAACATCACAAAATACAACTCAACAAGACTTGCTCCACAAATAAAACAAAACACAAATGTACTCATGACACCGATAACCCCAATAAAGGTGACCACCAGAGAAAAATGAATTAGGAGAGAGAAAAGAAAGCAAAAGTGATATCAAGAAAAGGAAAAAGGTAAAAGAGAAAAGAAAAGAAGAAAAAACATATGGAAAACACCACAAAACAAACAAATAAAACAAAAAATGCAAATAACAAACATCCAGGAAAAAAAGGGGGGGGGGGAGAAATCTAATCTGTAGAGGCAGAACTTATATACAGAAAGTAAGGTTAAGGAGTTGAATGAATAGGGGAAGGACCATGGTTCAGATAGGGGAGGTACAAAGAGAATGAGTAGGTAAAAAGAAAAGAAAAATAAATAATGAATAGATAAAACAAAAACAATTTATCTATTTATTCATTTATTTTTGGAAAAGAATAGAGGAGAGAGCAGATAGGATTGAGCAGATAGTGAGTGAAACTAATTAAAAACTAGGAGAAGAAGAGCACAAAAGAGGAGAGGAAAACAAAAGTATAAAAAAATTGACTAACGAAGAAAAAGAAAAGAGAAGGGTGTATGTACTTGGAGCAAGCGAGAGGAAATTAGCCAACAGACTACAATAATAATAACACAACAATAAAGCAGATAAAGAAGAACGATATTTAACATGGGGTAAAGAGAAAGGAAAGAGAAAAAATAAAGCAGGGACAGGAGAAAGCAGGATAAAAAAGGGAGAAATAAGGAAGAAAAGGGTGGGAAAAAGGAAAAATTAAATAACAAAAATAAAAATAGAATTAAGAAAAATAATACAAAAAAAAGATAAAAAGAATTTAAAAATACAGAAGAAGCTTTTATTAAAAGATAAAAAATAATAAAAGTGAAGTGTCGTTCACTTCAGCCGAGTTTTAGTGCCCCATGGGGGCTGGCTTAAGACCCCGCACTGTTGTTCTCACTGCCACTTCTCAGTTTCCTGTTAGGTAGTCAGCACTGTGAAGTTATAAGATATCCACCTCTCCTCTTGTCTGTCTCCACAGCCTTGGGTAAAAGCAGGTAGGACCAATCTGCCTGCTCTGCCTGTCTGCCTGCTGTCAATCTCAATCTCTCAAGGTCTGCTTCTGACAGGGCTTTAGGAGGAGGTGGTGCTGTAAAGCTTTCGGGGACTGAATAGTCCCTGTTCAACCCAGTTCCTGAGGGCTCTTTGGGGCTATTCAGTGTCTTTGTTTCCCTTTGTACAGCTTCAAGTATAGCCTGGGTGTGGCTGCATTAGTTGTCTTGATGCTGCTGGGAGAGATGGCTCTTTAGGAGAAAATTGCATGTTTAGGTTGGGAGGATCATGAATGTCTCACTGCCAAATTCCCAGTCATCTCTCCTTGAGCCGCTCTCCTCCACCGCGTGTCCCCAGACTGCACAAATCTGCACCTCCACCTGCACTGCAGCCTCACATCAGTGTTTGCAATCGAAAGGTCCTATGAACTGGGTTTAGTGAATAAGAGCAAAGACAAAACAGGAAAAACAACCATGCAGCTATGAGTTTCTCTTCCCCCAAACCTGCATGGCTCAGGCAGCTCTTCAAGCTGTCTTTCTGGGTGCAGCCTCTCGTGGCTGTGGACTTAGATCTAGATTCCTCAGCCACCAGCAGCCCTGTGGACTTTCTTTCCACAGATAGATGTTGTGCCTGTCCCCAAGGGACTTGGACTTGGTGCATTGTGGCTTCCTTCTGACCCTCTCAGCCCGGTGGACCCCAGTCTCTCTCCAGCCCAGATCCCTGATCCTACTGTTCTCCAGGTGTCCTCTGTCCTTTCTGGCCATGAATTGTCTCACCAGCTGTGTCTAATTCACCAATGCTGGGTGGATGTTTTTCTATTTAGTTGCACCTTGTATATGTTCAAGGACAAAATGCAGGACACGTCTGCCTATTCAATGGCTGCCAATTTTTCTCCTCCTTGCTTTTTGTTTAAAACTTTATTGTTGGAAGTATTACATATGTCCACATTTCCCCCCATGACCCCCTCCAGCCTGCCCCTGCCCCCTCCAGACCTTCACCACCCTGTTGTCTGTGTCCATGGGTTATGCATATATGCATACAAGTCTTTTGGTGGATCACTTGCCACACACAGTCTTTTCTATGCTTCTATGTCTCTGGATCTATTTTGTTCATCAGTTTATTTTGTTCATTCAATTCCACATATGAGTAAGACCATGTGATACTTGTCTTTTGCTGACTGATTTATTTCATTCAGCATAATACAAGCTCCAGGTCCCTCCATGCTGTCTCAAAGGGTAACAGAGCCTTCTTTTTACTGCTGCACAGTATTTCATGGTGTAAATGTACCACAGCTTTCTTATCCACTTGTCTACTGATGGAACTTGGACTGTTCCCAGATCTTATTTTTTTAAAATATAGTTTATTTTTTTCAGAGAGGAAGGGAGAGGGATAGAGAGCTAGAAACATCGATGAAAGAGAAACCTCGACCAGCTGCCTCCTGCACACCCCCACCAAGGATGCGCCTGCAACCAATGTACATACTCTTGACCAGAATTGAACCTGGGACCCTTCAGTCCAGAGGCCGATGCTCTCGGCTGTTTCCAGATCTTAGCTATTGTGAATTATGCTGCTATGAACAAAGGGGTGTGTACATTCTTTCTGATTGGTGTTTTGGGATTCTTACGATATTTTCCTATAAATGGGATCATTTGGTTAATGGCAGTTCCATTTTTAATTCTTTTGAAGAAGCTCCATACGGTTTTCTATAATGGTTGTACCAGTCTGCATTCCCACCAGCAGTGAGCTAGGATTCCTTTTTCTCCACATACTCGCCAGACCTGTCATTTGTTGATGGTAGCCATTCTCACAGGTGTAAGATGATATCTCATTGTCATTTTAATTTGCATCTCTCTGATGATCAGTGACCTTGAGCATTTTTTCATGTCTCTAGGCTGTTTCTATGTCTTTTTTGGAGAAGTGTCTATTTCGTTTTCCAAGTACAAGTATTTGATCTTTTTGATTAAGCTTATTCCTAAATATCTTACTTTTTCAGTTGCAATGATAAATGAAATTTTTTTAGTTTCTCTTTCTGAGAATTCATTATTATCATATAAAAAAAGCCATTTTTGGGTGTTGATTTCTGTAACCTGCTACATTTGCCCATTTTTTTTTATTGGATTGTTTATCTTCCTTTTGTTAAGTTGTGAGAGTTCCTTAAATTTTTTGGATATTAACCCTTTATCAGGTGTATCATTGCCAAATATGTTCTCCTATACACTGGGCTCTCTTTTCATTTTGTTGATGGTTTCTTTTGCTGGGCAAAAGCTTTTTATTTTGATGTAGTCCCATTTGTTTATTTTCTCCTTAGTTTCCTTTGCCCTAAGTGCTGTTTCCATAACCATACTGCTATGAGAGCTGACTGAGATTTTGCTGCCTGTGGTTTATTCTAGGATTTTTATGGTTTCTTGACTTACACTTAGGACTTTTATCCATTTTGAGGTATGGTGAGGTATGGTCTTTTATCCATCTTGTGTATGGTGTAAATTGGTGGTCTACTTTATTATTTTGCATTTATCTGTCCAATTTTCCAACATTGAAGAGACTGTCTTGACTCCATTGTATGCTCTTGCCTCCTTTGTCAAATATTGAACATAATGGCTTGGGTCGATTTCTGTGGTCTCTGTTCTGTTCCATTGGTCTATATGTCTGTTCTTGTGCCAGTACCAGGCAATTTTTAGTACAGTGGCTTTGTAGTATAACTTGATGTCTGGTATTGTGATTCCTTCAACTTTGTTCTTATTTCTTGAAATTACTGTGGCTATTCAGGGTCTTCTTTGGTTCCATATACATTTTTGGATTATTTGTTCTAGATCTGTGAAATATGTTAGTATTTTAATAGCGATTGCATTGAATTTGTGGATTGCTTTGGGTTGCATGGACATTTTAATGTTAATTCTACCACTTAATGAACACAGTATTTTCTTTTCTTTTCTTTTCAAATATATTTTATTGATTTTGTACAGAGAGGAAGGGAGAGAGATAGAGAGTTAGAAACATCGATGAGAGAGAGCTATCGATCAGCTGCCTACTGGGGATATGCCCGCAACCAAGGTACATGCCCTTGACTGGAATTGAACCCAGGACCTTTCAGTCCCCAAGCCGGCGCTCTATCCATTGAGCCAAACCGGTCTCGGCTGAACACAGTATTTTCTTCCACTTGTTTATGCCTTCCTCTAGCTCTTTTTAAAAAATATATTTTTATTAATTTCAGAGAGGAAGGGAGAGGGAAAAGAGATAGAAACATCAGTGATGAGCTGCCTCCTGCATGCCCCACACTGGGGATTGAGCCCACAACCCCAACATGTGCCCTTGACTGGAGTTGAACCCAAGACCCTTTAGTCTGGAGGCCAACACTATCTACTGAGTCAAACCAGGTAAGGCTCTATCTCTCTCTCTCTTTTTTTTAATGTACTGAAGTTTTCCAAGTACAAGTCTTTTACCTCCTTGATTAAGCTTATTCCTTACTTTTTCGGTTGCAATGATAAATGATATTATTTAGTTTCTCTTTCTGAGAATTCATTATTGGCACATAAAAAAACCATTTTTGGGTGTTGATTTCTGTATCCTGCTACACTGACAAATTCATTTATTAAATCTAGTAATTTTTTGGTGAAGTCTTTAGGGTTTTCTATGAATATTATCATGTCATCTGTGAATAATAAAAGTTTTCCTTATCCTTTCCAATTGGGATACCTTTTATGTGTTCTTATTTTCTGATTGCTTGTGGCTAGGACTTCCAGTACTCTCTCTATATATAAAAGGGTAAGTGTCCATCTGTTCGACCAGTAGCTATGGCACGCACTGATCACCAAGGGGCAGATGTTCAATACAGGAGCTGCTATGACGTGCACTGGCCATTTAAAAATAAACGGCACCATGGACCTGGCACTGGCAAAGCAACACTCAGCTCCCCCCACGTGGGACACAGGCCCCACCGCCACCCTGAAACAACACCCACCAAGTCACAGCCAACACTGCCAAGACCCCATGACACACAATGCAGCCCAGCCCAGCCCAGCCCAGAAACGGTCACTGTGGGCACAGGGCAATGACGTCACATAGCAACGCCCTACTTCCTCTCCCAGGCGACTAGCCTCCTTGGAGTTTCTTCAACCCAGGAACCTGACTGGCCTTATAGCGAGGTGCAAACATTTTATAATTTAACCAAATGTCTGTGAAGCATTTTCCTGTGCCTCATCTAATTTGATCCTCACAGAAGTCCTGGAGTAGGTAGCTACTGGGCTCCAAAGGAAATGAGATGGAAAGGGGTCACCCCTCTGGCACTATTGTGGTCCCTTTGCCCAGCCCAGCCCAGGCCCCTCCACCTGGAAGCCTGGGCACCTTGGTAGTGACCCACCTCCTGCGGTGTCCCACAGATCCTTCTCTCTACCTTCCAGGGGGCTCCTCACAACCCACAGTATCCACACATGTTTTGCTTCTGAGTGTACTTTGTAGTTTATTATACTTTACTAGAGGCCCAGTGCACAAAATTTGTGCTTGCGGGTGTGTGTGTGTGTGTGTGTGTGTGTCCCTCAGCCCAGCCCGCACCTTCTACAATCTGGGATCCCTCTCACAATCCAGGACTGCTGGCTCCCAACCGCTTGCCTGCCTGCCAGCCTGAACACCCCTAACCATACCTCTGCCAGTCCAATTGCCCCAAACTACTCTCCCCTGCTGGCCTGGTCACCCCTAAGTGTTCTTCCCTGCAGGCCTGGTCGCCCCCAACTGCCCTCCCCTGGTGCCTGGTCCCCCAACTGGCCTCCACTGCAGGCCTTGTCCCTCCCCACTGCTTTCTCCTGCCAGCCCAATCACCCACAAGTGCCCTCTTTTGCTGCAACCCATCTCCTCTGCCGGGATCTGCTGCCTGCGTGTGAGGCACAGGAGATGTCAGGACTGGCCTCCGCTGCACTGCAGAGAGCCTCGGACCCCCAGGCCTCATCATGCAGAGCCACTGGGCCCCGCCTCCACTGTGCATTGTGCTATCTTGTGGCAGCCGTCTTGTGACGACATCATGCCCAAGGGCCACCTAGGCTTTTATTAATATAGATAGGAAAGGAGCAGAGACAAGGCACACATTTAGGCCTGTCATTTGTGCAACTTCATCAAGAATCTGCGATTCTGCACTCTCCAGGGAACTGCCAGCCAATTCTCCACAGAGCACCAGGGAAGGCGGCCAACAAAGCAGAGACAGATGCGTGTGGTGATGCTGGCGGGCGAGGGGAGGCGCCTCCCCTCACTCCTGGGAGCAGAGAGCATTAGCCGGCTGGGTATGATCACCTAATTTCCTAACAAAGGAACTCGCGCACTTGTTGTTGCCTCTCTTGTTGCTCGCGTGGCTCTTGGCTCTCCGTGTCCACCTGTGTGGCCACATGCAGTGGATTAGAGCAGGAAACAGGCTGAGCCGGCCTCATGCTATACTGGACTCGATTCCAACATGGGAAGGAAACTGGACACTGGCTCTGACACTGCTCATGCAGCTTTTACCATCAGCTCCTGGACTATTCTTACTGTTTACCGCCAGCTACTAGCTTACTCATTTTTACCATTAGCACCTATATGTACTTGCTTAAAAGGAATGAATTAAATAAATTTGTTGTTCAAAAAGGTAAACAGAGAAACCCAGTAAGCTGGTCCCAGATGACGGGAGAACAAACCGGACAGCGAAAGCCCAGCCTCGTCTGCTGCACGCGCCTCACTTATCACCGACTGAGCGGTCAGCGCCAGGCGCAGGCGCGGCGCAGCCCGCAGGTCCCCTGGGAGGGACGGTGGGCAGCCCTGGGAAGCTGCGGGAGGCAGGAGACCACCCACTACCTCTCCCGGCAGCTGGACAGGAGCAAGGCCCAGCTGGCATCTTGTGAGGAACGTCAATGGCTCTGGGGACACCTGCCACAGCTGCAGTCTCCTTCACAGCACCCGGGGCTCAGAGGCGACACCCCATTCCTTCCCCAGCACGCACTCGGTGCTACCTGGAAGCCATGGAAAACGGAGTGCAGTTCCTGCCCCAGCAGGGCCGTGTCCTGCCCAGGCCCTGGCGCCAGCAAGTGTGTTCCAGGCCAGGCTGGTTCCACCCCATCCCTGCCCCCCACCCCTGCTCGTTCACAGCAGGCCCAGGGCCCACATGGGGCAGCACCCCTGCACTGTGGACTCAGGACGAAGAGCGTTCGGGCCGCTGGGATGGCCGTGCCAGCGTGTGAGTGTGGGGGCACCCACCCAGTGCCCCAGCGGGAGAGCCAAGCTGGCGGAACGGATGGAGCTGTGGTGCAGAGGTCGCCGTCCCGCGGGCCGGGCCATCCCCCGAGGCGGGCACCCGCTCAGCCTCCAGGCACCCGGAGGAAGGCCGCTGCCCTGGGCCGAGGGGGAAACACCTGCAGACGCCAGGCCCCTGCCCCGGGGCCGAGGCTGCTGCTCCAGGACGCGCGGCCTGTTGCCCTGCGACCTCTCCGGCGCCGCCGGGTGGGAGCCCCTGGAACTGACCAGGACCTCCGCAAAGCGCGTCACCGCCGAGCCCTCGGCCAGGCGCCCAGGCGCCCTGCGTGGCCCCAGCTTCCCTGCGCCCCCGCTGCTGCCTCAGGCCGCCTGCCCTTCGGGACCACTGGAAAGGAGAGTTTGAAAAACCAAAGTCCTTTTTCCCCCAAAATATTTTTTATTCTTGCATTACATTTGTGTTTCCAATTGTGAATAAAAAAATGCTTAGAAAGTGATTACAAAACAGTGTGCGCCGCCGCGCGGCGCGGACTCGCCTTCTCCGTACGGGACGACCTGGCCTGGCGCTGGGTGGGCCAGCCCGCCGGGGCTCAGCTGGGCTTCTCACTCTCAGAATCTAGAAAACAAAACCACCACACGCGTTACCGGCCGCCTGCCGCCGCCCGGGCCTGCCCTGCGCCCGCCGCTGCACACGGGCAGCAGCTCGGACCCGCCAGGCCCCAGCCCACACCGGCTGCGAGCCGAGGCACCCAGCGGCGGGGCCCCGCTCCGGGCAGAGGCCCCAGGCCTGACTGCAGGGCAGCGCGGGTGGGAGTGAGGCCTGCAGACCAGGCGGCCGCCTCGTCGGGTGGACAGGAGGCACTGTGGCCCCAGCCTGTGAGGGCGGGGCCCATGCCACGGAGCAAGAGGCCAGAAATACGTGCTGAGTCCCCGGGGGAGGGGGGGCGAAAGGGGGTCGGTCAGGAGGAGCCTTCCCAAACCCACAGCAGAGGCACCTCCATGACCTGGTGGCCCTGCCCCGAACCCTCCTCTCACAAGGCCTAGAGCCGCGCCCCCGGCCTCCCCCCTCCCCTGCATCTGCAGGGCCAGCAAACCCAGCTCTCCTGGAAACAGCCGCCGCGGACAGGGGTGGGGGCGCCGGTGTTGACCATGAGGCGGGCAGAGGCCCGGATCTGCGTGCAGCTGAGGCTGAGTGGGGCAGTGAGGAGGCCGCCATCCAGGCCCAGGCGCACCCGCGGGCGGAGCAGAAGCCGAGCGCACGGGACCCACGCGCCTCCCGAGCCTGACTGCCACCGCCACCCGGCGCGCCTCCTGCCCTCCTGAGGCTCGCTGGCGGCCTTCACGTGGACACGCAGCAAGAAGATGTTGCTTCACACTATTTTCAAACAAGCATGTTTATTCGGCTTCTTCATGTACAGTCTGGGGATTCTGTGCCACTGACCCTGCGGGCCCCAGGCCGAGCGCCCACACTCCGGAGGGTGCGGTGGGCTGGAGGGCGCGGGTGGGGCTTCCAGGCGCAAAACTCGGCAAGAGAGCAGGAGTACCCCGCGGAGAAAGAAGCCGCCGCACGGCCTGACAAGCCGGTCCTAACCGACCTGACGGAGTGAGGAACTGAAACCCGAGTAAGTGGCAGTGCTGGCGGGGACCCCGCGGACAGCGGCGCCTGCACACAGCGGCCAGTGAGGGGCAGGCCTCCAGCTCCCGCCAGCTCCTGCTGCTCTGGGCCAGTCCCACTGACAGCTCCGTCTCCCTTAGGGGAGGAATCCCGGCCCCTGGCTGGACAGCCGTGGAGTCTGGAGAGCAGTCTGGGGCCACGGGCGTTGGGGTGGGGGGATGAAGGGGTAGAGCAGGCTACAGAGGGGGGCGCAGGCGGCCCCAGGCCTCAGGGGAAAGGAAGGAGGGCAAGCAGGAGGGGCGGCCCGAGCCAAGGGGGCGCTGTGTCTGGGGGAAGGAGGCCGCACCCAGGAGCAGACCTCCCCCCTCACAGCAGCCCTGCCGGGCTGTGGCCTGAGGGCTTGTCTGCTCACCTAGCACTTCACAGCAGCTTCCACACAGCCAGACCCAGCACAGTTCCTTCCCGAGACAAACCCACGGCCCAGGGGCCCCAGCCCTGGCGGCAGCAGCGCCGGCCTGCAGCGTGGCTGGGCCACATTTGTGCCGGTGACGTGGAGCCCGAGAGGCCTCCTGCACGCAGGAAGCAGAGCTCCTCACCATTTGCAATTCCTCATAGTCAAGGTCACCAGTTCAATTTTAAACAATAAACCACTTACAGAAGCTAAAGGTCAGACTGCAGCTTCCGATTTGTAAACACTGATATCTCTCCGCAGCTTAAAATGGGAAATAAGAAATCAACACGCAACCCATTGGAAAGGAAATACACCTTTTCCAATACATGATTCTTTAAACGTCTCTCTCTGTCAGCGAACGGGAAAGCCGAGTCCCAGGCACTGTGTCCTGCGGGCGGCCACAACGCGTGAAGCATCGACTCAAGCACAGGAAGGGGATGCAAGAGGTGAGTGTGGCCGTGGGAACCTTGGGGGTGAGTGGGGTTTGCAGCAGGCCCTTCCCCGGGCACCTCGGGCAGGGGCAGGACCAGCAGGCCAAGACACAGCCTGGCTCCTGTGGGCATTCAATTCAGCATGTTCCGGCTGTCAAGTGGCTGGACAGAGCTACAGGATCCACAGCCTGGGGCCTGGCATGCTGACCACAGGTGGCCACAGAAACCCGGGGAGCACGGGCCCACCCGCTGTGCCCGCGCCCGGCCCCCAGGGAGAGCTCCGGCGGCCAGCCTGGGTGGCCCAGGGACCCCAGGACGCAGGTGCGGGGAGCGGGCTTCCGTATTGGCCCCGAGGCAGTGCACAGGGTGGGGGGGGAGAGGCCAGAGAGGGCAGTACCTGGCATGGGCACGGGTAGGGCCAGGGCAGTTCCAGGAATGACCGTGGTGGGTAGAGGGCCGGACGCCAGGGCCAAAAATGGTGTCCCCACTGCTGCTCGAGGTGTGTTCATCTACAAGACAAGAAGGGGAGGGCATGTGGCTGAGTCAGTGCCTCCCGCGGCCCGGGGCCCACAGTGTCTGCATCCTCAGGGGCCAGTGGCCTAAGATCTGCCATGGCGCCTCCTGACGGTGGACACCAGAGTGACACCTTTCTGAACTCTTCAACTCTGCAGCCTGGCCTCCTCAGGCCAACCCCCCCGGCGTCCACAGGCCAGAGCCGGCTACGGAGCCAGGTCCCCGAGGGCAGTGGTCGGCAAACTCAGTCAACAGAGCCAAACGTCAACAGCACATGATTGGAATTTCTTTTGAGAGTCAAAATTTTTAAACTTAAACTATATAGGTAGGTACATTGATATTAACTTAATTAGGGTACTCCTAAGCTGGCCTTTGCTACAAACTCAAGGGGCCAAAGAGCCACATGTGGCTCATGAGCCGCAGTTTGCCGACCACTGCCTTAGGGCATCATGAGAGACCACCCCCAACCCAAGGCCTCCTACTTGGCTGGTCAGTGCATTACAGAGGGCCACAGGAGCTGCGGGGCAGTGCCCAGAGCCTGTGGGCCAATGGCCGGCGGCCCCAGCTCCCCACGCCCCAGAGCGGGGGTTAGGGGCAGTGAACAGAGAGGTCACTGAGGCCAGCCCGCTCTGATGGGAAGCCTCAGGAGCTGCAGCAAGAACAGAGGCTGAAAACCTCAAATCCCCTAGACATAGTGACGGCAGATTGAATCCAGCAACTAAAAAATATAGTCTCACTGACCACTGGCTTTGCCCCGGGAACGCAGTGCTGCGGTCCCCCAGCCACACCTGGAGGGACAGCCGCAGAGGCAAGGAGGTGCCGAGGAGGCCCATCCCTTCAGGGAGAGCCAGCAGCTGAGTCCTGCACCCCAACCCCGTCTCCTGGGCCAACGTGAGATCCAAATGCTCTTCCCCAGAGCCCTCTGCTCCAGCCACGTGTGGGAAGTCCCAGCCGAGGCAAGGGAAGGAGTGGAGGCACAGGCCGAGAAAAAGCAGAACCAGCTTTATTCACAGATGACAAGATTGTGTATGAAGAACATCTCAAAGAGTGAACAATTTCCAGAACTAACAAGTAAATTTAGCACGACTGCAGGTTACAAGAATACAGAACTCTACTGCATTTCTATACTAACATATACCGCAGAATAAAATTTTAAAACAATACAATTTACAGCTGGCATTCCAAGCCATGTACTCCCTAGGGCTGCATTAATGACATAACAACTTCACACTGAACCTTACAAAACTGCTGAGAGAAACATTCAATAATGTTAATATATTGGATCTCACCCAGTTAAACAAACAAAATAAACCACCAATACAATCCCAGTTAAAAGCCCAGCAGGATCTTTTGTAGAAATTGATGGGCTGTTTCTAAAACATATATGGAAATATTAAGAACCTGAGAAAATCAAGAAATTCTTGAAGAAGATCAATGTTGGAGGCCTTACACAATCAGATATTAAACGAATCAGGAAGCCAGCTGATGAGGAGGAGACTTGCCACGGGGAGGAGAGAGTGGCTCATGGGCCAAGACTGCCGCCTCGGAGCACGGACCTGCCCGGCTGCGGCAAGGAGCACGTGGTACAACCAGAGATGTGCACGGGGGAACCCCGGCCCCACCTCCAATCACACACCCGCTGATCTGAGGTGCTTCAGGCCTGGCTGCAATAAGAGATACAGATTCCTTAAATAGCACAGAAATATCACTGAACATAAATAATTTGATAAACCGGACCTCAACAAAATTAAAAGGCCTGCCATTTCACTTTCACCATTAAGAAAACAGACAAGCCACAGACCAGCAGGGAAACCCACACCTCTGACTGACTGAGCAGCTAAGCCGCGCTGTCCGAGGCCAGCTGCTGTCTCGGGCGCCGTGGGGCCCACATGCAGAGGCTGGCGACACAGGGATTCTCACCCTCCACCGGCGTTGTTCCAGGTCCACCGTACAAGGTGGAGGACACACAGAGAACTCCAATAAGCCAATAATAAAGAGTTACTACAACTTTTAAGTAGTAAGTTCCCTGACCTGGAGCTTTACATGAGATAGCCAAAAAGAAGGCGTAAAAGTGCCCAAAGGCAAACAAAACAAAAACTTCTAAGGCTTCAAATTCCTTTTACAGATAAACTTTCAAATGTACTACTCCACACACACTTCTTACAAAAGTCACAACAGAAAACTATAAAATACTAAGTGAGGAGAAAGGAGACAGAACTTGGCAGAGAACTGGAAACTGTAAAAATATCCAGAATAAAGTATCCAGAGAGAAAAGAGGAGAAGACATGTAAGAGGTCGAGGACAGAGTAAAACACCTCCCAGGTGGCCTGGCCGATGTGGCACCAAAGGGTTTCCGGTTCAATTCCTGATCAGGGTGCCTGCCCCGACTGGGGTTCCATCTCCCGCAGGGCCAGCGCAGGATGTAGCCAGCTGATGTTTTGCTCTCACACCAGTGTTTCTCTTTCTCTCTCCCCCTCTTCCTTCTTCTCAAATAAATAAATAAATAAATAAAACGACAAGTGGACTGGAGCCTTAGGATGAGAGGAGGAGTGGCCGAGTGCAGCAGGAGTAGCATGGGAACAGATAATGGGGGGGGGGGGGCAGTGGAGGGGAGAGATAAAACTTGACAAAGAAATCAAGCCCTGGAGTCATGAAGTCTAAGCAGGATAAAAATTTATATTCTTGGGCACCACATACATAATAAATATTCTGAAAATTAAACTATTAGAAACCAGAAGAAAAATAATTTATCATCTTCAAAGGAGCAACGTACAGATTGGCAGCCTACTTCCACCAAAAACAAGTGTAGCCAAATAACAATAGAATGAAAATGTCAACATGAATTATGTAATTATTGAAAATATCCTCCAAGAACGCTAATGAAATAAAGACATTTTTAGACCAAAACTGAAAAGATAGTCATTGGTACACATAAAGGATCTTCTGGATGATTCCATATGGAAGATCAGAGGCAAGAAGGAATGAAATGGCACAATTAGTAAACATGGAAATAGATGAATACTAACTGTGTAAAAAACTGTGTTATGGGATTGAAAGGCCATATATAATTTAAACAATAAATGCCAGGAGGGAAGTAAATGCAGGTAAAGTGTTTTATGGTCTTTGTAATGTCTAGAAAATGGCTAAGAAAAAGATAGACTTTCATAATTTACATTAAATGAAAATAAACAAAATAATTTAAAGACAAAAAATAAACAGACCCAAATTATGTATTGTGTATAAGAGCTACATCTAAAATATAAGGGTATAAAGACTGAAAGTAAAAAATGGGAAATCATACACAATGTAAATTATAATCCAACACAACCTAGTATAATCCAACACAATCCAACACAACCAATTATAATCCAACACAACCTAGTATAATCCAACACAATTAAAGCAATTTCAGACAAAGTACATTTAAAGACAAAAATCATAATAGAGCACAAATGGTGTAAATCAGTGGTTGAGTGCTGACCCATGAATCAGGAGGTGACAGTTCGATTCCCAGTCAGGGCACATGCTCAGGCTGTGGCTCAATCCCAGTAGGGAGCATGCTGAAGGCAGCTGATCAATGATTCTCATCATTGATGTTTCCTTTTTTTTTAAATTTAATAAATCTTTATTATTCAGATTATTACAATTGTTTCTCTCCCCCCACCCCGTCCCCCATAGCTACCTTCCACCCAGTTCCCACCCACCCTCTGCCCTTACCTCTCCCCCATTGTCCTCATCCATAGGTGTACGATTTTTGTCCAGTCCCTTCCCGTACCCCCACATCCCTTTCCCCCTGAGAATTATCAATCCACTCCCATTCTATTATATTTACCAGTTTATTCTGTTCTTCAGATTTTTAAAAATATATATATTTTATTGATTTTTTTACAGAGAGGAAGAGAGAGGGATAGAGAGTTAGAAACATCGATGAGAGAGAATCATTGATCAGCTGCCTCTTGCACATCCCCTACTGGGGATGTGCCTGCAACCAATGTACATGCCCTTGACTGGAATCGAATCTGGGACCTTTTAGTCCGCAGGCCGATGCTCTATCCACTGAGCCAAACCGGTTTCAGCTGTTCCTCAGATTTTTAATTCATCACTTGATTTTTAGATTCACTTGTTGATAGATATGTATTTGTTGTTCATAATTTTTATCTTTATTTTGTTCTTCTTTTTCCTCTTCTTAAAGAATACCTCTCAGCATTTCATCTAATAGTGGTTTGGTGGTATTGAACTTCTTTAGCTTTTTCTTATCTGTGAAGCTCTTTATCTGACCTTCAATTCTGAATGATAGCTTTGCTGGGTAGAGTAATTTTGGTTGTAGTTTCTTGCTGTTCATCACTTTGAATATTTCTTGCCATTCCGTCTGGCCTGCGTAGTTTCTGTTGAGAAATCAGCTGACAATTGTATAGGTGCTCCCTTGTAGGTAATTAACTGTTTTCTCTTGCTGCTTTTAAGATTCTCTCTTTGTCTTTTGCTCTTGGCATTTTAATTATGATGTGTCTTTGGTGTGGTCCTCTTTGGATTCCTTTTGTTTGGTGTTCTTTGTCCTTCTTGGACTTGTAAGTCTATTTCTTTCACCAGGTGGGGGAAGTTTTCTATCATTATTTCTTCCAGGATGTTTTCGGTATCTTGTGCTTTCTCTTTTTCTGGCACTTCCATAATTTTGATGTTGGTATGCTCGAAGTCATTCCAGAGGCTTCTTATACTATCTTCAAATTTTTGGAATCTTTTTTCTTTTTGTTTTCCCAGTTGAGTGTTTTTTGCTTCTTTGTATTTCAAATCTTTTACTTGATTCTTGAATTCCTCTAGTCTGCTGTTGTGTCTCTGTATAATATTTTTTTATTTCCATCAGTGTATGTTTAATTTCTAGTTGGTCCTTTTTCATATCTTTGAGGGTGTCATTAAATTTATTGGCCTTTTCTAGGAAATTCTTGAAAAACCTTATAACTGTGGTTTTAAACTCTATATTTAGTCATTTGTTTTCCTCCATTTCTTTCATTTGTGGTGTTTCTTTGTCCCCACATTTTTGCTGCTTCACTGAGTTGGTAGGGTGGCTTTGTGTGCTAGGTGTCCTATATGGTGAAATGGATTGGCCTCCCAGTTACCTGAGGTGGCCACTCTTGGTGCTCCCCTTTGTGGACTGTGTGTACAGCCTTATTGTAGTTAACTTAAAAAAAAATATATCTTTATTGTTGAAAATATTACAGATGTTACACTTTTTCCCCCCAATGGCCCCCACTTCTAGCCCCTCCCCAGGCCCCACTATTTCCTGTGTCCATGGGTTATGCATATATACATGTAAGTTATTTGGTTGATCTCTTTCCCTCCTCTACTCCCTCCACCCGTCCCCCACCCATCCCCTTCCCTTTGAGAATCCTCAGTCTTTTGCATGCTTCCATGTATCTGGATCTATTTCTTTGTCAGTATGTAGTTAACTCTTGATTGTTGTTGGTGTCACTGGGAGGAAGTGACCTCCAGGCCAATTGGCTGTGAGGACCCGCTGTGTCTATAACTGCTGTGCTGGAGACACCCTTATGGGGCAGGACTTGTTTCCATGGGGTTTTGGTGCTCACTGAGTCTGCCTCTTGAATGTGTCACTTATGGATGTGAGGAATTGTAATCTGGTATTTCACACTGACCACCAGGTACACTGGCTTCTGGATCTCCAATGGTGTGCAGGTCAGCTACTGTCTGAGGCCACCCTGCAGGAGCTATAGTGAGAACTACAGTTTCCTCCTTTTTTCTTGGGGTTTGGAGGTTTTGGAGCTGTCTGACCAGAGCTGCAGTTTGTTAGGTTAAGCTGCAATATAGCAGGCCATTTTTATGCAAAAACCGCTGTTTGCAGCTTGGGTGGGTTTGTAGATTGTGTGGAGCAGGGTTTCAGGGAGTCCCTAGGCTAGACGTGGCAAACAGCAATGACTGCCAGTCAGCCATCTCTGCGTCTCCGAGTTTTCGCGTTTCTGCGTCCGGCACCCCAGCGCAGTAAACAATGATTGCTGGGTGCATCTCTGCAAGAAAGTCACCCTCACTTTCCGACCCAATGGCAGACAGTCCAGCTTCTCCCTGTAGGGGTTTGCATCCCCAGCGTCTCCCCAGAAACTGGAGTTCAGAGTAATTGGGAGCTTATCTCCCTTCAGGTTGCAAAAAGCACCCAGTGGCCCACTGCCAGCCCAATATGCGCGCCTCCATACCTCAGCTTTTCAGCGCTGTGCATATCTCAATGCTTTTTGCTCTTTCCTTCTAGTTGTAGAATATCCACTCAGAATATTTCCCATGGTTCTGGTGATAGACGTTTTGTCTTTTAGTTGTAGTTTTGAAATTGTTGTGTGAGGCAGCAATTTAGGTATTTACCTATGCTGCCATCTTGGTTTCTCATCATTGATGTTTCTATCTCTCTCTCCCTCTCCCTTCTTCTATGAATTAAATAAAAATATATTTTAAAAATATTTTTATTGATTTTTGAGGGGGAAGGAGAGGGAGAGAGAGACAGAAATATCAACGATGAGAAGGAATCATTGATAGGCTGCCTCCTGCATGCTCCCTACTGGGGATCAAGCCCACAGAATTGAACCTGGGTCTCTTTATTCCGCAGGCTGACACTCTATCCACTGAGCCAGACCAGCTAGGGCAATAAAAAAATATATATATTTTAAATCATAATAGAAATATTTGGTAATATTAAAAGTTCAACTCACAAGTAATCCATGATAAATGTAAATTTGAATATACCCAATAACATAGCTTCAAAAAATATACAGCAAAAAACAAAAGAACTACAATAAGAAATACACAAACCCATGACTGTGATGGTAAATTTAAAAATTCCTCTTTCAATAATGGACAGAATATACACAAACACAGAGAAACTCATTAAGAGTGATGTCAGGAAAGAAGAGTAGGTAGCTCCAATCTTTCATCTTTCCACAGAAGCACTGAAAGAATGACCAGAAACTGTCAGAACTAACTTTATATCAAAACTTCAGAGAACAGCTAAAGGTTTATAGCAATCAAGTAGAAGCAAAAGGCAAGTAAAGAAAAAGGCAAAATTTTAAAAGTAGGAAAGCACTGTGGTCTTTTACTGGCCCTTGGCCCATTCCCTCCCTGGCGTTGGAGCTATCTTGAAGGTATGCTACATTCCCAGTGTGGAACCCTGGCCCATGGTTCTGGAGGGGACAGAGATCTTATTCACAAATTATTTTGTATGTCTGTCCTAATCTGTCTGGAGGCCACCTGACACACCTGAAGGGCTGACACAAGGTTCACATATTTCTGTCTGACCAAATGTCTATCAGGGCAGAAAAATGGCTTGTATGACTAAAAACATTGCAAGACAATCAAAACATCCACAATTGCTCAGAGCCAAAGATCATGACTGAAACATACACAAGCTGCCTACAGCCAGGACAGGAAAGCATGCAAGAGACTTTCTTTGGGATATTAGGACATTTAAAAGTGTTGTGTATTAGGGAATCGAGAAAGCCATGTGCATGCCCAGAGCAAGATACTGTACAGAAAAGACCTGAGTGGATCCTAAGTCTTCACTATTAGTGAAATAAGAAGTAAAGGTTCAGGCAAATTAAGCTCCTGGTGTTCAAGAAAATCTTAGTCAAAACAATGGCTAAACACAAGCTAAGTCTTCAACAAACAAAGCCAGCAAGTACTGGGGGAAATGAGAATGTAATTTTCAGAGTTACTACTTAAAAATTCAAATGTCCTGTTTTCAATGTGAAATCACAAAACATGAAAATAATTAGAAAAGTATGGCTCATACAAAGGGGAAAATAATTAGCAGAAACCATCCCTGAAGAAGTCTAGATTTTGGAGTTACTTAACAAAGACTTTAAATCAGCTGTCTTTGTTATTGTCGTCGTTAATCCTCACCCAAGAATAATTTTTTCCACCGATTTTTAGAGAGAGTGGAAGGAGGAGGAGAGACAGAGAAATACTGATGTGAGACAGACACATTGAATGACTGCCTCCTGCACACGTCCAAACCAGGGCCAAGGATCAAACCTGCAACTGAACTCTGTGTTCTTGACCGGAATCGAACCTAAGACCCTTCAGTCTGAGGGCCAACACTCTATTATCAGATCAAACAGGCTAGGGCAAATCAGCTATCTTAAATATGCTGACAGAGCTAAAGGAAACCATGAAAAAACAGGAAACCAGAAAAATGGCAGATGAACAACATGAGAATATCAATAGAGACAGAAATTATAAAAGGAACCAAACAGAAATATGAGAGCTAAAATACAAGAACTGAAATTTAAAATTCTACTGGAGGGAACCAACAGCAGACAGAGCAGGCACAGTACATAATTACAAACTTGAAACCACATAATTGAAATTAAGGAGTGTGGGAAGCAGAAAGAGAAAAAGAATGAAGAAAAGTGTACAGAGTCTAAGGTATCTGTAGGATACTATTAAGCAACCCAACTTACGCATTATGAGCATTTAAGATGGAGAAGAAAGAGAGATCAGTAAAAGATTCACTTGAAGAACAGAAAGAAAAGACTGTCAACCAAGAATTCTATGTCTAATGACATAATCCTTCAAGAATGAAGGAGAAATTAAGACTCTTAGATAAAAACTAAAGAGGTTGCTTCTAAAAAATCTGCCCCACAAGAAATGCTGAAGGGAGTTCTTTAGGCTGAAATGAAGGGATAATAGGTGGTAACTTAGAGCCCTATGGAGAAAAAAGAAAGTAACTACACAGGTGAATATTTCGTTTCAATTCCTTTTTTCCCATGTATAACTTGAAAGGCAAGTGTAATAAATAATAATTATAAATATATGTTAATAGGCACACAACATTCAAAAATTCAGCCCTAGTTAGTATGGCTTAGTGGATAGAGTGTTGGCCTGTGGATTGAAGGGTCTCAGGTTTGATGCTAGTCAAGGGCACATGTCAGGGTTGTGGGCTCAACCCCCAGTGGGGAGTGTAAAGAAGGCAGCTGATCAATGATTCTCTCTCATCATTGATGTTTCTATCTCTTTCTCCCTCTCCCTTCCTCTCTGAAATAAAAAATATATATATTTTAAAAAATTCAATCTGTGACAAAAACAATACAAAGAGGGTAGGATGGAAATATGGAGGAGCTGAGTATTTATATACTATTTAAGAGTTGGTATCATTCAAAGTAGGAGTGATAAATTTAACATGTTAATTGTAATCTAAAGGTAAACAGAAAGGGAATCAAAATTATGCACTATAAAGAACTTTTACTTCAGAGAGGAAGAGAGAAGTAGAGAAATAGAAATATCAATGATGAGAGAGAATCATTGATATACTGCCTTCTGTACACCCCCTCCTGCGGAATGAGCTGCAAACCGGGCAAATACACTGACCAGGAATCAAACTGGAACCTCCTGGTTCATAGGTCAATTCTCAACCACTGAGACACACTGGCTGAGTACAAATATATTTTTTAAAGCAATAATTGAGAAATTGAGGAATAAAAACATGTTATATAGAAAATAAATGACAGAAGTCCTTCCTTCTCAAAATTACTTTATTTATTTATTTATTTATATCTTTATTGTTCACATTATTATAAATGTTCCTCATTTCCGCCCCCCCTCCATTGCTCCCCTCCACCAGGTTCCCACCCCACCCTCTGCCCTTTCCCCACCACCCAACCTCCTCATCCATAGGTGCATAGTTTATGTTCAGTCTCTTCCAACAACCCCATCTCCCCTTTTCCCCGAGAATCGTCAATCCACCCCCTTTCCATACCTCTGATTCTATTATATTCACCAGTTAATATTGTTCATCAGGTTTTTTAATTCCCTTGGTTTTTAGATTCCCTTGTTGATAGTTACGTATTTGTTGTTCATAATTTTTATCTTTATTTTCTTCCTCTTCCTAAAGAACCCCCTTCAGCAATTCATATAATTCTGGTTTGGAGGTGATGAACTCCTTTAGCTTTTTTATTTTATTTGTGAAGCTCTTTATCTGGCCTTTGATTCTGAGTGACAGCTTTGCTGGGTAGAGTATTTTTGGCTGTAGGTTCTTGTTATTCATCACCTTGAATATTTCTTGCCATTTCCTTCTGGCCTGCATGGTTTCTGTTGAGAAATCAACTGACAATCGTATGGGTGATCCTTTATAGGTAACTACCTGCTTTTCTCTTGCTGCTTTTAATATTCTCTCTTTGTCTTTTGCTCTTGGAATTTTCATTATGATGTATCTTGGTGTGGTCCTCTTTGGAATCCTTTTGTTTGGGGTTCTGTGTGCTTTCTGGACTTGTAAGTCTAATTCTTTCACTAGTTGGGGGAAGTTTTCTGTTACTATTTCTTCCAGTATGTTTTCGGTATCTTGCTCTCCATAATTCTGATGTTGGCTCGTTTCAAGTTGCTCCAAAGGTTTCTTACATTATCTTCAAGTTTCTGGATTCTCTTATCTTCTTGCTTCTGTGGAGGAGTGTCTTCTGGCTCTTTATGTTCCAAATCTTTGACTTGATTCTTGCGATCTTCCATTCTGTTTTTAGGGCTCTGTATAATATTTTTTATTTCAGACAATGTATTCTTTATTTCTAGTTGAGTCCTTTTCATATCCTCATAGGTCTCATTTATTTTATCGGCATTTTCTAGGAAATTCTTGAAAAACCTTATAAGTGTGGGTTTGAACTATATATCTAGTCGCTTGTTGTCCTCCATTTCTTTCGTTTGTGATCTGTTTCCTTGTCTCGGCATTTTCGCTGCTTCCCTGAGTTGGTAGGGTGGCTTTGTGTGTTTGGTGTCCTATATGGCCCAGTGGGTCAGCCTCCCAGTTACCTGAGGTGGACACTCTTGGTGCACCTCTTTGTGGACTGTGTGTACAGCCTTATTGTAGTTAAGTCTTGATTGTTGTTGGTATCACCGGGAGGAACTGGCCTCCAGGCCTATCCGCTGTGAGGATCAGCTGTGTCTATGCTGGGAGACAGCCTTATTTGACTAGACTTGGAAACTTGCAAAAGCCTCTGTGCTCAGCTTGGATGGGGCGGAGTTTCAGGGTGGAGCCTGCAGCCTTGGCTTCCTGTCAGCCCCGCCCTATGAGGCTCCTGAGTCTCAGTGTTCCTCAGTGTCCTTCGGTACTCGCTGCAAGCACCTCTGAGAGAAAGGTGCCCTTGAGTTTCACCACTACCAGACAGTCTAGTCTCTCCCTCAATGAGCCCAGAACTGCACTCCAAGTGCAGTTGGAAGTGGAGTTGGAAGTGGGGTTCAGTGCAGTCTGGAGCTTTTGTCTCCTTCCCGCTAGGGCAATCGTGCACACCTCTGGGACTCTGCTTTTTGCTGCTCCCCTGAGTTTCTGCCTTACAGCCCAGATTCCCTCCATATAAGCCTGAGTCCCCAGGATCTGGCCTAGAACTAGGGTTCAGTGCAGTCGCTAACTGGGGCTCAGCCCAGTCCAGAGCTTTTGTCTCCTTTCCGCTAGGGCAATCCAGCGGCACAGTCAACAGTCCGTCCTCTGCGCACAATGTGCGTGCGTCTGGGACTCTGCCTTTCGCTGCTCCCCAGAGTTTCCGTCTTACAGCCCAGATTCCCTCAGTATGAACCTGGGTCCCCAGGGTCTCGTCCAGAACTGGGGTTCAGTGCAGTTGGAACTGGGGTTCAGCACAGTCCAGAGCTTTTATCTCCTTCCCACTAGGGAACGCCAGCCAGGCACTCAGCCGCCCCCCTCCTCTCCAGCTTAGTCCTCTCCCCACGCGCGCACCGTGTCTCCATACCTTAGGCTTTTACAGCTCCTCTGGTTTTCCTTCTGGTTTTCTCTTTCCTTCTAGTTGTAGAATTTCCAGTCAGTCAACTTTCCTATAGTCTGCATAATGTCCATTTTGAATTTTAGTTGTATTTTTTTTAAATTGTTGTGGGAGGCTGCAGTTAAGCATTTACCTGTGCCGCCATCTTGGTTTCTCTATCCCCATAATAACTTTAAATGTAAGTGGATTAAACTCTCCAATTAATAAGCAGAGATTGATAGAATGAATAAAAAAGCTTCATTAATCTATATGCTTATCGGTAAGCGACTCCTTTTAGATACAAAGACACAAAGAGGTTGAAAGTAAAAGGATGAAAAAGAGAGCTGAGTGACTATTTTATTATCAGACCAAATAAATTTTAAGTCAAAAAAGGTTACAAGAGATAAAGAAGGACATTACATTGGATCCATCAAGATATATAAATTTATACATATCTAACAACAGAACTCCAACTTAATAATGATACAAAGAGAGAGAATTAGAGAATTCTACACTAATAGTTATAGACTTCAATACTTCACTCCCAATAAATAGAACAATTGGACCCATCAGTAAGGAAAGAGACCTGAACATCCCCATAAGCCAATTAGCCCTAACAAATATTTTCAAAATACTTCAACCTACAATAGCAGAATATACTTTCTTTTTTATATTTCTATTGACTGAAAAGAGGAAGGGAGAGGAATAGAGAGATGGAAACATCAATGATGAGAGAGAATCATTGATAGGCTGCTTCCTGCACGCCCCATACTGGCGATCGAGCCCATCCCCTGGCCATTGCCCTGACCAGGAGTTAAACCGTGACCTCCTGGTTCATAGCTGATGTTCAATCACCGAGCAACATCAGCTGGGCTAGAATATAATTTCTTTCCAATAGCACATGGATGATTCTCCAAAACAGGATATACAGTAAGCTATGAAACAAGTTCTAATCCATTTTAAAAGATTAAAATTATACAAAGTATCTTTTCTAACACAATTAATGATATTAGAAATCAATAACAAAAAAACACTAGAAGACTGACACATGTGCAGAAATTAAACAACAAATTTAGTTGTTTACTCTTAACCAGAGTTAGGAAATTAGAAAGTACCTTGGGACAAATGAAGAGACAACACATCTATATTTCAGACAAAGAGAAAGAAATTCTCAGAGGAAAATTTATAGCTGTAAATCCTATATTAAAAAATAGAAGATCTTAAGTTAATAAACTAATTATATATTATAATAAAGATAAACAAAATAAAGAATAGAAAAACAATAGAGAAAAATCAATGAGACCAAAATTAATTCTTTGAAAAGATAAACAAATTGACAAAGTTTTAGCTACCAACTGGATAACTCACATAAAACAGAAAGATTTCTTTTACCATAACTCACTTAAGAAGAAACAGAAAATCTGAATAGGCCTATAGCAATAGTGAAATTGAATCAGTAATCAAAAACCTCTCAAAAAAGAAAAGCCCAGAACTAGATGACTTCATTGGTGAATTCCACCGTTTAAAAGAGAAAGAATACCAAATCATTCTTAATCTCTTCTTAAAAGTTGAAGAGGTGGTAACACTTCCTAACTCAATCTATGTGGCCAGCATTACCCTGATACCAAAACCAGATAAATACAAAACAAGAAAATTACAGATTAATACCCCTGATGAATATTGATGGCAAAAACCTCAATAAAATATTAGTGCGAAAAAAAAAAAAAAGAAAGAAAATATATATATTAGCAAAATGAATTCAGGAGCATATTAGAAGGAGTATACACCATGACTAGATGGGTTTTATCCCAGGAATGCAAGGTTGGTTTAACATATGAAAATCAATGTGATATACCATTCATAATTAATGCAGCAAAAGCATTTGACAAAATGAACTCTTTCATAATAAAAGCACTCAAGAAACTAGAAATAGAATGCACTTCTTCAATATCATAGAGGCCAGATATACATATCTAAAACACACACAAATAACATCATATTCAATGGTAAAAGATTTAAAATTAGAAACAAGACAAGGATGTTTGCTTTTGCCACTTCTATTTAATACAGCATTAGAAGGTCTAGCCAGAGAAATTAGGCAAGAAAAAAAATAAGTAAAAGGCAACAATATTAGAAATGAAAAGTAAAATTATCTCTAGGCAGAGGTGACATGATCTTTTATGTAGATGACACTAAAAATCCATCAAAAAACATGTTAGAACTAATTCATAAATTTAGCAAAGTTTCAAAGTTTCCATGCAACAATGATGAATAATTTAAAAAATAAATTAAGAACACAATATATTCACAATAGTATAAATAAGAATAGGAGTAAATATAAAGAGTTGAAAGAGTAACACACTGAAAATTAAAAAAAAACATTACAAAAAGAAATTAAGAAAGACACAAATAAGGCATGCAATGTTTATGGATTGAAAGACTTAGTATTATTAATATGTTAATACTACCCAAAGTGATATACAGATTCAATGCAATCACTATTAAAATCTCAATGGCATTATTTAAAAAAAAAAAAAGTCATCCTAAAAGCATGCGCGCACGTACACACACACACACCCCATTAGGATTCTTGAGGGATGGCCAATAACCAAAACAATCTTGAAAAAGAAACACAAAGTTGAAGGACTTATACTTGCTGGTTTCAAAACTTACAATAAAGCTGCAGAAAGTATGATACTAGCAAAGGACAGACACAGAGACCAATGGAATAGAATAGAGACATGGTGGGAACATAAAATGGTTCAACCCACCGTGAAAAACAATTTGGCAATTCCTTAAAAAATTAAAAATAGAATTACCATGTGATCTAGTGATTCCACTGCTGAGTATATGGGTTGAAGAACTCACAGCAGGGTCTCAAACACGTTCACAGCAGCATTATTCAGAATAGCTAAAAGGTAGAAGCAACCCAACCATCCATGGGTGGATCAGTGAATAAATGAAATGTGGTATATGGAATGTTATCCAGTCTTGAAAAGGAAGAACACTCTGCCACAGCCTACAATACGGGTGAACCATGAGAGCATTATGCAAGGTGAAATAAGCCAGGTATGAAATGACAAATACTGTGTGATTCCACTCACATGGGGACCTGACCTAGAGAGTCAGAGTCATAAAGACAGGAGGCCGCGGTGGTGGCGGGGGACGGGGCTCTATAGGGAGGTATTTTCAATGGCACAGAATTTCAGTGGTGCAAGATAAACCAATTCTGGAGATGGATGGTGGTGATGGTTGAACAACAGTGTTAATGTACTTAATGCCAATGAACTGGCACTTAAAATGATTAGGATGGCAACTTTTGTTATATGTATTTTACACAATCTTTAAAAATTAGGGGGAAGAATGAAGTTCTAAAACATGCTACCACATGAATACCACGAAGTGCAGAAAGCCGGAGGGAAGGGCAAAGGCCACGTGACTGCACTTCCAGAGGCGCCAGCCGTGCCCTGTCTGTGGGAGCCGGACAGAGAGGAGTTCTGGGGGCAGCCAGGCCCGGGGCAGGCAGTCTGAGGCGCCCCTCAGTCTGGGAAAGTGAACATGGTCTAATGTGGACAGGGCGATGACTGTACAACATTGTGAATGTTCTGAATGCTACTGAGCCTCACTCAACAGGATTAAATTGGTAAATTCTGTTACTTAGGTTTACATAAAAATAATAAACAAACCAACACGCAAAGCCATTGGTGAGGATCTCAGCCGCCGGAGCAGCAGAAGAGCAGCTGGGGGAGGCTGAGGCGTGGCCCAGGCTGAGCCGCGTGGGGCCAGCGGCGGAGCGGACGCCAGTCCAGGTGTGGGCTCGCAGGGCCCGGGGCCGCACCAGGGGCTCAGCTTTGCTGCAGAGTCAGGGAGAAGGGCTACGAGGAGTCAGCCCAGTGGCGGTGTGCCTGCCAGCGGGGCTGCGGCCCCAGAGAGAAGGGAGTGAGGCTCAGGCGGGGAGGGCCATTGGAGGGAAGGAAGGGGCGGCCGCTGTCCTCCGTGCGCTGTGACCAAGCCTGATAGCCAGTCCCGCAACGTTTAACAAACTGAAAACTCAGTTTGTTCTCATCAGTTCAATTAGATAAAACAAAACAAAATAAAACAAAAAACCAAACAACAAAAAATAAACGGTCAATACAAAGATCATGAGGAAATTAATAAAGTATTTAAAATCATAGTGGAAATTGCAAATGTTTTGAACTGAAGGTCAAAGAAAATGCTACATAGCAGAAACTTGGGAATTCCACAGCTGAAGCCTGCGCGCTAAGAGGAAACAGGATCTGCACATCGCAACAAACTTCCTGTACAGAAATGGCAACCCACAGACAGAAGGAAAGAAAGACTAAAAGGAAGAACTCCATGAAACACACAATAAAGAATATCAGAACCAAGAAGAGTTGCTTGAAAAGGCAAATGCCGTTCACAGACCCAATTAGAGAAGTACCAATTTCTAGAAAAGCAGAGTTTAACAGAAAGAGAAACTCCATTTATAGTTCTAAAACTATAAAAGAAATGGAACCCATTAGCGAAACCTTACCCTCCTGGGATGGAGACCTGGGACAAAGCAGCAAAGGTCAGCCACAGCGTGCAGGCGAGGCACTGAGAGCCCTGCAGAACGCTGGACTGTCCCAGGTGCTGGACATTTCTCAAAAGAAAAGGTCACAGGAGGACCGCCCACACTCAAAAAAGAACTCAGACCAGCCGGCCTCACCCGCAAACTCGCAAACACTTAGGGAGAGGATGCCTCGCACAAACACTCCGGAACCCTGGACCGGGAGCACCCTCTGCGGGTGCAGACGCACAGCCACACAGTCAGACAACAGCTCCTGGCTTCTGCCCCCCCATACCCGAGCCCAACAAGGTGCCCCTGCGGGCAGTATGCAGGCCCCCTACATCTCTGGCCTGAGGTCACCAGACCCGGGGCACCACCTACATGTACCCAGGCCAGGCAGAGCTGCTGCTCTGCTGAAACCTGAGATCACAGCCCGGCTCCCATGCTGTCCTCTGACCCCGCCGCGCCCCACTTACAGCCCGAACCTCGCTGGAGGCCGGGGGCCAGCCGGCGGCCGCCTCCATGTCCTGCAGCTTCTGCGTCTGCTTCAGCTGGTTCAGCGAGGGCTTCAGCGGCGGGACCCCGGCCGCCTGGCTGGCCCACTGGTCCACCAGCCTGTGCAGGTCGTCCGTGAAGGTGCCCTTCTTGTTGTTGCTGTTGTTCACCTGCGCCTGGGCGTGCGGGGCGGGGGCGCCCGGCTCGGGGCCCGGGGCCAGGCTGCTGGTGGAGGACCCTGGGGAGGCACACAGGCAGCGTTGGCGGCCTCGCCACGGCGACGGGCCGGCTGCACGCTCAATGGTCTCGCTCAGGCCAGGCAACGCCTTGCTTCAGGAGATGGTCTGATTAGGGACCCGCGTGCCCGCCGTGGGCGTGTGAAGCACTCAGCGGGCCGCGGGGCCTGGGCATCACCCCGCCTCAGCCAGGCGGGCGGCAGGGCTGCCGCAGCATCCACTCTGTGCCCACGCTGCTCGGCCTGCCAGACCCGGGAGGGCTCGGGAAGGAACCTCCTGGCGCAGACGGGAGGCAACCGTCTGGCCAGCATGCCCAGCTCCGACGTGAGCCCGCCGAGGGGCTGCTCGGGGCACACAGCTGTGTGGGCGGGTCGCTGGCACTGCTGGGACTCAGTGGCACGGTGTTGGAATTTAAGACACAGAAGTTGCAGCTCTCCTGGCCAGAGCACTGGGGGCGGTGCTGATAAAGGGCACAGACCTAGAGCCTTCCACCCACCATGGGCCCGCCATCTGGGCGCCGCCCGAGGCTGCCCCATAGCTGGAGCAGGAGTAAGGCTGTGGGGCCCGGCCGCGGCTCAGAGCTGGCAAAGGCAGGGCACTCACTGCCCACGCCACTAAAAGGTGTGTTTTCAACGACCAAAACAGGACGTTTCACTTTAAAAAAAATGGTGCCCCTCCCTTTCTTCAACATAGAATTTCTGGCTGGCAATTTTGAATCGGCCACTCTTTTAAGTTATGCATTTAAAAATAACTCAATGACCATCTCTTCAAACAAGCCATTGCAAAGTGTAGTCTACTTCAGTGGCGAGCAACAAAAAAGCAGACACAACAGCTGAGCATTAGTAATGAGATGCTACACACGTGAGCTATGTCTACATGAATGTTTCAGCCAGAAAATAAAAAAATAAAAAATAACAAAAAGGCACGAGATGAGCGGCGGGCGGCCAGACAGGTGGTCCCGCTCTGCCCGCCCCCTCCCTGGCACCATCCTGAGCACCCCCGGGAGCCCTCCTTCCTGGGTTTTGGAAAAGGAGCCAATCAGCAATGGGTGCGTGTGATGTCCGGAGGCAGCTTTAGAGGCGAACTGACCGGAATGCACACTCAGACCCGCAGAGATGCAAAGGGGCACCGCCGGGGGCTGCCCTGCCGGGCAGTGGTGAGCGGTGCCCACGGAGGGCGGGCACAGTGCAGGCCCACGCCTGCCGCCCGCCGGCCCTGGGTTGTAGGCGGCCGCGGAAGCCGAGGGCCACTAGCCACAGAAAGCCCATGCGATGGAGAGCGGACGAGTGAAAAACTGATAATTACGACTGCTGTGCTCTTTGCCTAGACAGAGACGCTTCAAGGCAGACCCTGCAAGGGAGAGAGAACGACACAGACCACAGGGTTAGGCCGGACGGCAGCACGGGACAAGCCACTCTAAGGGAGTCGTCGGCGTTGGGAGGAGCAGGGCGCAGGCCGAGCGGAAGGACGGCCTCGGGCTCTGGGCGCCCGGCTCTGGGTGCAGCTCGCGAGCTCGCTGAGGGCGGAGGTGCAGGCCAAGCCCACGTTCAGAGAGAAGAGTGCATCTCTAGAAACACATCCCAAAAAAGGAAAGAAAAAGAAACCAACCCAAGAAAAGGGCCGCGCTCACCACTCGGCTCTAAGGTAGCGCTCTGGGAGCCCCTGCCGCGCCAGGCGTGATCTGGCTCTGGAGCCGGCCGCCCTCGGGCCATGGGGCTTTCCGAGTGCAAAAAGATACATTGCTTTGCGGGCTGAGGCCAGCGCGGGAGGAGGGCAGGCAGGCCTGTCTGGGGAGGGAGAGCAGGGGCGATTCTCTGCCACTGGGTCTGGTCTGGTATCTCCTACCCAGCAGGCAGGCGGCCCCGCCAGCGCTGCAGGCCCGTCTGTGCGGACAGACGGCACACGCTGACCTCAGCGTCGGCTGCCCTGACAGCCTGCCCCGGGGAGCGGAGAGGGAGGGACTCGGGAGTCCGGAGCTGAGGTGGGACAGCAGGGGCTCGGGCATCCCCAAGGTCACTCAGCAAGGCTGCGCAGGGAGGGTCTGGCTCCCGCCCACGGCCCTCACAGCAGCAGGCCCTGGCACACCCACGCCGCTCCAGGGCTGCAGCCCCCAGCACGCGCCCTGGAGGCCAGCACAGCGTGCTGGGCTCCCTTCATCCTGCGTCTCCAAGGAGCACAGAAAGGCAGAGGGACAAGCACACCCAGACCCCCGCCCGGGTGAGCCTGTCTGTGTGTGCCCCGTCATGCTCTTGGTGGGGGGAGCCTTAGCGCCTAGACTGCAGCAGGCCCCAGCGTGACGCAGAACACGGGCCTGAACACCAGCCGCGTTTCCACAGCCCAGTGAGTTCTGAGCGGCCGCCGGGCCGCAGCTCTGGGGCAGGGCTGGCTCCGTCCTCCCGGGACGGCCACCGCGGCTGGGTGCCGGCTCAGACCCGGAGGCCTGCAGCGGAAGCCCAGGGACCTCACGGGAACCCAGGGCCGGCTGTGCTCAGGTGGAGCCACACAGGCCCAGCCCCACACCTAACAGGCTGGGAAAGCCGAGCACAGACAGCAGGGCCCTCCGAGGGACTTCCAACACCATCAGCTCATCGCCATGTCTGCGCTCATGCCACTGGCCACGGGTGCTGCGCCGCCCGCCCTGGCTGCTCACCACACCCACATGCACTGTGGTGAGCCTGGCTCCGCCGCAAGGCTTCGGAACAGCGAGGCGCCAGGAGCCGTGGGGCTGACACGGGCCCCACAGGGAACCCGAGGAGGGAGGCCTCGGGGTGAAAAGCAGACCAGCCCCAGCCCTAGTTTCCCTTGGAGAGAGGTGTCCCTGCAGGACTCCGTCCTCGGCCAAGGCCCCGGGAAGAGGAGCCAGCCTCTGGCCTGGGATATCGGGAAGGTCCACGCTCGGGCAGCACGGAGGCCGCGGCTGTTCTGTCAGCGCGTGGCAGCAGGGGTCCCAGGGCCCGCCTTCGCCCGCTCACCCCGGCACAGGCACAGGGGTGCTCCTGGCGTGGACAGCAGCCTGCTGGGCGCCGCCTCCACCTCCCCGGCCTCTGGCTGGCTGCGGGGCGATGCCTCCCCTCCCGGGTGCCTGAGGGGGCGCTTATAAACGTGTGTGTGTGTGTGTGTGTGTGTGTGTTCAGGTGCTGTCGGAGGCCGGCCCTGTGGGGCTCCCCACCGCCCGATGAGGCACGTCGCTGAGGGGTGGTGCACCCCGACAGTGGCAGTGCGCACTGGGTCCGGCAGAGAGGACACGGGGTAGTGCCCATGCACTGCTCTGGTGTCTGTGGACTGAGCCACCGACCTCCCAGCGGAGGCAAGTCCCACTGGCTGCGGAGCAGGCCCTGCGCAGCGTCTGGGCCGCACAGGCCCAGGCACGGGCCGGCCCTCAGACAGCCTGCAGGCTGCATGGAGGCTCTCCTCCTGGCCCCCGGGCCTCTCCCACACCCCCCGCAGCAGGGCCGCCCAGGAGGGCGGAGGGAACACACCAGCGAGCCTCGGGTCCCAGAGATAACCTTGCTGCAGCGCGGTCACCGGGCATGAGCCAAAGGCCCGGAGCACACGCCGTCCCCGAGGAGGGCGGAGAGGCCCCGGCTGACAACTGGGCACCAGGACACCTTCGCTCCGTAACCCGACGGCGGCCCCGCTGTTCACCGGGCTGGGGCCTGCAGGGGGAGCAGCAGCTCGGGAGTCGGCAGGGTTGCCTGCCCCGGGCGCCCGTGCACCCGAGCTGCTGAGGCCGCGCCCACCTTGCTCTCGGCCCAGGCCTGGCCACCTCTCCCCCAGGCACCGCCTTCCAGCGCCTGGCACTGCCCACAGCTCTGCGGAGGCACCACCATCGCCACCTGCCTCATCTCTGAGTCCAGGGAGCTTCCGAACTTTACACACAGCTGACTTTTCTAAAGACTCGTCTCCTGTTCCTTTCAGGGGGAGAACCGAAACCACTCTGCTTCCCTCCGGCTTAGGCGGGCTTGCACCCGGACTCCAGCTCTGCTCCACCTCCCCGTGGCCAACCTCTCAGCTGCCAGACCAATGTCCTTCCCTATTGTGGGCCCCTGGGTCACCAGGCACCTGCTGACAGGAGCTCCCGGAGCCGAGGACGGGGACCAGCACCGAAGGGAGGGGTCATGGGTGTTGCAGCCCCAGCTGGGAGCTCACGGCTTCATGCCCCCGACAAGAGGGCCCAGTGCAGGCCGCACGCTCCTCGCCCCACAAAACAACAATCTAGAAACCCACAGCATGTCTTCAAGTCCAGACAGAGCCTGAGCCAGGGACCACGTCACGGCCTGAACACAGGCTGGGCTGTGCAAACAGCAGGATCACCGCCCTCACAGCAGCCGAGGGAGCAGGCCAGCCGGCAGTGGGTGCCCCTGAAACCCCTCCCCCCCCCCGGGCACCACCTGTGCCTCACACTCCTCCCCCCGGGCCAGGGCAGCAGCAAAACCTAGTCTCCGGTCCCTGCTCAGCCTCAAGTTTGTCTTTTATGTTGGAAAATAAGTTAGTGGGGAAAAAAAGGAAACCCCTAAAAGCAGAACCAGGGGGCTGTGCAGGGAGTGGTGATGGCCTGAGGCTGGCGTGGCCCTGGAGAACCCCTGCTTGCATGGACCTCCCACCTGCGCAGCGGCCCTCCCGCAGGGACCAAGGCCCTCTGCCAGGAGACACCTGGGGACCCATGTGCTCACACCGCAGCTCCTGCGCGGCCGAGGAGTGAGGAGAACTGGCCCCCACCTGACCGGGCAACTACCCTGCAGCCCGCTCCCCCCATCTGTCCAGCATCTGTCCGTGACCGGAGCGCTGGGCCGTCCCTGGCCTTCTCCCTGGTCCCCGCCTGCCACCCGCCTGCTGCCTGGGAAGAGCCGTGCCCTCTGGGGGGATGGGTGCCTCCTGTGGGCGTGGCCTCAGGTCCCAGCAAGCACAATGTATCTTTATTGTACAAGCAAAAGACCACACGCCCACACCAGCATGTCCAATCCAATTGGCAAAAAGCTTAATTTGTCTGTTAAAAACAAAAATCTAGAAGCCCACAGCTTTTGATTCCCTTGCCAATCCATCTGAGGGATAAGAAACAATTTGGGAGAGCCCTGAGCAGATACCCCATTCCCGGGCACATGTCCGGTCCTAGTAGGGCCCCGGGGCGTGGGCGGCTGGGACTGAGTGCTGTCACGGGGCCTGTGGGCTGCACAGCCGGCTGCCTTGCTAGCCCTGAGGCGAGGGGGAGCCACCGGGTGCAGTGCAGGAGCTAGAGACCTCGGAGGGGCTGGGGCCAGCTCTCCCGGGGCGGGGAGGCTCTGGGGCAGCAGAGGAGAGGGGCTGGGTGTCCCAGCTGGCGTGCACGCCCAGCATGTCCGCATGCAGGGGCGGGGGTTCTGCATGTTGTGACACGGGCCTTTTACGGTGACCTGCCAGCACTATCTCGCTCACATGCATGTCTTCAAAGTCCAGACACGTGTGAAGCAGGTCATGCATGGAGAGAAGGCTGGAACTGGGTCAGTGGACGTGTGTATTTGCCACAATAGCCACAGAAATAAAAGTATGTCCAACGTCACGAGAATACAAGGTGACGAGAGAAGTGCGGCGCGCCTGGGCCGGTGCCGGCAGGAGCCGCGAGCATGCACCGTGCTCTCTGGGGCCAGACCGGTGGGTGTGGACGAGGCTCTGTTTCGATGTTAAATCAATGAGCTCAATGGCGTAGGGGGGGGGGGCATCCTATAAAGCATATGGAGGTGATGGAGACAGGGAGCGGGGAGGGAGAACCAAGGGCTGGGAGGTGATAAAATACAAAAGAACAAATACAGACAGATGGACACAGACACGGGTCCACTGAGGAATCGAGCGCGAGGTTTGCTACTAGACTTATGGGCCACTCTCTCAGACGTTGGGTGGAAAACCGTCCAGCCTGCAAGTGAATATAGAGGGAAGAGAACAGAGACAGGCATCAAGTACAGTCTCGGGCTGCGCCTGCACCACCAGCCACACCAGCCTCGCCACTTAGCATCCACGGCTGCACTCGCCCAGCCCCGAGGACCGCAGCCACTGACCACGCAATGGAAAGGAGGAAGCGCTGGAGCGGAGAGAGGCAGACCCAGGAGCGCGTGCGGGGCGGGGCAGGGGCCGGACGTGGCTGCGGTCCCCACGCCTCTGCAGAGACGGTGTGGGAGAAGTGCCTCATCGCACAGCCGCTGTGTCCACGCCCTTCCACCTCAGGGCCCGACTCCCAGCTCCAGAGCTGCGCCCTGGCCCTCCGCGGCCCTCTGGACCCATGGTTAGCAGGGGACGGGGCAGGGCAGAGCGGGCAGTGCCTGGCACCCGGCACACACCACACAGCAGACCTCAGGGGTCCTTCCCCAGGTTGCTCTAGCGAAGCACGCCTCCCTCTGAGCCACTTAAAGCAAGACTGACGGTGGCCACCCACTCTCCGTCCAGAGGCTGCTCTGGGATCGCCTCTTTCCGAAGCCGTCGGCAGCCTTGGCCACAGCTCACGTCCCCGCTACACCACACGCCCTGCGTGGCTGGCACATGCTCAGCGGCGGGCAAGCCGGGAATCACCTGGGCCGTGGGCTCCGCCCCCGTCACTGGCTAAGCCGGAGCAGATGTCTGCAGACAAGGAGGCCCGCACGGAGCAAGGCTGCTGGGTCTGCACTGCCTTCCCACCGGAGTCTGCCGCTGCGGCGGGCCCGGCCCCGGCCCTGGCGGGGTCCTGGGCCAGAGGGGCGCGGCTGCAGTCTGACAAGTGACCTGGGTGGGAGAAGGGACAGGGCCGTGAGGCGCGAGGGCCGCCGGCCCCACGGGGCGCAGCCCTCTGCTCGTTGCTGGGTGACCTTGGGGATGCCGCGGCCTGCAGGATGGCGTGTGGCTGGTGACCCACGTGGGTGTGGGAGGACTGAAGAATGGCCGGTCTCCACCGGTGGACAGCACCGAGACGGGCTTGCCTCGTGCAGGCTGTGGGAAGGACATGCAGCTCCCAGGGCCTGGCTGCTCGGCCGGCGAGCCTCCTCCTCACCCTGAGTCCCGTCAGCCCCAGGCAGACACGGCCGGCGGCTCCGCACCTGTGCCCGCTCCCTGCCAGTGCCACATGACACCCAGAGGGAGGGCTTGTGGCCGCTTCCCACCTGGTGCGACTGAGCATTTCAACTCACTGGTCTCCACCCCGGGGAGCAAGGGCTCAGGGCCCGCGGGCACCTCAGTGCTGGGGGTTGAGGGTAAGGGCTGGGGCCTCACCACCCTTCCCCTCCCCCAAGGCTGTCCAAGGTGACAAATGTCTAAGAAACGCCAGGAAACAGCCCGGTTCGGCAGCACCCTGCAGGGCAGAGCCCATGGGGAAGATCAGCCCCAGCTCTGGAGAGCCCGAGCCTCCTCCCTCCCCCACTCCTTCCTTCCCTCCCTCCCTGTAGCTCCTGAGCAGAGCAGACCTGCCGCTCTGCTCCGTCCTTTCCTCTGGCCACAGCCCCGTGGTCGTGCTTGTGTGAGGGGTGGAGAAGTGCCCTTCCAGGTCTGGTGCCTGCCTCAACCTGCCCAGCCCCCAGCCCAGCCCCCAGCAGGCACAGGGCCGACCTGTGCTGGAGGCCACGACCTTGAGCTGCTGCACCAGTGGGGTCAGCAGCCGCCCGGCCTTCAGCTTGCTCCTGCTGGCCTTCCTTCGGCGGCCGGCGGGTGGGGCCGTATGCAGGAGCCCCAGGTTCGGGGGCAGGGGCCTGCCCAGGCGGCGGTACAGGGCTTCGATCTCGCGCTTCTGCTGGCTCTGCAGCTCTGAGATCTCCCGCAGGTGCCTGCAGGGGACAGAGGAGGGCTGGGTGGCCTCGGGCCCAAGGCGGACAGGAGTGTGGGGCAGGCTGCTTGCAGGCACTGGCAGTGCGGCATTTATCCAAATGTTTTTGTTTACATGTCAGCCGCGTGGGAATCACAGGCCCTGACCAGCTGCAGAGCTGTGTTCCCTCCAGGCTTGGACTTGGTGGGTTGTTTTTGGTTTTGGGGGAAGGCTGGGTATGGACACCAGCACACATTTATGCTCACAATCACAGGTGAGAACAAGTACGCTGGCACTCGGCACGGGAGGTGGCTCGCTTACCAGCTGTTTTCTCCTCCCTGCACGGGAGCGAGCGCCAGGGGCGTCCCGAGGGCCCACAGGGCGAGTGGAGACACGTGGTCAGCCAGCCCCACCCTGCCAGGGCTCCCAGCGCGGGCACCGCCCCCGGACAGAGCGGACCTGCAGGCCGCACAGGTGGAAGCCTCTGCTGAGAGCCAGCACTGGCTGTGGCAGCCGCGCCCACCCCTCGGTGTGCGGTGGGGAAGCAGGTGTTTTCGTGGCGAGGCAGAAGCAAAAGAAGTTCTAATTTTTCCTATTATGTCTTCAACGCCCGCCAGCTTTGTTTTAGAAAAATGGTTCTCTAATCAGAAAAGTGCTATTGCATCTGATTAGATTCACAGAATGTGAAGTTTCAAGGGGGAAGCTGGCTGGAGTGGGGGAGAGATGCCGGGTCAGTTGGAGGGTCTGATTCAGGATTTGAGGGAGACCCGCACCCTGAAACTCCTGCCCAAAGTGGGCCTTTCAGATGATGGGGCTCCGGGGTCCTAAGAACTGCAAATGCAGGCGGGGAGGCAGCACCTGTACCCTCACGGGTGCCCAGGGGTCCCACATATGGCACCAGGCAGCAAGCGACAAGGATCGGGTGCCCAGGACTGGGATGAGAGGGCGGGGGATGGGCTGGCCCTTCAAGGGGTGGGGATCGAGGGTCAGGGGTCAGGAGGAGGGTCGGGGGTGGGAGGTTGGGGCAGGGCAGGCAAGCTCTCCTGCCCCCTCCCGGTCTCCACCGGTGGACAGCACCGAGACGGGCTTGCCTCGTGCAGACTGTGGGAAGGACACGACAGCTCCCAGAGCCCTGGCTGCTCGGCTGGCGAGCCTCCTCCTCACCAGAGGGGCCAGAGGGAGGAGCAGGAGCGGCTGGCCAGGCTCCTGGGCCTGTGGCAGCTCCTGGGTCCACCCCAGAGGGCTCTGCCCTCAGCCTTCTGTCCAGGACGCCAGCCTCTCCCACCACGTGGGTCCTCCTGCCCAGGGGGCCAGGTGCAGCTGGCTGGGGCTGACCGGCGGTGGCCCCACTTCAGAGGCAGCGTGGGGGGCCTGGTCTGGGCGACACCCGCTGTCCTGCTGAGGCCACAGGAGGGGCAGCCATGGGGGTGAAGAGGCACTGCCCCCTGACCAGGGCCGGGCCAGCAGCACAGCAGGGACCGCTGCCCGGCACCCAGCCCAGGCCCGGCTGCGCGGCAGAGCCCGGGCCTCGGCACCCCGCCTGCCCCGCCCCCGGGACCTACTTCTCCCGCAGACTCTGCAGCTCCTTCCTGATGTCGGCGTCCTCGGGCTCCGAGTCGTTGTCGCTGCTGATGTAGGACGACTGGGAGTGGAAGGAGGTCACGCTGATGGTGGGGACTTTCACGCCCGCCCTGCGGGGGGCCTCGGGGCCCGGGGGGCCAGCCCCCGCCGACCTGTGCAGGAGGGCCGCGGCCTTCCTCACGAAGTCGCCGGCCGAGCTGCCGCTGCTGCGGGGCAGGGTGCCCGGCTTCGGCGCCGGCGGCCTCCCGGGCGCACGCTCGTCCCCGGAGTCGCTGGACGGGGGCTCCTGGCAGACCTCGAGGGCGGAGGCCGTCTGCGCCCGCCGCAGGGCCAGCCCCACGCCGGGGCTGCCGGGCCCCTCCTCCAGGTACACGTCGGGCGGAGCCGAGTACCGCAGGCTGTGCGGGGAGCCCACGGTCCACTCGTCCTGGGTGCTGACCACCGAGAACCGGCCCACGGTCTTGGCTGGAGAGCCATCGTCCCGCTGCCCCGGCTGCTTCCGGGGGGACCCTGGGGCCGGAGCACCAGGGGGCTGGGGGGCGCTGGCCTGGCCGTCCCGGGCCAGCGCCCCGGGGGCCCCGCCTTGCTGGTCTGCGGGCTCCAGATGTGCAGGGATGGTGGACATGGGGGCATCCTTGGGGAACAGAAAAGAAACGATGCCACACGAACGCCAGCAGACAGCAGACTCCACCCCCGGCCGGGCCTCCGGTCCCTCGCGGAGAACGACCTACCTGAGGGGCCCCAGCTGCTGCCGGTGAGCCCGAGGCTGCCCGGCCTCCCTCGGGGCCCCGTGGGCCACTCACAGGTGCTGCTGGGACAGGGACACCATAATTCAGGCTCAGGCCGGGGTGACCGGGAGGGCATGGCGGGAGGGAGGGGGCCACAGCGAGCAGCCGTTCCAACCTCCCGCCTTCACGGGGCGCCCTGGAGCCTGGGAGGGAAGTGTCAGCCCACCCCCCTCGGTCTCAGCAGGCCCTCCACACATCTGATGGTCACCTGCCCACCTTGGGGAGCGGAGGAGGGACGGGCCCGGGGCAGGCTGAGGGGTCTCACCGGAGGCACTGGGCACAGGGGCCGGAGCTGGTGGGGCATCCCTCTGGGTGTCGGCCTCTCTACCACCGATGGTGCCACCTCTCTCCCTGCCATCTCTACCACCGATGGTGCCACCTCTCTCTCTGCCATCTCTACCACCGATGGTGCCACCTCTCTCCCTGCCATCTCTACCACCGATGGTGACACCTCTCTCCCTGCCATTCTACCACCGATGGTGCCACCTCTCTCCCTGCCATCTCTACCACCGATGGTGCCACCTCTCTCTCTGCCATCTCTACCACCGATGGTGCCACCTCTCTCCCTGCCATCTCTACCACCGATGGTGTCACCTCTCTCCTGCCATCTCTACCACCGATGGTGTCACCTCTCTCCTGCCATTTCTACCACCGATGGTGCCACCTCTCTCTCTGCCATCTCTACCACCGATGGTGTCACCTCTCTCCTGCCATCTCTACCACCGATGGTGTCACCTCTCTCCTGCCATTTCTATCACCGATGGTGCCACCTCTCTCCTGCCATCTCTACCACCGATGGTGCCACCTCTCTCCCTGCCATTTCTACCACCAATGGTGCCACCTCTCTCTCTGCCATCTCTACCACCGATGTTGCCACCTCTCTCCCTGCCATCTCTACCACCGATGGTGACACCTCTCTCCTGCCATCTCTACCACCGATGGTGCCACCTGTCTCCCTGCGCCTCTACCACTGATGGTGCCACCTCTCTCCTTCCATCTCTACCACCGATGGTGCCACCTCTCTCCTTCCATCTCTACCACCGATGGTGCCACCTCTCTCCTGCCATCTCTACCACTGATGGTGCCACCTCTCTCCCTGCCATCTCTACCACCGATGGTGCCACCTCTCTCCTGCCATCTCTACCACCGATGGTGCCACCTCTCTCCTTCCATCTCTACCACTGATGGTGCCACCTCTCTCCTTCCATCTCTACCACCAATGGTGCCACCTCTCTCCTGCCATCTCTACCACCGATGGTGCCACCTCTCTCCCTGCCATCTCTACCACCGATGGTGTCACCTCTCTCCTGCCATCTCTAACCTTGATGCTGCCACCTCTCTCCCTGCCATCTCTACCACCGATGGTGCCAACTCTCTCCTGCCATCTCTACCACCGATGGTGTCACCTCTCCCTGCCATCTCTACCACCAATGGTGCCACCTCTCTCCTGCAGCCTCTACCCTCGATGGTGCCACCTCTCTCCCTGCCATCTCTACTTCCAATGGTGTCACCTCTCTCCTGCCATCTCTACCACTGATGGTGTCACCTTTCTCCTGCGCCTCTACCACTGATGGTGTCACTTCTCTCTCTGCCATCTCTACCACCAATAGTGCCACCTGTCCCTGCTGCCTTTATCACCGATGGTGTCACCTGTCTCCTGCCATCTCTACCACCGATGGTGCCACCTGTCTCCCTGATGGGTCTGGTAATGGACGGGTTTCATGCGGCCCTGGTAGGTGCAGATCCAGCTGTGCCCGGCTGCCTGTGTCGGGAATGCCATGCCAGGCTGCCTGTGCCATACAGAGCAGGTCACGGTCTGCTATTGCTGAGCTGCACGCCCAGAGCTACTGTGCGGAGTGAATGACCGGGCAGAGTGAGCTGATGTGTGGGAGCCTGGCCTGAGCCGCACCCACAGGTGACAACACCCTGGCTGGAAGGAGCCGGCTGAACTGACAGGCTGACACCCCGCAGGCAGAGGAGGGCCTGCCGTGCCCACAGACATGGACTCTCTCAGGCACAAGAGCACGCGCTAAGGCCCCATGATGGGTTTTGCCCTGTCTGGTCCCCACGTGAGGCGCTGCGGAGGGAAGGGGGGTGACCGCGCCCTCAGGCCTGGGGCAGGCCGGCCACTAGCTCGTCACCTGTCCCTGGCGAGGCTGTGGTCTGCTCCAGCGCAGCTGCCGGCCCCGGCGCCAGTCCGGGCTGATCCAGCTGCAGAAGGAAACAGAGAGGAAGGAGCCGGGAGCCTCACTGCTGCCATCCTGCAGCTAACTGTGCCTCTCTCCCACCCGCTGTCTCTGCCAGGCTGGAGCCGGCCGGCCCAGGCGCTCCCTCCACACACTGGCCAGCGGGTCCTGGCTCGCACATTCACACCCCGCGGTCCCCAGACTGGCCTCTGGTTGCAAAACACCCTGGGCAGGTCGGGCTCAGAGGTGAGCCTCAGAGCAGGCGGCTGGCTGGAGGGAGGCGGTGCTGCACGGCCAGACCAGAGCTGGCCCTGCCCCGCCCAGACCCCTGACCAGGAGGGAACCTCTGCCAGGCTGGCACTCACCACCAGCTGGGGTGGCAGGGCCAGGTCCCCCATGGAGGTCTCTGTGCAGGCCGGGTCTCCTCTCGGGGGCTCCAGGGTGAAGTCTCGGTCTCCCGTCTCCACTGGGGTCCCGGCCGAGGCGGAGGAGGTGGGCACGTGCTCCTGGTAGAGCAGAGTCCGCAGCTTCTCATCCAGGCTCTTGATGGTGCTGTCCACAAAGTCCACCCTGGGAGGCGGCCCTTCCCCGTCCGACTCCAAGGCTGACAGCGGCTGGGGGAGGGTGCTGGGCCCCAGAGGAGAGCTTGGGAGCTGGGGGGCAGCCAGGCTGACAGCCCCCACCGCATTGGGGAGAGGAGGGAGGGACGGGCCCGGGGCAGGCTGAGGGGTCTCGCCGGAGGCACTGGGCACAGGGGCCGGAGCTGGCGGGGCATCCATCCGGGTGTCGGCCTCCTTGGCTGAGGCGGGCTCCCCGAGGCCTGCAGGGTGATGGGGGGCCGCTGGAGGGGAGGCGCAGGGCCCCGGGGTCACATCCGGGGGCCTTGTAGCAAGCTGGGCATCCTGAGTCTGTGCCAGGGGCTGGGGTGCAGCACACTCGTTGGCCATCCCCTGAGAGGTCACGGGGGCCCCTGCCTGCATGGCAGCCTGCGCTGCCGGCTCTGGTCTGGGGCCGGCGGCTGGTGCAGCCACGTCCTGGGGCACAGCAGTCACAGGAGGGGGGGATGGCACTGAAGGGGCTTGTGTGCCCGCGGTGGTGTCCCTGGAGCCCGCTGGCTTTGGAGGCTGCACACCGGCCGGGGCACCGGGCTTTTCCTTCAAGGACGACTGGTCTTTGCAGGGAGCTGGGTCTGGAAGACACAGAAGAGGCGCCTCTGAGCCTGCCCGCTGGTCCTGGTCACCTGGCACCGGCTGCCCAAACGGCCCTGCACGCCCGGCAGCACCCACACGCTGGGCTCCTCTCCGTTCCTCTGATGCATCAACTTCCAAACAGGGAAATTTTTAACAAAGATGTGCCTTGAGTTATAATTTGCCCCAATACAATAAATGTTATAGCCAGGGCTTCTTAGATTGAGAAGTTATCTTATTCTGTCCAAATTTTTAATAAAAGTGGTAATGTTAACAAGGAACATCCCCTTTTACGTACACCAACACTGAATTACATTAAGAAATCAGAATCGCCATTCAGCTCTGAGCATCTTACTACACGGCAGGAATTATGTACTTATTTCTACTTAGCAGTGGTTCTCAACCTTCCTAATGCCGCGGCCCTTTAATACAGATCCTCATGTTGTGGTGACCCCCAGCCATAAAATTACTTTCGTTGCTACTTCATAACTGTAATTTTGCTACTGTTAATGAACCGTAATGTAAATATCTGTGTTTTCCGATGGTCTCAGGAAACCCTGCTAGCAGCTGAGTACCACTGCTGCAGAGCCTAATCTGTGAGGCAGGCCTAGGCTTCTTCAATCCTGTGGCTTTTCCTTCCTTTTGCTACTTCTTTCTCCCTTCTCCTCTCCCTCCATCCCTCTTTTCCCCTCCCCTCCGCACAGGACTATCCAGGCCTCCAGGAGGGCGCTGAGAGTAATGGTGGTGCCGCGTACCCTCACACCAGTCTCTCAGGGAGAAAGCGCTCCGCACACACCAAGGAAGAAGCTGCTATCGTTTTTAAAATGAAAGACTCTGTCCCCGTTATTTAAAGTCACTAACGGACACACACAGGGAAGACGAAGTGCAGACACGAGGAGAGCCCGCCGGCTCCTCGTTTCAGTCTTCCAGCTTCCGAGCTGTGAGAACAGAAGTGTGAGCTCGCCTTTTTGGAATACCTTGTCATGCAACCCTGGCAGATAACACAGACCCACACACATGAAACCATTAGCTCAGAAAAAAACCAACTCAGGTAAAAATTAAATGACTGAGTTCCAGGATTGGTGGGAAAGAAGACTGGCAAATCCTCACCCCCAAAACAACTATAAACAGAACAAAATACTTATTGCAAAATAACAATTGTTTCAGAACTCTGGAATAAATCGAAGGCATATGACAAACTGAGGAGCATTTATTTAGTAAAAACTGCTGAATTTGGGGTAAGAATAGCTTTGCCTTACACGACGGCCAGGAAAATCAGAGGCACTGCCGTCTCCTGCATTCCTCCTCCCCAAAGCTCCCTTCCAACAACACAGCGCGCACACCACACAGCACTCACCACAGACAGCACACACACCACACACCACACACCGCAGACAGCACACAGCACTCATCGCAGAGAGCACACACACCACACAGCACTCACCGCAGACAGCACACAGCACTCATCGCAGAGAGCACACACACCACACAGCACTCACCGCAGACAGCACACACACCACACAGCACTCACCGCACACAGCACACAGCACACACACCACACAGCACTCACCGCAGACAGCGCACAGCGCACACACCACACAGCACTCACCGCAGACAGCACACACAGCACACACACCACACAGCACTCACCGCACACAGCACAGCACACACACCACACAGCACTCACCGCACACAGCGCACAGCGCACACACCACACAGCACTCACCGCAGACAGCACACAGCGCACACACCACACAGCACTCACCGCAGACAGCATACACAGCACACACACCACACAGCACTCACCGCACACACAACACAGCACTCACCGCAGAGAGTACACACACCACACAGCACTCACCGCAGACAGCACACACACCACACAGCACTCACCGCACACCGCACACAGCACACAGCACACACACCACACAGCACTCACCGCACACAGCACAGCACACACACCACACAGCACTCACCGCACACAGCACAGCACACACACCACACAGCACTCACTGCACACAGCACACAGCACACAGCACACACACCACACAGCACACACTGCAGACAGCACACACACCACACAGCACTCACCGCAGACAGCACACACACCACACAGCACTCACTGCACACAGCACACACACCACACAGCACACACCGCAGACAGCACATATACCACACAGCACTCACCGCAGACAGCACACACACCACACAGCACACACCACACAGCACTCACCGCAGACAGCACACACACCACACAGCACTCAGCACACACACCACACAGCACACACCACAGACAGCACACACACCACACAGCACTCACCGCAGACAGCACACACACCACACAGCACTCACCGCACACAGCACACACACCACACAGCACTCACCGCAGACAGCACATATACCACACAGCACTCACCGCAGACAGCACACACACCACACAGCACTCACCGCAGACAGCACATATACCACACAGCACTCACCGCAGACAGCACACACACCACACAGCACTCACCGCAGACAGCACATATACCACACAGCACTCACCGCAGACAGCACACACACCACACAGCACTCACCGCAGACAGCACATATACCACACAGCACACACCACATAGCACTCACCGCAGACAGCACACAGCACACACACCACACAGCACTCACCGCACACAGCACACAGCACACACACCACACAGCACTCACCGCAGACAGCACATATACCACACAGTACTCACCGCAGACAGCACACACACCACACAGCACACACCGCAGACAGCACACAGCACACACACCACACAGCACTCACCGCACACACCACACAGCACACACACCACACAGCACACACCGCACACAGCACACAGCACTCACCGCAGACAGCAGACAGCACACACACCACACAGCACTCACCGCAGACAGCACACAGCACACAGCACACAGCACTCACTGCAGACAGCACACAGCACACACACCACACAGCACTCACCGCACACAGCACACAGCACTCACCGCAGACAGCACACACACCACACAGCACTCACCGCAGACAGCACACAGCACACAGCACTCACCACAGATAGCACACAGCACAGCACACACAGCACACAGCACTCACCACAGATAGCACACAGCACACAGCACACAGCACTCACTGCAGGCGCAACCACCAGGACCGACACGCCCGCCTCTCCGTGGGCATGACTGCACCACACAGAAGGGCTGTGCTTTGAGTTTGTTTGATATTGAAATGAAGGCATATGTCCTATAACAGCTAGCAAAGCCATGAGTGAATGTTGAATTTGATTAAATGTTTCCCTCCATTTACTGAGATGGTCAAATGCTTCTCCTTCAAACTGTGCCTCCGACAACTGCCATTTCTCTCACTGGTTCCAAGTTCAACTTTATTTTTGCCCCCCCTTCCTCCCCCTTGCACACATAACTGAGTCATGCAGTGCTTGTTTTTCTCCGGCTTATTTCTGTGGACAATGACCTCCATGTTCCTCTGCTGTCACAACGGCAGGACTTCCTTCTTCTCCAGGCTGACCCCTTTCCAGCGCTCACCCGGTGTCCAGTCTTGCTGAGGGTGCTGCAGGGAGATGCAGGTGTGCTGTCCCTGGGGGACAGGGTCCATCTCCTTGGGCCGCACCGAGAGGGACTGCTGGGTTAGGACAGCGCAGTTTTTGGGGAGCCTCCGTAGCGCTGCACCAATGCACAGCCTCACCCACTGGACAGGCTCCCCCCCACATCCTCCAGCACGTCATCTACTGCCGTTCTAAATCCTCACCCAAGGGTAGGATCCCATTGACTTTTAGGGAGAGTTGGAGAGGGAGGGATGGAGAGAAACATCGATGTGAGAGAAACCATCGATTGGTTGCCTCCTGCACCAGCCCTGACCAGGGCCCCGCCCGGGGAGGAGCCTGCAACCAAGGTACATGGCCTTGACTGGAATCGAACCCGGCATCCTTTGATCCAAAGGCCAATGCTCTATCCAGAGCCACACCGGCCAGGGCTCATCCACTGTAAAACAACTACCCCAAACCACTAAAAAAGAAGCCATTCCCACAGAGCCATCCTCATGGTGCCAGGTGACGCTCGGCACCCGTCCGCACTGCATTTCCCGACCACCAGCGCCTCTCCCGGGCCATCTGTGCGCCTCTGGGCGGACTGTCTGTGTGCGCTGCTCGTTTTCCACTGAATTACTGGTTGTTCCTTTTTCTTGAGCTGCGAGGCCCTTATGTATTTTCGGTCCTGACCTCTTACCAGATGTATGACTTGCGAATGCGTCCTCCCTTCCCGTAGCTGCCTTTCATTTTGTTGATGGTGCTTCTGCGGGGCCAATGCTTTTCCGTTTGATGTCGTCCCATGTACGGTTTTTGCTTTTGTTGCTTATGCTTTTGTTGTCAGATGCCAAAAAAATCATTGTCACCCCAATATCAAGGAGGTTTCTCTGTCTTCTTCTGCGAGTTTTATGATGTCAGGTTTATGCCTAAGCCTTTTATCCATTTTGAGTTGATTTTTCTTAACGGGAGAGGTAGGGACCCACTTTCATTTTCCTGCATGTGGATGTCCAGTTTTCCCAGCACCATTACTGAAAAGCCTCCATTTCCCCCAGTGAGTGCTGGCACCCTGTCCCAGCTTAACTGACCACGTGCATGGGATCGCTGTCCTGTTCTAATCCCTGTGTCTGCTTCCATGCCCGTCAGTACTGTTTGTCCCTGTGGCTTGGCAATAGGGTTTGAAATTAAGAAATGAGATGCCTCCAGCTTTATTCTTTCTCAAGAATGCTTTGGCTATTTGGGGTCTTTTGTGATTCTATATGCATTTTAGGGTTGCTTTTCCTATTTCTGTGAAAAATGGAATTGGAATTTTGACAGGGATTGCATTGACTCTGTAGACGGTTGGGAGTATGGCCATTTTACCAATTCTCCCAACCCAATGGCACAAGAGAACGTTCCCTTTATTTCCATCTTTCTCACCACGGCTTCACAGTTCTCAATGTTCAGGGCTTCCTCTCTCTAGAGAATATATTCCAAAGTTAGTTTTTTATGCTACTGTACATGGGGCTGCTTTTTTCATTTACCTTTCAGGTAGTTCACGGTTAGTGTAAGAAGTACAACTGATTTTTGCATGTTGAGTTTATGCCCTGCAACTTCACTGAGTTCATTTATTCGTTCTAACCGTGTTAGTGGAAACTTTAAGGTTTTATATATGTAAGATTATGTCATCTGCAAAAAGAGACGACTTTATTCTTCCTTTCTGATTATAATCCATTTTAGTGCTTTTACTTGCCTACCTGCTCTGGCTAGGACTTCGGGCACAACGTTGAATAGAAGTGGTAAGAGTGGGCATCCTTGTCTTGTTCTTAGCCTCAGAGAAAACTTTAAGCTTTTCACCATTGAGTACGATGTTAGCTGTGGGGCTTATGTATATGGCCTCTATTATGTGGAAGTACATTTCTTCTATACCTTGTTTAAAGTTTCTTTTTTTTTTTTATCATGAAAGGTTGTTGAATTTTGTTAAGTAATTTTTCTGAATCTATTGAAATGATTGTGGTTTTACCCTTCATTCTGTTATTGTGGTGGGTCACACTTGTTTTTTTGCTTATATTCAAACCATCCTTGCATTTCAAGAATAAATCTCATGATCATAGTATATGATTTTTTTAATGTGCTGTTGAGTTTATAATGCTCGTATTTTGTTGAGAACTTTTGCATCTATTCATCAAAGATTCTAGCCTGTAGTTTTGTTTTCTTGTTGTGTCCTCATCTAGCTTTATTGTCATGGCAATGCTGGAGTGGTAAAATGAGTTTAGAAGTGTCCCCTCCTCTTCAAATTTATTTGTGAAAGAGGTCAAGAAGGACTAGTATTAATTCTTCTTTAAATGTTTGGTAGGATTCACCAGTGAAGTCATTTAGTCCTGGACTTCCCACTGTTGGGACATTACTGATTTCTGACTTAACCTCCTTAGTAGGAATAGGTCCATTCAGATTCAGTCTTGGTAGATCGTGCAATGCTTTTAGGAATTCACACCATTTTTTTCTGCGTTACCAAATATGTTAGATTAAAATTGTCCACAGTAGTCTCTTATGATTCTTTGTATTACAGTTGTAATGTCTCCTCTTTCAATTCTAATCTTATTAGTCATTTTTTTAGTCTAGTTAGAGATTTGTCAATTTTGTTTAACTTTTCAATAAACTACCTCTTAGTTTCATTGATCTTTTCTACATTTTTATCATCTAGTTCATTCATTTTTGCCCGTTTTTTCTTTCTTCTGCTATAAGCATGAGTTAGTCCTTCTTTTTCTAGTTCCTGAGGTGTGAAGTTAGCTTGTTTTAGATTTTTCTTGTTTCCTAATGTGGTCTAAGCTTTCCTCTTAAAACTGTTTTTGCTGCATCCTATTAGTTTCAGTATACTGTTTCCATGTTCATTTCTCAAGATATATTTTTATTTCTCTTTCGATTTCTCCTTTGACCCACTGGTTATTCCAAAGTGTGCTGTTTAATTCCCATGTATTTGTGCATTTTCCAGTCCTCCTGTTACCGATCTCCAATGTGGTGGGAAAGATAACTTGATGTGACGTTAGTTAACCTTTTCAGGCATGTGAAGACGTGTTTCGTGATCTGATAGTTACCTCTTGGGAGGAGGTTCCAGGTGCACTTGTTAGGTCCATGTGTTCTAAAGTGGTGTGTAAGGCCAATATTTCCTGTTCCGTCTCTGTCTAATGATCTATCCATTGTTGAAAGTAGAGGTATTGAAGTCCCTACTATTGGAGCATTGCTGCCTATTTCTGCCTGCAAATCGGTTAATCTTTGCTTAATATATCATGGTGCTTTAATGTTGGGTGCATATATATATTTATAATTGTTACATCCTCTTGGTGAATTGATTCTTTATCATCATAAAATGATCTTTGTCTCTCGGTACAAATTTTGACCTGCAGTCTATTTTTGTCTGATATAAGGATAGCTATTCCTGGCCTTTGGAATATATTTCTCACCCTTCACTTTCAGGGTGGCATTAAAGTCGAAGTGAGTCTCTTGTAGAAAGTATATAGTTTTATCTTGTGTTTTTAATCCATTCAGTCACTCCATATCTTTTGATTGGAGAATTTAATCCACTTAGAATTAAAGTAAGAACCGACAACATTGCTGTTTTGCTGTTTTCTGGCTATTTTATAGTTCCTTTCTTCCTCTTTTGCTTGGCGTACCTTTGTGATTATATGTGGTAAGCACTGTTTTCCATAGTGGTAAGCACTGTTTTCCATAGTGGTAAGCACTGTTTATATTCTATGCATCTACTACAGGTATTCACTTTGTGATTACCATCAGGCTCACGTTAAAAATATCATTGTAACAGTCTATTTTAACTTATTAACTTTGATTATATACAAAACTCTACAATTTTACTTTCCCATACATTTAATGTCTTTGATGTCACAACGTACATTTTTATATTGTGTATCCATTAAAATTACTATAATTATTTTAATACTTTTTAAACCTTTTTACTAGAATTAAGTGATTACACACCACCGTTTTATACTATTCTGGATGACGGCGTGTGCACCTTACCAGATTGTATCCTCCACGTGTCTCCATGTTGCTAATTACTGCCCTTTCGCTTCAGCTCGAAGAGCTCCCTTGGCATTCCTTGTGAGGCAGGCACAGCAGTGAGGCGCTCCAGCAACTTTTTTTTTTTTTTTTTTTTAATCTAGGAAAGGTTTTGAAAAATCTTCCTGAAGAACAGTTTTGCCAATTAAAGTATCCTTGGGTGTCAGTTTCATCCTCTCAATATTTTAATTATATTATTTCCTCTCTCTCCTGCCTGCAAGGTGTCTGAGAAATCTGCAGAAAGCCTCTAACATTCCCAAGTAAGATATGAATTCGTGCTTTTTTCCTCCTGCTGCTTTCAAAATTCTTTGTCTTGGATTTTTTGAGTTTATTTTACTGTGTCTTGATCAAGTCTTCTCTGGGCTGTGTGTGGGGACCTGTGAGACTCGTATTCCTGGATGTGTATGTCTCTTTCCAGACATGGGGATTTCTGTGCCTTCTCCCTCCGGGATTCCACAATGCAGGATCACTTGCTTCCTGGTGCCTATAACTCACATAGGCTTTCTTTACACTTTTCATTCTTGCTTTTTGCTCCTATGACTGGATAATTTCAAATGAACCGATTCTTTTTTCTGCTTGATCAAGTCTGATTTTGATGCTCTCTCTTGCATTTTTCTTTCATTTGTTGTATCTTCAACTCCAGAATTTCTGTTTGGTTCTTAAATATTTTTATTTCTTTACTTCACTTCTCATTTTGTTCATATATTGTTTTTCCTGATTTTATTGAATTGTCTCTTGAAGGTCACCAAACTTCCTTAAAGTATATTTTGCTGATTTTTTTGGCAATTCATGGATCTTTAATTCTTTGGGGGTCACTTACTGAAAATGGTTGCTTATTTGGTGGTGCCATGGTTCCTTGCTTTTCCGTGTCTGCTGTAGCCTGTATGGATACTGTGCATCTGATGGCGCCGTCATCCCTTCTAGTCATTAGAGCCCGACTTTGCCGAGTAAAGACCTTCACTTGCAAGTAGGTGCAAGGACGCCAGATGGGCTATGGTGGTTCCGGCTATGGCTCTGTGCGGTTCCGCCTGGGTCAGCACTGGCCAAGGCCTCAGGTGTCCTCAACCACTGGCTGAAGTGGCTGTGGGGGCGTTGGGGTCTTCAGTGGTGAAGGCTGCTGGGCACCTTCTGCTCTCTCTCCCAGGGGGATGTTGTGGCTAAGGGGAGCCCCTTGGCACCAGGTCCAGCAGGGGGCACTCTCGTGGTAGCGGTCGTACTGGTATCTGATACAGAAGCAGATACCCCACGGTGCAGAAGCAGAAGTCTGAAAGTGCAGATGCTCACAGAGTGATGGCAACTCCAGTTCTGGCTGCTGGCTAGTCCACCGCAGCAGGGCCTCCAGTGTCTGGGGCACACGAGAACAGAGCTACCGTGGAGCTGGGGACTAAAGCATGTGTGTGCCCAACACAGCCAGAGCTCTGGGATCTGGGGTATGCACGGGGAGGGGAAGGCAACTGGCAGGCCTGGTCCCAGGGTAGCATGGCAGACGCTCTTTTGGAGGGTCCGAGGCAGCAATGGCTGTTGCTTACCTTCACAGCGAAAGCTGCCAATGTCTTCTGCAAAGCAGGCCAGTGGGCTCCAGGCCAAGTCACAATGTGGGATCCTCTGCTCTAAAAGCTGTATGGAGCCCTGAGCTGTCCTGGGGGCTACAGAGCTCCTCAGCAGCAGAGATTGATGGGTCCTCTCAGAGCAGACCATGTGACTAATAAGATACCAGCCCTCTTTGTTCCTAGCTGTCTCCTGATAGCTCAGCTAAGGCCATCTCCCCAGCAAGCCTTTCTGTGCAATTATTCTTTTTGTTCTACTGGGTTCCCACAGGTTCTTATTGGACTCTCAGTCCCTCACAGGGATGTGCCCTCCTATAGACAGGTGGTTAACTGTTGTGTTTATGGGCAGATGAGGACTGGTATCGCCTACTCTGCCGTCTTGCTAGTGGCACTCTGCCCCATCATCTTCTCAGGGGCTTTCAATCTGTCGTTCAATGTGGGCAGAGCTCTCCACTCCTCAAACTCCAGCTGTCCTGAAGACTAGTTTCCCCACGTACGGCATTCTGGGTTGATTCTTACAACACTTTAAAAATACAGCACTGCCTCCTGAACTCCATGGCTCCAGGTCATCTGAATGACCATTCCCCTAAAAGTACAGCATCATTGTTTCTCTGGCTGCTTTTGTTTTCAGCAGTTTACAATGTGTCCAGATATGGATTTATTTGGGTTAATCCTATTACTAGTAAAATTCACTCGACTCCTTGAATCTGTAGATTTATGTCTTTCACCAAATTTAGGAAGTTTTCAGCATTATTTTTATTATTTTTTTCAGCATTGCATTTTTCTCCTCTCCTTCTGGGGCTTTGATGACACAATGTTACACCTTTTTTTCTTAACTTGTTTCACAAGTTCTGTTCATTTTTTGGGGATCTTTTTCTAAATTCTGATGGGATAGGTTTGGGTATTCTAATTTCTAGTTTTACAATTTCCATTGGTCTTTTATTTCTTTGCTGATTCTTTTTATTTTACATTTGTTTCCAGAACGTTTATGTTTGCTCGTTCAAGCATTTTTATAATAGTTGCTTTGAAGAGTTTGTCAGCCAGATCATTACAACATCTGTTATCTTGCCATTATCATGTGATGGGTGTCTTTTTTTCATGAAAGTTGACATTTCTATGGCTCTTCACTTGACAAATACTTTTGGATTGCATTGATTCGGTTGGATTAGACTGGATTTTGCTAATATTATGAGATTCTATGTCTGTTTAAATCCTATGGAAATGTTATTTTTGCTTTGGCAGCCAATTGACCTGGCTAAGTTTAAGCTGCAAGTTGCAACCAGCTTTCTATGAGCTGTGGCTACACAGTCAGTTCAATTATCTGAGTCTCTGCTGTACTAATCTGATCCAAAACGTGTGCATCATCCAGGGGCCAGTTTAGGACCATGGTGAGAGTCCATCTACTAGCTCAGTTCTCAAAGTTCTGTAGATGCCAATTCGGGTCAGAACCATGCATGCACCTTATCAAGCTGCTTTCCCAAGCTCCTCCTTCCATAGTTGCCCTGGCACTTCCTGGTTCCCTTTACAGACCTCTGGAGATAAACCATCCACTCACAGTGTGAGAGGCAGGAGGTCAGAGAGAAACAAAGTAATGAGTTCCTTGAGCCCCAGCTCTACCTAATGGAGAGGAAGGCTCTCCCCTCCCATGGTTTGCCTCCTGCTGCCTGGTGCTGTCCCTCAGAACTTCCTGTGAGCTGAGGAGAAGAGAGGAGAGGGAAGGAGAGACAAGAGGGACCCCACGCCTCTCCCAGAGCTTGAGAAGTACCCGTTCCGTCTGTGAGTGAAACCAGAGGGCCTCGCCCGGAGCTTCTGTCTGCAACTAGAGCTCACCGCATCTTCATGCTGCCTGAACCAAGGTCAGGAGGCACCGGAGGGAAAACAGTAAGCTTGCCACCAGCTCTATGGGACTTGGAATTCTGGGAGCTTCCCATCCTGCCTCTGCTATGGATTTCCTGAGTTTGCAAAGATCTGTGCCCTGCATCGATGGGCCCGGGTTCGGTTCATTAGGTTCATGGAGGAAAGGGGTGATGAGATGTGTATTCACCATCTAATCCAGAACAGGACTTTCTGCCCTGTTACTTCTTACGATGTGCCAAATACTGGGGTCCAGAATGGCGTCACCTTTGCATAAAAAGAACCTCTGTGCTTCTGCCTGAGCACACGGCATTCTGAAATCACCTTCATGAGGATACCGTGCTCGGAAGCAGCCCTTCTCTTTGCCTCATTCCCGCGGTCCTTGCTTCTCCAGCCCAGTGCTCCAGGCAGGGCCAGCCTCCTGGCCGCCAGTTCTGGCCCCTTTCCCCTAGGCTGGTGAAGCGCCAGTGCTCAACCTCTCAGCCATCCTGCAAAAATGGAAAACGCGCAGGGAACAGACCAAGACTGGCGCACAGCCCAGGCTCCATCCTCTCTGGACCTCACGGATCATTCTCCACAGTCTGCAGATTTCCCAGACACCTTCACGGGTGAACTTTATATTTCATCCAACTTGCTTGGTCATCCTCAGTGAACAGTTGATCCAAATCAATAGATCTGCCATCCCTGGAGGTGGCTACCTCCTTTTTCGTTTATTTATAAAGAAACTTGCCCTGGAAGGTTTCCCGAGGTTGGTGCATAGATGAAGAATTAGAGTTTAACTGCTGGCATTAAATCACTAAACCATACTGAAAATCAGATTTATTGTGGAAGGGCTTTTCTTCCCCAACTGACTGGCTGTATCAAAATGAAAAAGTACTACGCGAACACGTTCTCTTAAGACGGAGCCCCTGCGGGCAGTGCTGCTCCCCCTCCGGCCCTCTGTGGGCGGGCCAGGCCTTCCCCAGCCTGTTTGTGGCCACTTTAGGGCTTAGCAGGCTGACTTGTTCGCTTTTGGAGGAAATCTTCAAAGACACAATGGAAGTCGCTGGGAACAGATGGTAAAATATTTAACATGATTAACAGATATTCTTCCTAAACGCACAGTAGTTCCACTGCATGGGACAAACCGCCAGATCCCAGTGGATGCCTGAAATTGCCGACAGTACCAAACCCTAGATATATTCTGTTTTTTCTTCTACATAACATACCTGTTTAAACTTAATTTATAATTAAGTGCAGCAAGAGATAAAAAACAGCATACCAAAACCGGTTTGGCTCAGTGAATAGAGGTTGGGTTTTAAAAACCCAGCATAATAAAATAGAACAATACACTGGCCCTAGCCAGTTTGGCTCAGTGGATAGAGCATTAGCCCATGGGCTGAAGGTCCTGAGTTTGATTCCAGTCAAGGACACATGCCTCAAGCGACCCCCAGCCCTGGTCAGGGCATGTGTGGAAGGCAACCAGTTGATGTGTCTCTCTCACATCAGTTTCTCTTTGTCTCTCCCTCTCCCTTCTACTCTCTCTAAAAGAAAAAAAACAAAACAAAACAAAAAAAACAGTGGAAAAATATCCCCAGGTGAGAATTAACAAAAGCAATATACTGTAATAAAAGTTAGAAAAGTTTTATGAATGTGCTCCCAGAAAACTAGCACTAATTTCTTTTTCCTTCTTCAGCTTCACAGATAGAAAATTTGTTCTTACTACAGACTTTAGAAACCTAACCATATGATCTTTATTCTTTCCTTATTAAGTCAAGAACTTTCACCTTTTCACTTAAAGAAAGCAATGTACAGCTTCTATCCAGTATATCTGAATCATCAGGATCACTGCTCTTGCACTCTGAGGCAATTATTACCTTGAAACAAATGAAAATGAACACACAACAACCCAAAATCTATAGGACACAGCAAAGCAGTCCTGAGAGGAACCTTCAGAAGAGTATAGTCCTGCCTCAAGAAATAAGAAAAATCTCAAGTAAACAATCTAACTTTATTCTTAAATAAACTACAAAAAGAAGAAACAAAGCCCAAATTGATCAGAAGGAATAAAGATAATAGAAGAAATAAATAAAATAGAGTCTAAAATATAGTACAAAGAACAATGAAACCAACAGCTGCTCTCTGAAACGATAAACAAAATGAACAAATTTTTAACATCAAGGAAAAGGGAGAACCCAAATAAAATCAGAAATGAAAGGGAAGTAACAACTAACAAGAAAATCAAGATTGTAAGAAAATATTATAAAAAGCTATATGCCAATAAACTGAAAAATCTAGATGAAATGGATAAATTCCTAGAAGTATGCAATCTTCCAAAATTGAATCAAGAGGAAACAGAAGCCCTGCCATGGTGACGAGTGGTTGAGCATAAACCTGTGAACCAGGAAGTCATGGTTCAATTCCCGGTCAGGGCACATGGCCAGGTTGAGGGTTCAATCCCCAGTGGGAGGCATGCAGGAGGCAGACAATCACTGATTCTCTCTCATCATCGATATTTCCTTCCCTCTCTCCCTCTCCCTTCCTCTTTGAAATCAATAAAACTATATTAAAAAAAGAAGAAAAAACAGAAAGTTTGAACAGACTGACTACAAATAACGAAATCAAAGCAGTAACCAAAAAACTTCCAACAAAGTACTCCACTGGATGGCTTTATAAGTGAATTTTACCAACGTTCAAAGAAGAGCTAACACCTGTCCTTCTGAAACTATTCAAAAACTCAAGAGGAGGGAAGGCTCCCAGCCTCACTTCCCCAGGCCAGCATTACTCCAATGCCATCGCAGGTGAGGACACTACAATGAATGAAAACCATAGGCCCATCTCCCCGATGAGCATGGATGTTAAAGTTCTCAACAAAATATTAGCAAATTGGACTCAGCAATAAATTAAAAATACTATACACCAGGACCAAGTGGGATTTACTTGGGGGATGCAAAGTGGGTACTTGTATCCATATTTGTAAATAAATAACTGTGATGCACCACATAAACAAAATGAAGGATAAAAATCATATAGATGCAGAAAAAGCATTTGATAAAATCCAGTATACATTTATAAAAAGGAAAAAAAAAAAACACAAAAAAAACTCCCAGCAAAGTGGGAATAGATGGATCATACCTCAACATGATAAAGGCCATATATATAAACCGACAGCCAAAATCAGATTTAATGGGCAAAAACTAAAAGCTTTTCCCTTAAGATTATGAATAAGAAAGGGATGTCCTCTTATTCAACACAGCACTGGAAGTCCTAGCCACAGCGCTCAGACAAGAAGGAGAAATAAAAGGCATCCAAATTGGAAAGGAGGAATGTCACTCTCTGTAGATGACACACAAGAACTGTGTATAGGGAGCCCTAAAGGTTCTACCAAAAACTACGAGAACTGATACATGAACTCAGTAAAGTAGCAGGGAACAAAACGTATGCTCAGAAATCAGTTGCCTTTTTATACATCAACGAGGGGCCCAGTGCTCAAATTCATGGCCCCGAAAGGAACTGTGGCCGAGAGGCTGTGGTAGGCACAAAGGCGGGTCTCAGCCCATCCTCCGTATTGCCAGTCCCTCCCGCCACGGCCCCAGTCCCATCTGCCGGCAGCCCCGCTTCTGCTGCCACCACTCCCACGCGCTGATGGCGCCCAGCCCTACTGCACCTGCTGTGACGGCAAGTGGCGGCTGCTGGCTCCATCGCCCCTCAGGAGCAGGGGGAGGTGAAGCCCTGAGGGGCGACTGGGGCTGGCAGCCGCTGCTCACACCCAGTGATAGCGCCGAGCGATCAAGGCCAGCGCTGGGAGCCAGCAGTACGTGCAAGCACAAGCAGGGCCGGCGCCAGCAGCAGGTGCGAGCGCCAGTGGAACCATGGTGCACGGAAGCAAAGAATTCTCAGTAACCACCAGAGGCTCGCCCCGATGACAGCTACCAGCGCCCCATCTTGGTCTGGCGCCCCTGCTCACCTGCTCCACCATCCTGCTGCAGTCGACACCCACCATGCCCCCCTGGTGGTCAGCGCACGTCATAGTGACCAGTTGTTCAGTTGTTCCAATGTTTGGTTTATTTGCATATTAGGGTTTTATATATATAGGTAATGAACTATCAGAAAGGGAAACTAAGAAAACACTGTGTTTACAACTGCATTAAAAAAAAAAAAAGGAATACATTTAACCAAGGAGGTAAAATCCCTATACTCAGAAAATTATTAAGACACTGAAGGAATTAAGGAAGATACAAATAAATGGAAGCACATATAGTATTTATAGATAAAAAGAATTAGCATCACTAAAATGTCCATAGTACCCAAAACAATCTACAAATTCAACACAATTCCTGTCATCACATTAAGTGCAAATGGTGAAGGCCTGGACAGGTCAATGAGGGAAAAAGAGGAGACATCTGTAATACTTTCAATAATAAATATAACTTTTTTAAAAAAAGAAGACAGCAAATGTGTATGGAACCATATAAGAGCCCAAATAACAACAGAAATCTTGAGAAAAGAAGAACGAAGTTGGAGGAATCATGCTACCTGATATCGAACTACACTACAAGGCCAAAGAGCCTGGTACGGCCATAAAAACAAGCATAGAGGTCAATGGGACCGAATAGAGAGCCCAGAAATAAACCACAGCTTATGGTCAACTAATACCTGACAAAAGAAGCAAGCGCATACAATGGGGTAAAGAGTCTCTTCAATTAAGGTGTTGGGAAAACCGGACAGATACATGCAAATAATGAAACTAGACCACCAACTTACACCATACACAAAAATAAACTCAAGGTGGATTAAAGACTTGAATGTAAGACTCAAAATGATAAAAATCCGGGGGGAAAAAAACATACATAGTTAAATCTTGGACATTTCTCACAGCAATATATTTTCTGATATATCGCCTCAGATAAGGGAAACAAAAGAAAAAAACATAGAAATGGTACTGCATAAGACTAAAACGTTTTTGCAGCCCAGCCAGTGTGGCCCAGTGGGTGTCAACTCATCAACCAGGAGGTCAAGGTTCAATTTCAGGTCAGGGCACATGCGTGAGCTGCAGGCTCAATTCCCAGGAGGGGAGAAGCAGGAGGGAGCCGATGGGTGATTCTCTCTCTTCATTGATGTTTGTATCTTTCTCTTACTCTCTCTAACATAAATAAAAACATATATATTTTTAAAAGTAGAGTGACATTTAAAAAATAAAGTTTTGCACAGTGAAGGAAACCAACAACAAAATGAAGACAACCACTGAATGAGATAACACATTTGTTAATAATAAATCTGATGAAAGGTTAATATCCAAAATTTATAAAGTATTTTACAACTCAACACCAAAAAACAAATAATCCAACTAAAAGTCAGCACAGGACATGAGTAGACTTCTCCAAAGAGGACATACATACGGATAGCAAGAGTCATATGAAAACATGCTCAAAGTCACTGATCATCAAGAGAGATGAAAATTAAAGCGGCAATGCGGTACCATCTCACATCTGTCAGAATGGCTACATCAACAAATGAAGAAATGACAAGTGCTGGCGAGGATGCGGAAAAAAGGGAACCCTTGTACACTGCTGGTGGGAATGCAGACTGGTGCGGCCATTATGGAAAACAGTACGGAGTTTCTTCAAAAAATTTAAAATGGAACTGCTTTATGACCCAGTGATTCAATATCGGGAATATATCCAAAGAAACCAGAAACACTATTGACAGAATGCACGCACCCCTATGTTCATCACAGTGTCATTTACAACAGCCAAGACGTGGGAGCAGCCACGGGCCATCGTGGTCAGTGTGTAAAGGCGTGTGGCACAGCCACCACGGAACACTGCTCGGCCTTTAAAAAGAAGGAACCGCCTTTGGCATGGCATGGAGGGACCTGGGGAGTGTCATGCTAAGTGAAATAAGTCAGTCAGAGGATCACAGGAACCACATGATCTCCCGTGTGTAAATAAACACAATAGGAACAGACTCACAGAGACGGACGGACCGCTGTCCGCGGGGAGGGGAGCTGGCGGGCTGGGTGAATAAGAGAAGGGATGACAGACAGACACCGCACAGACAGACACCGGTGACGTGGTTCTGAGGGCGGCTCTGGGCTTGGGGGTGACGCGGGGCCAGCTCCTTGCCTTCAGCGGGGCCCACCGCACTGGCACTGAGCCGAGCCGAGTGGAGCCGTGCAGGGCCGCCGGAGGAGGAGCGGGCCCCGCAGGCGGCCTGGCGGCTGTCCTACCTGGGCTGGCTTCTGGCTGCACGGAGCTCAGAGGAAGGGGGGGCGAAGATTCGGGGGCGTCTGCAGCCGGGTGTTCGGCCACCGGACAGATGATGAACCACCTCTTCCCCGTGTGCAGGACTGCGGGCGGGACAAGGGCAGCTGTGAGAGCGAGCAGTTCTCTGGGGACCCTCGCCGCGGGCCCACTGCCATGGGACGCCTGGGAATCGTCTCACCACTGAGGGCCGTGCAGCCACGCACGGCTCCTCCTGGCAGCCCGGGGCCCCAACAAGCACTCCCAACGCCGGCTTAGTTCCCAGGACACCCAAGGGACGGTCACTGAAGGGGCACGGCCAGCAGGAGGCCAGCAGGCAGCGGGAATCTATGCCTCCCTCTCAACACCTGGCCCAGACAGGGAGGACGTGGGGCGAGGTCACTGCACGGTCCAACAACCCCCGTGTGATAGCCGAGCTCCCCAGACACGCTCAGTGGGGCCCTAGTCACACGCGGCAGGAGGAAGAAGGGACCATGAGTCTGGGGCCCCAGGAGGCACATACCGTTCTGCTGATACACCGGGGCGTTGGCTCGGGACTGGCCATTCTCCTGAGGGAGGTGAAGACGGCGGTCAGTAACCGCAGACCGAGCACGCGGCCTCCGCGCCGGGCACCTCCACCTGTGCTAACGGGGCGCACCTCCCCCACGCTGCCCCGCAGGCTCTCCCGGCAGGAGGGCGGGTGGCTGCCGCCTGCAGGGCCTGGAGTGGGGGGCCAGGTCCCCCCTCCCAGGCAACCCCAGCTCACCTCCCCCGCACCCAGGCTGCCGGTGCCGAGGGGCGGTGGGCTTGCCCCCGGGTCGGAGCCACGGTCCGCGTCCGTGTCCTCACTGAGCATGTCCTCCGCCTTGTCCATGACATCCTTCATCTGCTCGATGAACGTCTCCCGCTCGGCCTGGAGGATGAAGTCGTGCTCCACCTGCAACGGCACATGCAGCCCTGCCGTGGGGGCTCCGGGGCACACGCAGCCCTGCCGTGGGGGCTCATTGGGCACACGCAGCCCTGCCGTGGGGGCTCCCGGGCGCACGCAGCCCTGCCGTGGGGGCTCCCGGGCACAGCAGCCCTGCCGTGGGGGCTCCCGGGCACAGCAGCCCTGCCGTGGGGGCTCCCGGGCGCACGCAGCCCTGCCGTGGGGGCTCCCGGGCGCACGCAGCCCTGCCGTGGGGGCTCCCGGGCACACAGCCCTGCCGTGGGGGCTCTTGGGCACAGCAGCGCTGCCCACGGGCCTGCAGATCTCCACCAAGTGACCTGCTTGCTTCTGCTCTGCACTAAACCCTGGGGGCAGAAGCGGCGGCGGCCTGGCCTCAGCTCGGGGCTGCACCGTTCAGCAAGAGAAGCCAAGGCCTGAGCAGCAGCCCGCGGGGACCCAGTCCCAGCAGCCACTGCTGAAGCTGCAGGACAGGGAAGGCTGGCAACAAGGGGGCTGGCAGCCAAGTGCCCAAAGGGCCTGGAGGAGGCAGCCTGGCCAACCCAGAGGCAGTGCCGCCGACAATCACCTGGCAGACAACACGTACCATGTAGGTGGCGATCTCGTCGGGTGCGTCCCCATCCAGGTCGAACTTGAACGTTACCATCTTGTGGTTGTGCGTCTCCAGCTGGCATTCCACCATCTTGTCGCCTGTGTTGCACACCTGCAGGCCCAGGACAGTGAGTGAGATCAGGTGTTGCACACCGGCTGGCCCGGGGCCGGGGGGTGGGGGGGGGAACCCAGGTGTTGCACACCCATGGGCCGGGGCGGGGGGCAGGTGTTGCACACCCGTGGGCCGGGGCGGGGGGGGGGGGTCCCAGGTGTTGCACACCCATGGGCCGGGGCAGGGGGCAGGTGTTGCACACCCGTGGGCCGGGGCGGGGGCAGGTGTTGCACACCCGCGGGCCCAGGGAAGGGTGGCCAGGTTTGAACACTCGCGGGCCCAGGGTGGGAGGGCCAGGCATTGCACACCCGCAGGCCCAGGGAGGGGTGGCCAGGTTTGCACACTCGCGGGCCCGGGGCGGGGGGCCAGGTGTTGCACACCTGCAGACCAGGTGGGAGCTCCCGCCACCCTCCCCCGCTGCCTCCTCACATTCAGGATGGTCAGCCGGGGCCGGCTGAGCCTCTCCGGGCGGGAGCGTGTGCGTGTGGACCTGCGGTGGTGTTTCCGGGCCGGCCTGCCCTCCAGCCTCCCTGCTCCAAAGGTGCCGTCACCGCTGTCACTCAGCTCCCTCCCAGAAGGGGCGTCAGACCCTCCGTAGCTGCCGGAAAACCAGGGTTACTCACCCCCAAAAACGACGGCACACCGGCTCACGCAGGAAGTTCAGCTAGACCACCGGAGGGCTGCAGCCAGCCGAGCCCCACGGGCACCCCTGCACGGGGCCCTCCTGCCGGCCTGGGCAGCACCAAGGTGGCGAGGGACACGGGGGCTTTCTGACCCAGGACCTTGTCCTCTAGGCCTCCTGTCCTATCAAGCAAGCCTCCTCGTGGTAAACACAAAATTCACAAACAATCCTCTCCCGTGCCTCAGTTTCCCTATCTGTGTAAAAGCAACAGAAACCTGCCCACCATGTGGTTTGCTGCAAGTTTGAGGAGAACTTGCAGAGCAGTGAGGTTGGTGCTGACCTACCGAGAGGGTGGGACATAGGGTTACTTCCTGTAACCAGTTCCCTCCCAAACTCCACACGCCCATGCCTGGGAGCCACGGGGACAGGGTGTGGGCCCTGCCCTCCCAGTCTCCTCCCCACCAGCACCTAGACCAGCCAGGACCAGGACACAGCCCGGGCCATCGGACAGCCAAACTCCAGCACGAGCTGGCCGGGACCCGGAGGCTCCCGGGGCCCAGCTCTCAGGGAGGCCCCACTGATGTCAAGCCCTGCCACGTGAGGGGCCGGGCAGGCGGGTCCCCATGACATGGCCGCGGGCCAGCCGGCCGTACCTCTCACAGCTCTGCAGGCCAGGCTGCGCGTCCTCGGAGGCCTGCTCCTGAAATAAACACGAGGAGAAGGGTCACAGCTCCCGCAGTCCGGCCCCGCCCCGCCCTCCTGCCCGAAGTGGGCAGACAACAGAGGGCAGCACGTGAGGGTTCCACCTCGTTGGAGCCAGGCTGATGCCTAGAAGCCTTCCCAAGCACACTCATCCCCTCTGGCCATCCTCACAAGGAAGCACACCGCCCACGGGGCTTGTAAAGAACCCACACCTTCCACCTGGAATGCATCTGAGGAAACTGACGTCTGGGGACAGCAGAGGCCGGTGAGCAGGCACCGTGTGTCCCATCCCGCACATCCCGCCTCCCCACGTCTAGGGCTGCGACCGGCACAGGGCAGGCATCAAGGTGCCGGGCGGGAGGCCCGGCCCACACACCTCGGGAGCCAAGTCCACCGTCAGCTGGACGGCCGAGCTGAGGCTGGAGAGCCCTGGCCCGCTGGTCAGGGGCAGGTTGGCGGGGGGCAGAGCAGTGGCCTGGACAGGCAAGCTCGGAGTCGCAGCCATGGGCGCGGGGGCCTGCGAGCTGGGGAGCTGCGGCAGGCGCTCGGGGGCAGCGGGGGGCAGCCCTTCCGGCATGGGCGGGGAGAGGACGGCGGCAGGAGTGGGCCCCGTGGGGGCCAGGGCGGTGACATCCACAGCATACGGAGGCGGGTGGCCAAGCAGGATCTGTAAGCACAGGAGGTGCACAAGTTGGGGGTGCCACTGCCGTCCGGGCCCGGTCCGGACGGGTGAGCAGGCGCGGGGTCTCGAGGCGCCCCCTCTAAGGCACTCCCTCCTGCCCAGCGAGCCCTGGCCTCTGAGAACACTTGTACACAGACTTGGAAGAAACAAAGGGAGGCGCTCTGAGTCCCCACTTGTGTAAACTCTAACCTAGAATCACACTTCCCTTTTGCCCGTCTAGTGAGGGCTTGCCCTGCTTCCTCCTGCCTCTGAGGGAGAAGCCCTGGACCTTGGCCTTCCGTGGGGTGACCTGGACGCTGGGCCTGACTCCCCACTGTCCTCTCTAAGAGCTTTCAGTGTAAAAATAGCGTGGTCGGAGATGAATGGACCCCCCTGGGCCTGCTAGCCTGAGGCCGCTCGGCCACAGGGGAGGTGGGGCAGCCCTTGGTAAAGACAAGCAAGCACAGGCCCGAGCCTCCCCACTGGCTCTGGCTTTCCCCACACGCCTTGACCCGTGAGTGGACGCTGCTCGGAGCCACGAGCAGCCTGCATAGCCAGGTGCCGGCTGCTGACGTGCTTAAACAAGCGCCTTCCTGTGTCCAGAGAAGCCACCTTCCTTCTCCAAGTGCCAGCCCCGCTGGGACTCAGACCGCGAGAAGCATGCCCAGGAGTCTGCGACTCAGGACAGCTCTCAGCCGGACCGGAGAGGTGCCGTGAGCGGCCCCGGCACCCATGCTGATCAAAAGGAGGCACCCGCCCCCCTTAGCGGGCAGGAGCCCAAGTTTTAAAAGGAAAGCACGGTGCCCATGGCTCAGGCTATGAGGTTTAGGGCCAGGTGGGAAGGCACCAGGAGGGAGGGCACCAAGTGAGAGTGCCCAGGCAAGAGGCCCCACCCCACTCCTCTCCTCAGAGGGGGACCAAGCCCTGACTCCAAAACACAGGGTGGGCAGGGAGCAGAGCCACTCGGAGGCTCACCCAGCCTGCCAGTGCGTCTGCACCTCTTTGCTGTCCGTGTGCACCGGCCAGGTCCCCTCCTGACCCAGGACATCATCCCTGTCTGCCATGCCCACCCTCACACTGGCAGCCACGTGCTCCCAGTCACTGCCTGACCCCAACTGTCAGACCCCCGAACCTGGTGCCCCATCTCCCCACTGACGTGGGGTCATTAACCTACCTCGTTTTGACAGGTGACAAGATGGACAGTGTAAGCCTCCCAGCGCCCTCAGAGGGGCTGCCAGGCCCCACTAGGTGAGGGCAGGTGCCGGGCACAGCAAAGCTGGGACCCCACAAACAGCTACTGTCCCTGCTGTGGAACCCTGGGCTCGGACAGGTGCTGGGAGTGGGAGGAGGCAGCAGACCCAGGGTGGAGCCAAGCCTGTGAGCAGCGCTGCCTGCTGGCCTGCCCCGCCGGGGCCCGCCCTCCAGCCACGGGCCAAGAAGAGCAGAGCCTCAGGCCCTTGCAGCTTGGGCACCACAGGGTCTCCCAGTGTGGGCAGCAGGCCCTCCTGGCAGGCGGTTACCTGGCTCCCCCCCCGGGGGACAGCGGCCGGCTCAGGAAGGTGGGTGACGCTCGGCAGGCGGGGCTGCGGCATCACGGGGGGTGCTGGCTGCAGAGGGGCGGCCTGCACCGCCTGCGCCGTGTGGAGCGGAGAAGGCGGGACGTCACTGGGCACCATCTGCGGGAAGGCCGCCTGGTACACGGGCTGGGCCGGGAGCTGGGCCACGGCCGGGTGGACGGCCGGGTGGATGGACAGCGTGGCCACGCCCTGGGAGGCCACGGCCAGCAGAGGGATGGCAGTGGCGGTGGCCGCCACGTTTGGCACAATGGTCTGGCACGGCACGGCCAGGGGTGCCCCGGCGGCGTGGGGAAGCTTGACCGTTGGCAGAGGCAGGGCGGGGGACGCGGGCAGGGAGCCGGCGGCGCTGAGCGGGAGGCTGGGCAGGATGACGGCGGGAGAGAAGTACTGTGAGGGAGGCGGCCCCGCGGGCCCAGCGGCCGCCGGCAGGTCAGGGAGCGCCGAGGGGAGGCTGTCCACGGTGGCCAGCGGAGCCGCGGGTGGGATGACGGGAGGTGGGGGCATCTGAAAGAGAGGGAGCATGTCGGCCCTGGGGCATGGCCCTCGGGAGGCTCGGCCTGGGCCAGCGCCCGACACTGCTGTGCAGCTGCCACCCAGGGAACCCAGCTCAGTGGAGCCAGGTGCGTCCACCAGGGAAGCAAGGACAGGGGGTGGGGTGGCCTGAGGAGCCCCCTATGGCCCACCGCGGAGGGGCCGCGGTGCTGAGGATGCTGGGCGTATCTCAGAGTGCCCGGTCGGCTGTGCCACCAGGACTGGGGAGGTCAGGTGTCCCCACCGCGGGAGCGCCCAAACCTTCTGGTCCGAGGCACCCCGCACCTGGCCCAGGGTCTGCACTTCACACTCAGCGCTTCTCAGCCAGCGCTCTCCGGAGTAGGGCTGCCCCCGGCCTGCATGGGGCTGCCCCCGGCGTGCATGGGGCCGCCCCCGGCCTGCATGGGGCCGCGCCCTCCCCCCGGTGTGCATGGGGCCGCCCCCCTCCCCGGCCTGCATGGGGCCGCCGCGGGAGTGCATGGGGCCGCCCCCCTCCCCGGCGTGCATGGGACTGCCGCCTGGTGTGCATTGGGCCGCCCCCCAGCGTGCATAGGGCCGCCCCCCTCCCCGGCGTGCATGGGGCCGTCCCCGGCATGCATAAGGCTGCCGAACACGCAGGGCCTAACTGTGTGTCAGTGGCGCCAACCTCTCCCTTTGGTCGTCAGATAAGAAAACGGCAGCAGCCAACACAACCACCGTCTGCTGTGACTGATCCAAACTCAGCCTGCTTTGACAGACTGGCAAACAACACATTTCCGAGTGCTGCCGAGGTTTAAGAACCAGTCTGTGTGCCATGAGGTGAAAGGGCTGGCAGCTGCTGCCCCGAAGAGAAAGCCGTTCTGGTGGCGGCACACGCTTGGCCCACGCACACGCACGTCACACGCACACGGGCCCGGGCAGCTCGAGGGCAGGGACAAGATGCAGGCTGACCTCTGTGCATTTGAAAAGCAACTCATGCCGTGGCCACCACCAGGCAAGGGGCGGCTAACTGGACGGAAGGGAAACCAACGGCCATCAGAGGAGGATGAGGGCTGCCCTGCCAGCTGACGGGCCAGAACCTGTGCTGTGGGGGAGCTCGGGACACGCCTGCTTCCCCAGGAAGCGGCACGTCCATCACAGCTTGGTGCCCCCAGGAGGCAGAGCAACCCAGGACCATCACTGGTGCGAGCCTGGGCAATGGCACCGCACCAAGGACCACAGTGATGCGCCGCCCCGCCCCGCCCACGGTCAGCAGGAGGCGGCCGGAGAGGGCAGTACCTGCGGGGGGACGTGAGTGAGTGGCTGCAGAGGCACCGGTGGCATTTGGACGGGCGTCGGCTGGGCCGGAGCCACCTGGGAGGTCGAAGCCAGGTACGGCGGCAGGTGAGCGGGCACCGGCTGCAGGGGGCGCATGGGCTGTGGGGCCAGGACCTGCGGGGCCAGGACCTGTGGCAGGGGTGCTGGCTGGGCCAGGGGAGGCTGGAGGGAGAGGGGCGTCTTTTACACAAGTGCTCGGACATGACAGATAATCAGTGAGTGTGCACACACACGCACACACGCATATCCCCACACATACTTACACACCCAGCAGGGGCCCAGGACAGGCAGATTTGGACGAACTGCCGTGTGTGCATGAGGCCCCTCCCAGTGCTATGGGACTTGAATTCCACAAACACAAGAGACACCCCACACCCCCTCCCCAACTCCCATGAATACCCTGGGCCCAGGACAGCCAAGGCTGATTGTTGGAGGAGACTGAGGCACCAACGGTAGCCATAGGAGGGGCTGCCCACACTCACCTGGAGGCCCGAGGGCATGGGCTGGCCTGGGCAGGTCAGCACAGGGGCAAAGCTCACGGCTGGCTCCGGGAAGTGCTGCGGTGGGAGCGGAGCGCGGGTGGAGGGCGGCATGGAGCCCGCCGGCAGGCCAGGCTGCAGAGAGCACGGGCACACTAATTTAACCCGCCCCGCCACGAGGTTGACAGATGCAGGACCACCCTCACTCCCCATGCCCATCACCTGTGAGGAATGGTTTGCCTTGGAACATGGCTCACAGAACAAGGTGTGGCGGCCTTAAGGCAAAAATGGTCACAACTCCTAACCCAAGGAATGTTCTGGAACAGTGCCACAGTATATGACGCAATCGTGAGAAAAGACCATTATAAGGACTTCGGAGAATTGTGGAGAAACGCCTGTTGTGACAACAGTGCGGAAAGGTAAAATGCATTTGCTTCCTGACTGTAACATGCACATATGTATGCACACATACAACACAGAAACATGAAGGCAGACAGCAGGCCTGCAACCCGGGGCTCTGCAGAGTGAGGTCTCCAGCACAGTGGGGATGGGAGCCAGAGCCCGAGCACGGCTGTAGGGGCCAGTCAAAACTGCTGCTAACATGTTTATTTGTGGGTGCAACACTGGGAGCAGGTTGTTTTCAGAAGGCTTGACCCGGCAGGTACAGGCTGAAATGTTTATGGGCAAAATACCTTCTTGTTTGGGATTTACTTCAAAACAGCGGGGTAGTGAGAAGCAAGAGGCCGTCTGCACTCCGTGTGCAGGGACAGTTCTCACTGGGGCTTCTGGGTGAGTCACAGGACAGTCATCTGTCACCTGCGGCCTGTTCTCGGCGTGTCCGCCTCCCGCAGTGAATGTGCGACAGCAGCACGGGCGGACACACCTGCCATGCACTCACCGGGGCCCGGCCGGGCACGCAGGTTCAGGAGGCCCCGACCCCTCCGCCCTGCTCTCCTTCACCACTACCCCCTCCCCAGGAGACTACGGACATGGAGGACCCCCTCCCACCCTCGGTCCAAGCTGTTTCTGCATAAACAGGCAGGACATGAGAAGATGCACTCTGGTCGCACCCAGCTCGGCCTTCCCCTCTGAAGGCAGGAGCTGGACAGGCAGAAGCTGCCTGGCTGGGCGGCCGGGAGCCAGAGTCCTGACCCTGCACCTGGAGAAGTGGCTCGGCTCCCACCGGGCAAGCCCAAAGCCACGGAAAAGGTGTCTCAGGACACAGGCACCTCCCACGGGGTGTCATAGCCGTTTTCTCTGTGTCTCCCGGCAGGCCTCCAGCCTGCAGCCTGCACTTCCCACACAGACGGACCTCCTGCGGACCTGCTCCGGCAGGCTCCAGGCGCGTGCAGGGCTCCTGGGGAAGGGCCAAGCTGACTCACCGTGGCGGGCTGCGGGTAGGCCCCCAGCGAGGGCAGGCTGTGCGGCAGGACGAGCCCCTCGCTCATGCTCATGCTCACGCTCACGCTCACGGGGGCGCTGCACACGCTCTGGGCGGTGAGTGGAGCTGCGTCTGCCAGCGAGCCCAGCACCACGCTCTGCTGGCTGCTCTGGGAGTCCGAGTACACGGTGGAGCCCTGGCCGCTGTCGAACGTGCTGTCCGCTGGGGAGGACAAAAGCACAGCTCAGAGTGGGCCCCCAAACGGCACCCCCATGACACTCCACGCAGGCCGGGAAGGCCGATGTGGGCTCACACACGCGCACTCAGCTCAGCCGTACGCTTTCTTCTGGGAGACAGGCTTTGCTTCCAGAGGGTGTAAGTAATGAATGTGCATCATTTACATAGCCAATGGCAGAGCCGTAAGGGGCTACCTGCACCCAGGAATGGTCCTGGCGGCCCACCCACACAGCCTGACGTCCAGGGGGGCTGCCTGAGGCCCCGCAAACCCCAGGGACACGCACAGTCCTCAGCCAGGCAGCGGCTCCCGCCTGGCGTAGACGGGCCTCACACAGTGCCAGCCAGCCTGGAAGCGAGCCCTCGTCCAGCCCTGCAAGGGCGCGGGGTCTCAAGAGGCCCGAGTGTCCACGTCAGAAGACTCCGTTCGGCTGTCACCTGTGTCTTATGGTGGGGAGGCTGCAAGACCCTGACCATCTTCACCTCCAGTGAAGCCACAGATCTGGGTCCAAACCCGGCCTGCGCGGCACAGGCCGGCTCTAACTTGGTTGGCAAACGGGGCTGACAAGGCACTCACCCCACAGGGGCCGTGAGAGGGCCCCTGGAGGCTCTGCGGCCTTTCTCGCAGTCAGCCCCACATGGCCCGGGCATGGCCAGTGGGCGGGGCTTGTGAGGGAACAGACAGGGCCCACACGGCCCATGGGCTCCTCTGGCCGAAGGTCCAACAGCTATTGAGATGGCACCCAGGCTTGCTTCCAGGTCCCAAAAGCTACACAGACATTACCATTTGTCACTGATGTACCCCACGCTGCTTCCTCAGCCGGTCACTGTTCCGATGGGTGAAATCATTTAAACAAAGTTAAGGGGCAGCTTTTCAATTCTGTATAAAACAGTTTCTCCCCAGGACTGACTAGGGCTTGTTTTAACCAGGAAGACGTGAGAGAGTTGAGGCTGGTGGGTGCAAAAGCAGCCGGACAAGAGGCTCTGGTTTCTGAGGTGACGGGCAGTTATTCCACTCATACAGAGAGAGAGAGAGAGAGAGGCGAAGAGACAGACAGAAAGGGAATTCACAAGAGAGACACAGAGGAAGACAGATGGGAGAGCGCACGGAGAACGTGAAGAGACCGACAAGCCTCAGGCAGAGCAGCTCTGACCTCCCCACGGCGCGCGGGCATGTGCTTCCATTGTTGCCGAGGACGCAGTGTGCTGCCCAGGCCCGTCTGTCAGCCGTCTGTCCATGGGCACCGCGGCCAGGGGCACGGCTGTGCATGGGCTGCCCGCTCTGACCGAGGGAGGTTCTGAGAGTGCAGGGTGCCGTGGTGTGAGGCGTGTGCCTGGCGTGTAACGGCACGTGCGGGCTCTCTGCGTTGCTGGCGTCAGTGGCCCAGGGAGGCGCTCCCTGGCTTCAGCGCATCCTCCTCGGATGTGACAAGGCAAGCTCTCCGTTCCCGTCCTAGACCCTGGCCAGCTGGCGGTTACATCTGTAGTGTGTGCGCTTTTTCCTCCAAAATTTATGCACGCCAATTGACTTTTTGGGTTATAAGAAAACGGAGTATGATGCTATAGCAGTTTAGTCTCCAAAACAAACTTGAGGAGGTTTGAAAGGAAGCAACCAGTAAACAGTCCCTGCGTTTAGCTCAGCCTACTCTGAGAACCATCCGTGTGTGGTAAGTGAAGGTGTGCCTATCAAGTCCATCACACAGGCTGTTCCACCTTCCCACTCCACAACCTAGCTGCAGCTCACGGCGCTGCCCGCCACTCCGAGCTCCTCTGGCCGGCGGGAAGGCTGCCCTGCCTCGGCCACAGCGGCGGCGTGGGCTCGGAGGGCAAGGCGGGCAGAAGCTGCTCTGGTCCGAAGGTCTGAGGTGGAGCCAGGCACGAACGGACCCACCCCCACCGGGAACACATCGTCTCAAGGTTCGCCACTAGAAGGCAGGTCACCCGGCACAGACACTCCTAAGGACAAAGGTCACACAGCACGGCCACTCCCCTTCAGCCCGGCGGCCCTCGGATGCCCTGTCCGAGCAGACGCCCCCGGTGCTGAGCCCCGGGCCCTAAGCTACCGGCCCGCGCCCTCCAGGGTGAGGACCCGCGGGCTGGCCCGGAGGCTCTGGAGACCTGCACGCCTGTGCCCACCTAGCCAGGGGAGCTGGCAGAGAGCTCTATGTGGCACCAGGGAAGAGCAGGGTGCCACCCACACCCGCAGGAGAGCCGGGGGCGGGAGAGCAGCACTCACAGGCCAGGGAGGTGGCGCTGGCCGGCAGCGCGGGGGGCAGGAGGTGCTGGTCGGCCTCGGGCTCCTCGGGCTCCGGCGGCACCGCCTGTGTGTGGTAGGTCACCTGGACCTGCAGGGGCGCGGGCGGAGCCCTGACCGTGTCGGGGCTGCCCGGGTCCTGCCGCTCCTGTGGCTGCAGCACCGGCCAGATCCTCTCCCGCCGCCACTGGATCAACGCCACGCGGTCGCGGATGGACTTGGCCACGATCTTCACGTCGCTCTCGTGGAAGAACCCAGATTCGATCTGCGAAGGGACCCCTGCCGTTACTGGGACCATTCCCCCTCCCCTCCCGCACAGCCCACTGCCCAGCCCGTCCTCCACCTGCACTGCCCCGTCACGGGGTCTCCGCACAAAGCCCCTCCTCAGGCCCCACTCCCATCCTCAGGCTCTCAGCATCCCATGAGGAACGGCCTCCATGCCGACTACAACACAGGGGGCGCGACCCTCGGGACCTCACTGACATGAGCCAGAGGGAAGGAAGCAACCTATTGTCTGAGCCCTGAGGCTGCCTGGTCCTCCCCGCCCCCCGGCCCCCGGTCCTCCCCCTGCCGCAGGTGGCCCGAGCATGACGGTGCTGGCCGATGCCTATGCCGGGGCAGCGGCGAGGCTCCGAGGCCAGCGCTGTCCCTGGCATTCCCCCAGCGGCACGGCTCTGCAGCGGGAGACCAGGGCGGAGGGCACCACGCCTGGCGGCACTCGGGGCCCGGCACACCCCACAAGGTGTTGGGGAGCATTTGTAAAGGAGCCGAGGCTCCCAGGAAACACCCCGCTCTCTCCGAGATCCGTGGTCAAACCACACACGAGGGAAGCCGGCTCCTGCCATCACGTGGGATCCCGTGCGGAACAGAGACCAGAGGAGAAGCCTGCAGCGCAGCCAGGAGCGCGAGGCGCCGTTTCCAGGCCCAGAGACACGCAGGCCGACGGCCACAGCCCACGCCACGCCATCCGGAGCCCACAGGCGCACAGGGCTCCGGAGACAGCCCGGCCGCGGGGCGGCTGCACTGGGCTCTGGCCGCCGGGAGCTGGGCAGCTCCGTTCTGTCCGAGGCCGCTTGGGCGCATACTGGCAACCCTCTGGACGCCCCCATCCAGGAGATGGATGAACCACGACCCCAGTGGGCCCCCCAGGCTCAGCGGTGAGAGCAGGGGCCGGCCGGGGTCGCAGGCCCCGCCCAGGGCACAGCCGCCTGACTGGAGGCCCGGAGAGGCTGCTGGCTCCGCTGCCACTTCTATTTCTGCCGTGACCCACTTTCCGGCTGCAGCCCAGGCGCCGCCCACCCCGCAGTCTCCAGGCTCGCTTGTTCCCAGCCTCGTAGGTCACCGAGGTGAGGCAGAAGGAGGCTGGCATATAACCTCGAGAACCCCCTGTACTGGTCTCCCGCCCCCTCACCGGGGCCACCGAGGGGAACCTCCAGATCAGAGACCCACTTTCTCTCACCCCAGCATCGTCTTTCTGACTCACGTCCCCTCCCAATGTCCCTGCCTGAGGACCTGCTGGGAGGGAACAAGGTGAATTTAGAGGGAACAGAGCTGTCCTCCCTGCTTCTCCCACCCTGAGGGGCCACGTCACAACCACAGCAGGTGCTGGAATCTCTCCCCTCCCCCCGTGCTCACTGACCTCAGCCCAGTGCTCACTGACCTCACCCCTGGTGCTCTCTGACCTCACTTCCGGTGCTCCTCACTGAACTCAGCTCAGTGCTCACTGACCTCACTCCCGGTGCTCCTCACCGACCTCACCCCCGGTGCTCACCGACCTCGGCCCTAGAACGAGGCAGCTCCCCAGTGGGGTCACCCTATGCTCTTGCTGAGTTTCCTTGTTAGTGCCTTCCATCTACAACAACTGGCCGTCTCACCCTCTGACGGGGCCGCAGGGGTGCTGGTACAGAGGTCCCCCGGGGCCCTCCCATGCTGCCTGCCCTTCAGCCTGCAGCCCCTCCTCTCAGGGCTCTGGACCGCTGCTCTCTCTGGGATCTGCCCGGAGAGACGTGTTCCTCCGCCTCGGGAGAAGTCTGAGTGAAGGCTGAGGCGGTGAGCTCCTCGGGGCCTGGCGCCGGCCCAGGCCGCAGGGAGCTGGGCTGCAGAGGCCGGGCCCTGCTGCCAGCTCCGGGCTTTACGGCGGGTGGGGAGGTAAGAACGGCCAACAGCCACAGGACCAGCATCGGCGCGGCCCGGTGGGAGCCGCAGGGCCGCACGGGCACCCGCAGGGAGCACTTTGGGTCAGCACAGCCGCTCCGCCAATCCGCCCGCGCTCACACAGAGCCTGGGGACACGCTGTTCTGGTTTGGCCTGGAACTGAGCACGGGACGTGCCTGCTGCGTGGACTGCGCCACAGGGCGGGCGCTCCACATGGGAAGCTCTTCTGAGGGAGGCGGGGAGGGGCAGAGGGAGGAGAACCTGGCCCGGGGCCTCCAGGGACCTGCCGCCAGCTAAGCGAGTGCAGGGACGGGCGAGTGGGGGCCTGGGGGTAGCTGGGCTGCAGGAGGGCGGGCATCCTGGGTGAGAGCGTCCTCCAGGGAGGTGGGCAGATCCCACCGAGAGCAGCGGGGTCCAGACCCCTGAGCAGGAGGAGGCGGCCGCAGGCTGAGGGGCAGGCAGCGCTGGGAGGGCACCCGGGGACCCTCTGCCAGCTCCCCTGCGGCCGAGGCACTGCACATTGGGCCGGCATGGCTCCCCTGAAGCGAATCCCTCCGGGTGCAGGAGGGCTCCGGTGCCCACCCTGACACAGAGGGCGCACTGCTGGCTGCCTGCACTTCCCCAGCCCCCGGCCCTGGCCCCGCCCTCAGAGCCCAAGGCACCTGTGCCCCATGCCCGGCCCAGGGCGCCCCCCATCTCCTCGGAGGGCCCCCTTCCTGCCCGGCCAGTGTGCGCGGAGGGCAGTCAGTGTGGCCAGGTCCCCGGCCTGAGTCCCTGCAGGCACTGCACAGGCCATCCCCAACGCACCGCGGCGCTTACTGTGCTCTAGCTTCAGCGGAGCGCGAGGGCCGGCGGTGGGGGACTGCGCACACGGACGCCGCGCGGGGTTAGGTACACGTGACGTCAGCACACGCAGGGCCAGCCCCGCACGGCAGACCCTTCCGTCCGCGCGCACGCCTGTCTGCTTATGACTGGCGGCTGGGAAGGGGCGGCTGGTCCTGACCCGGGAGCCAGGCCACCAATAGGGCCTCACGCCCTCTGCCATGCGGTGCGGCAGGCACAGGCCTGTCCGGGGGAAGGTGGGGCCGTGACTGGCCACGCAGTGCCCACTCCGTCCCCCACTGGCTGCTGCTCCCCCACCTCACCTGCGGCCCACGGGCCACCCTGGGCCGTGGGCCGCACTCACGGGTGCGGCCGGCCCGGCTCCTCCTGGGGCAGGGCCTGGGCCGGCGGGAAGCTGCACTCTCCCGGGCGGCCCCTTCCTCCTCCTAACCCCCCCCGGGTGCCCGTGGCTTGTGGCACTTCCAACAGACGTGGACATTCACCGACATTTGGAGAAGGCGGGCTCGGTCCCCCGGACAAAGGCCGGCCAGGCCCTCGCTCTCCGCAGGGACCTGCTGGCTCTCACTCTGCCCGTTTCTCCAGGAAAAGGGTCTCGCCAGTGTCTCAGGAACCTGCCCCCGCTCTGCGACCCCGAGCACACTGCCTGCTCCGCCCCTCCTGGGCCCAACGTGGCTCCCACACAACGTCACGGACCAAACTCAGAGCCCACGTTCAGGCAGCGTCGGCAGAGTCCGTCCGGCCAAGCAGGGCTTTCCTGACGCCCCGGTCCGGAGCCACGTCCCACTTCTGGGCAGCGGGCACCGGACCCTGCTGCCCTCACGGACCCGCAGCGCCTCATTCCCACGCTCCACCGCAACACCTCCGGCTTTGTTCTAACCGGGACACCACAGGCTCTCGGGCTGTGCCCACATTCCACTGCCCACCGCCCCCTCCACTGCCGCCACCCTCCACTGCCCCCTGCCCCCTCCACTGCCCCCACCCTCCACCGCCCCCTCTACTGCCCCCACCCTCCACCGCCCCCTGCCCCCTCCACCGCCCCCTCCGCCCCCTCCACCGCCTACCGCCCCCTCCACCGCCCACCGCCCCCTCCACCGCCCACCGCCCCCTCCACCGCCCACCACCCCCTCCACCGCCTACCCCCTCCACCGCCACCCTCCACCGCCCCCTCCACTGCTCACCACCCTCCACCACCCCCTCCACTGCTCACCACCCTCCACCGCCCACTGCTCACCCCCTCCACCGCCCACTGCCCCCTCCACCGCCACCCTCCACCGCCCCCTCCACTGCTCACCACCCTCCACCACCCCCTCCACTGCTCACCACCCTCCACCGCCCACTGCCCCCTCCACAGCCACCTTCCACTGCGACCCTCCGCCGCCCACCACCCACCGCCACCCTCCGCTACCACCCTCCACCGCCCACCACAGTGACACTTTACCATCTCCTGCGCCACATCGTCCGGCGTCTCCTTCTCCAGGTCGAAGGTAAACTCTATGGCCCCGTTGTCCTTGGGCTTGCCCTTCAGTTTCTTGGGGTCCTCCACCCAGAGCCGCAGGGCAATGGTGGACTTCCTGCCGTGGTCCTCCTCGGCCAGCTCCACCCTCACGCCCGTGTCCTCTGCGAAGAAGGCGTGGCTGAGCAGGTCCTTGATCTCGTACCTGGCGGGACAGAGGGCGCCTGCTGGGGAGGCTCCGCGCTCTGGACCGTCCGTCCGTCCCGCCTGCTGCACCGCTCTGCCCCAGGGGCAGCGCGGCCTACAGTGCACGCCCGCCTCCCGGGGACAGGCCCGCCCCGGCACATCTCTCTGGGCACACTGGGCTCTTCTCTGATGGCGAGAAGAAAGCGTGTCCGGGGGAGAGGCTCCCGGAGCCTGGGAGGCCGGTCAGCCAGGCTGTGGTGAGACACGGCCGCCGCGGGAAGGGACCGGTGTTCCCTGGCTCCACAGGCCTGAGCGTGGTAACTGCAGGTTTGGGATGGACCACACAGATGACGATGGCAGCCTGGAGTCCAGGAGAGAGAGCAAGACGAGCCGCCCAGGGAGGCCGGGCACAGGGAGGCCGGGCAGGGTGAGGCCGGGAACGGGGAGGCCGGGCACAGGGAGGCACGGGGAGGCCGGGCAGGGTGAGGCTGGGAACGAGGAGGCCAGGCACAGGGAGGCTGGGAACGGGGAGGCACAGGGAGGCCGGGCACAGGGAGGCATGGGGAGGCCTGGCACAGGGAGGCCATGCACAGGGAGGCACGGGGAGGCCGGGCACAGGGAGGCATGGGGAGGCCTGGCACGGGAGGCCAGGCACAGGGAAGCTGGGGAGGCCTGGCACGGGGAGGCCATGCACAGGGAGGCACAGGGAGGCCAGGCACAGGGAGGCATGGGGAGGCTGGGCAGGGAAGGCCGGGCACAGGGGTGTCCTTCAAGTCAGGAACAGAGGGATCCATCAGAGTCAACACAGAGAAAAGGCAAGGGGCAGAGCGAGGCCCCAGGAGCCCCCTGGTGGGCAGGAAGGAAGGGGGCTCCAAGATTCCCTAAAGTCCGGGGCTGGCTCTGGGAGGCGGCCGAAGCTGTCCGCAGCCAGCTGGAAGGGTTTCCGGGAGAAGTGCCCAGGCCGGCGCCGCTGGGACTCACCTCTCCTCCTTGTTTTTGCAGATGCACTCCCCGATGATCTCCTTGATCTCGGGGTCCTGCACTTTCTCAAAGCTGGCCGGCTTGATGCCCTGCGGGAGGAGCAGCGTCACCCTGCGGGGTCCCACTGCTCACAGGGTCCCGAGGACCAGGCAGGAAGTGCACCGGCTTCGGGCGTGAGCGGGGCAGAAAGACTGGGACCCACGCCCTCTGTGGAGGAGGCTGGGCACGGGGAGGTGCGTGGAGGAGGTGGGGCCGGTGGATCTGCCCAGGGGGCTTGGAGGCCGGAGGAGGAAATGCCCGCACAGGCCGGCCTTTCCCCCGCTCATTCCGGGAGCCGAGGGCACGATCTGTAGGCACCGCAAGGGCCGCCGAGACCTGCCACTGAGGCACCGCAGGGCTGGCTTCCCAGGCCCGGAGCTCAGGCTTCTGCGAACGACTGTGCTTTGCAGTCCCCCCACCCGGGGCTGTGGAATGACCCGGCCAGGTGACCTTGAGGCGGGGTGCCAGGGTGGGGACAAGCCTCCACACGGACCAGAGCCCAGCGGGATCGCGTTGCGGGCAGAACGCAGACACGGCTGCAGGGAGGGGCCAGGCCGCGGGGTGTATCGGCTCTCGATGGCTCGGGAGTGTGCAGTGGGCTGGTGCCTGGGGTGCAAGAACCAGGCTCCTCTGCAGAAGCCAGGAGCCCCGGAGGGGAGTGCCGTCCGGGGAGCCCACCCAGAGCACAGGCGCAGACGGACAGACCAGGGCCCGGGACAGCCACGCCCGCGGCGCTGCCTCCGACACTCCCCGGGGCTCCCGCAGGCAGAGGCTGCATAGGGAGAACAGTGGTCTCCGATAAATCCTGGGCACACACCAGGAGACACCAGGGCCCTGGTCTGTCCCCGTCTGCGCCTGCGCGGCCCCTGGCACGGCCAGAGGAGGGCTCCAGCCTTGCAGCGCTGAGGCCCGGGCAGCCCCGGGCACTGTTCCCAGTGCTCCCATCACTGCCGCTGAGGCTGCCCCCTGCAGCCCGGAGGCCTGTGCGCCTGCCTCCTCGCTCCCCCTCCGTGACACAGCGTGCCCTCCTCTCACAGCAGCTGTGACTTCGCCACGGCGCCCCCCCGCGGGCACTCACGCAGGTGACCTTCCGGTAGATCTGAGCGGCGTTCTGGCACTCGGAGTAGGGGTACTCCGAGGTGGCCATCTCCAGCATGCACATCCCGAAGGCGTACACGTCCACCGACTCGTCGTAGTGCTCCTCGTACATCTCGGGGGCCATGAACTCGGGGGTGCCTGTGCCGGGAGCAGGAGGTGCAGGGTCAGCGGCCGGCGGCCAGAGCCCGCCCCATCACATGCCGCGCAGCAGGTCCCGGAACCCTGATTCCGACAGGACTGCTCTGTAGACAGAGGTTCCCAAAAACGCGCCGGGACCCTCCTGGTTCCGGCTGGACCAGCCCTCAGAGCGGGGCAATGCTGGGTGCCTCTCGGGCAGAGCACAGCAGCGTCCCCTCTGCAGGCCCAGGGACCAGGACAGACAGGGCCATGCCAGCACAGAGCTGCTGAAGTGGCAGGAGCCAGGTAAGCCCCAACAGCCCGCCAGGCACGTCCCACCGCAGAGCGTGGGCAGCCCCGGACGGGCGCGGCACGGGGGCGCTGGCGGGCAGGCCCAGGTGGAGACTGAGCACACCGGTTTTCAAATAATGTTCCCTCTGAATGTTAAGGCCGTGAAGACTTACCCAAGGCAGAGTAAAATACACAAAATACACGCATGTGCACACGCTGACCCCGGTGTGTGGCCGTGAGCACAGAGGGGACTCACCTGGCAGCTGTGACCACAGCGATTTTCCTTAGTGACGCTGGTCTAGGGCTTTAATTTTTCTATAACCTTTTTGCTCTAATAATCACACTCCCTTTGTGAGAGCAAGTCCACCTGAGCACCTGTCACACTAACCACCAGGAGGCATCCTCTTCAGGGAGGCTGCTCTTGGACTCCCTGCTGACGATGGGAGGTTTTCTGAAGTCCAAGTTTTTTTTTTTTTGTTTTGTTTTTGTTTTTTTTTTTAATATATTTCATCGATTCTTTTGTACAGAGAGGAAGGGAGAGAGATAGAGAGTTAGAAACATCGATGAGAGAGAGTCATCGATCAGCTGCCTCTTGCACACCCCCTACTGGGGATATGCCCGCAACCAAGGTACATGCCCTTGACCGGAATCGAACCCGGGACCCTTCAGTCCCCAAGCCGACGCTCTATCCATTGAGCCAAACCGGTCCCGGCTGAAGTCCAAGTTTTTAAAAGCAAAATGCCTTGAACTGGCTGTTGTGTCAGAAAGCATATGGCGGGAGGGGGAGTGTCTTCCAAATGTTCATACCTCAGCCCTGGCCTGCGTGGCTCAGTGGTGGAGCACCATCCCAGCACTGAAAGGTTGCAGGTTTGATTCCCAGCCAGGGCAATGCCTGGGGCTGCGGGCTTGATCCCCAGCAGGGGGGTGTGCAGGGGCAATATTTCTTCCTCTCCCTCTCCCTTCCTCTGTGGGCTCAGAGGAGGAAGAGGAAGGCAGAGGCACACAGCCAGCAAACCAGCCCCACAGTGATGCCCCAGACCCACCCACACAAGCACTGTTCACTCCAGGCCCCAAACACCTGGGTCCTCACATGCAGGGGGGCAGGGGGTTCCCCACCTGCAGAGGCCACCCCCACTTCCTGCTCCTGAGAGCCATAGCTCACAGGCACCAGCAGCCTCACCACCGACCCACAGCCCCAGCAGGCCGGGAGCCCAGCCTGGCTGAGGGCAGAGGGTGGCAGCCTGGGAGAGCTGAGCGCACCTATCACACTCTTGGCAAAGGACGCTCTCTTGAGGGTGGCCAGGCCCAGGTCACCGATCTTGACGGAGCCGGTGGGCCCGGTGATGAAGATGTTGTCGCACTTGAGGTCGCGGTGGATGATGGGGGGCGTGCGGGTGTGCAGGAACAGCAGCCCCTTCAGGATCTGCCGGCACCAGCTGCGCAGCACCTTGGGCTTCATCACCTTGAACCGCTTCAGGTACCTGCAGGGAGGGCGCGGTGAGGTCCCGCTGCCGTGTGAGAAAGGCTTCCCGCTGCGGTGGGCGTGCGTGTCAGCCACGGCACCCTGTGAGGCAGGAGTGCTGCGAACGCAGGCAGGACCGCCGGCTGGCTGCGTGGCTACCCAGCCCAGCCCCCCGAGGCCCCCAGATCGCTGGCTGCGTGGCCGCCCGGACCCAGCCCTCTGAGGCCCGCGGCAGGGAGGCCGGACCGCTGGCTGCATGGCCGCCAGGCCCAGTCCCCCCTGGGGCCGCAGCAGGGAGGCCGGACCACTGTCTGCATGGCCGCCAGGCCCAGTCCCCCCCGAGCCGCGGCAGGGAGGACGGACCGCTGTCTGCATGGCCGCCAGGCCCAGTCCCCCCTGGGGCCGCAGCAGGGAGGCCGGACCGCTGTCTGCATGGCCGCCAGGCCCAGTCCCCCCCGAGCCGCAGCAGGGAGCACTGGCTGCGTGGCCGCCCGGACCCAGCCCCCCGAGGTGCGGCAGGGAGCGCTGGCTGCGTGGCCGCCCAGCCCAGCCCCCCCCCCCCCCCGAGGCCGCGGCAGGGAGCACTGGCTGCGTGGCCGCCCGGACCCAGCCCCCCCCCCCCGAGGCCGCAGCAGGGAGCACTGGCTGCGTGGCCGCCCGGACCCAGCCCCCCCCCCCCCCCCGAGGCCGCAGCAGGGAGCACTGGCTGCGTGGCCGCCCGGACCCAGCCCCCCGAGGTGCGGCAGGGAGCGCTGGCTGCGTGGCCGCCCGGACCCAGCCCCCCGAGGTGTGGCAGGGAGCGCTGGCTGCGTGGCCGCCCAGCCCAGCCCCCCGAGGTGTGGCAGGGAGCGCTGGCTGCGTGGCCGCCCGGACCCAGCCCCCCGAGGTGTGGCAGGGAGCGCTGGCTGCGTGGCCGCCCGGACCCAGCCCCCCGAGGCCGCGGCAGGGAGCACTGGCTGCGTGGCCGCCCGGACCCAGCCCCCCGAGGTGCGGCAGGGAGCACTGGCTGCGTGGCCGCCCAGCCCAGCCCGAGGCCACAGCAGGGAGCACTGGCTGTGTGGCCGCCGGGAGCCGGCGGGACGCACTCACGTCTTGAGCGTCCCGGAGGTCATGAGCTCGGTCACCAGCACGATGCAGCGCTTCCCCTTGGCGCTGGACTCCCAGAAGTCGTAGAAGCGCACGATGTTGGGGTGCTGCAGGCCCTTAAGCATCTCGGCCTCCTCCTTGAACCGCTGCCGCTCGAGCTTGGTGAGCTTCCGGTCCTAGAGAGACACACAGCTGCCTGGTCATCCCAGGGGTAACTCCCACATTTCCTTTTGTCAGGGAGCAGGGGGGGGAAGGGAAGAGATGAGGAGGGGAGGGGTGAGGAGGTGAGAGAGAGGGATAGGAGGGGGAGAGAGAGAGGGAGAAGGGGAAGAGTGGAGGGGAAGGGGAATGGAGGGGAGGGGAGGGAAGGAGAGAGGGGGAGAAGAGGAGAGGGAAGGGGAGGAGAGGGGCAGGGGAGGTGAAAGGAGGGGAGAGGGAAAGGAAGAGAGGGAAAGAGGAAAGGAGGGGAGAAGGGAGGGGAGGGAAGGGAAAGGAGGAGGGGAGGGGGAGAGGGAAAGGAGGGGAAGATAGAGGGGAGAGGAAGGGGGGGAGGGGGAGCCACCCTGAGGAGGAGCCCCTAGCTCATCAAAAAGATCTCTACCCTGGTGGGGGTGGCTCGGTGGTTAGTGCTGTCCAGTGCACTGAAGGGTCACAAGCTCAGTTCATGGGTGGAGCACACCCAGGTTGTGGGTTGTTTCTAATTGGGGCACACACAGAGGCAACCGACGGATGTTTCTCACATCGATGTTTCTCTCTCCCTGATTCAATGGAAGACATATCCATGGGTGAGGATTATAAAGAAGCTCTCCAGAGGCCCAGCGCCTCCAGCCACTGCAGTGCCAATGCTCCCTCCTGGGCACGCCTGGAAGCCCGGGCCCGGGATCTGGTGCTGCGGAAGGCAGGCGCGGACTGGCTCTGAGGGCCTGCTCATGGCCACGGCAACGACAGCCAGAAACCCGGGCGGGATGGAGCTAGCGGCAAAGGAGGAAGGCCAGGTCGCAGGCCGCTCCCGTCGGGGCTGGGGCAGCACACACACTGGGGGGCCTGGGCCCGCGGCACATGGGAACACACTCCAGCACCCCAAGCCAAGGTTACCCCTGATCCCACACCTGCCACCACCCAGGCCCTGCCTCATCATCCCAGCAGCCTCCTGTATCCATCTTCCCCTCACAGATCAGCCCCACCTCGGCCCAGCACCTTCTCCCCCCGTCCCCCCAATGTCGCCTCTGTCCCAGTCCGACGGGCCAGAGCCTGGCAGCACACGCCTGGCGCCCGCCAGAGGAGCCCCAGGAAACAAACACCGCTGCGGGTGGGACGGGAGCTTTGGGTTTCAGGAGACAGAAGAGGTGCATGCGGACAGAGGGGGGAGAAAGCAGAGCTGAAAGGAAACAGGCCTGGACTCCTGGGCTATTTCCAAAAGAGCCCAATGGCATAAATATTCCAACAAACCCAGAGAGGAGACGGGAGGGGCTGGGGTTACCGGGTTATGGGGTTCTTTCCCAAGTGGTGCTCTGAGCATTAGGCACCCTTCCCCACAAACCCCATCAGCCTCTCCGTGCAAGGTGGGGCCAGCCAGCACGAGCACCACGGAGCAAAGGAATGCCAGGAGGAAACAAAGACAGCTTCAAGAACATCTAGCTCATGCCCTCTAACTCCGAGAGGCTGACACATATCAATGAGAGAAAGCTTCTACTGAAAAAGGAGCAATCGAAACGCTCGGAGAACCACATCAAAATTACAACTAAAGCAGAACCACCTCAATCAGAACCGCCTGCGACTGGGTTGAACGGAAGCCCTGCAAACTAGAGAAGCAAAGAACGCACACTGGGCTGGTGGGTGGGGTCCAGCACCACCGTTGGTGTTTTTACGTCAGGAGGGAGGTCTCAGCTGCAGAGGCTTCCCATGAGGAGCAAGGAGTCCCAGCCCCACACTAGACACACAGTCTGGGGTTCCAGAGCTGAGAAGATAAGTTCCCGTAACTCTGGGCTATAAAAACCAGCAGGGGTTGTAGCTGAGTGACACAGATGGAGACCAGGTGTTCCTCTTAAAGGGCCAGGCGCACGGACTTGCATGGAATCACACCTTCTGAGCTCCAGCACCAGGTGGCTTGGGGGGACCCAGGGACATACGGGGAGGAACTAGACTGTCTGTTATTGGAGCAGGAACTCAGGGGCAGCTTTCTCCCAGATCAGGGAACTCACAAGGGTCATTGTTCCTGTGCTGGGACCTCCTGTGTCACGGAGCTGACTGGCAGTCATATCTGAGCCTCCATCTGCCTAGAACACACTGTTCACTCTGCCCCGGGGGATTCTGAGACCCCGCCCCATCCAATCGGCAGCCCACCCAAGCTGTTTGCAGTGGTTTTTCCATGTGAATGGCCTGTCCTGGCTCAGGCCTCAGATTTTGCTAAAATCTCTCCAACAGGCAGTAACTGGTGTCAGCGTGCCCCAAACCTATCAGTAAGGGGTTCAAGACTCAGCACTGCCGAAACCGGTTTGGCTCAATGGATAGAGCGTCGGTCTGTGGACTGAAAGGTCCTAGATTCAATTCCGGTCAAGGGCATGTACATTGGTTGCGGGCACATCCCTGGCGGGGGGTGTGCAGGAGGCAGCTGGTCGATATTTCTCTCATTGATGTTTCTAGCTCTCTATCCCTCTCCCTTCTTCTCAGTAAAAAATCAATAAAATGCTGGGACTGGTTTGGCTCAATGGATAGAGCGTCGGCTTGGGGACTGAAGGGTCCCGGGTTCGATTCCTGTCAAGGGCATGTACCTTGGTTGCAGGCATATCCCCAGTAGGGGGTGTGCAAGAGGCAGCTGATGGATGACTCTCTCTCATCGATGTTTCTATCTCTCTATCTCTCTCCCTTCCTCTCTGTAAAAAATCAATAAAATATATATATTTTTAAAAATCAATAAAATATATTTTTAAAAAACCATACACACACACACAAAAAAAACAACTCAGCACTAGCACCAGGCTGCCTTGCTTCACAGCTGGGCCTCGCCAGGGCACATTCAAGCCCAATACAAGTAGCAGCTTTGGCAGACCTCTCTGTATCTGTTACCAGGTGGCCCCAGGCAGTGGCTAACTTTGCACTTCCCGGGAGGCCCTAGAGCCAGTGCCCTAGGTGGACAACTTCAGACCACATGAAGAACACACCAGACTACAACTCTACACATCCACAATCAATGCACCCAAGGGGCAGACTCAGTGAGCACCAAAGCCCCACTGAAGCAAGTCCTGCTCCATAGGGGTGCCTCCTATACAGCTGCTCTTCCACTGTAGTCCCAACTGGTCCTCAGCCAATTGACTTTCAGGCCAACAGCAATAGAGGTTCAACTACAAGACTGTACGCTAAGCCCACACAGGGTTGCATCTGGAGTGCCCAGCTCAGGTGACTGGGGAGGCTGAACACTAGGCCCTATGGACACCTACTCATAAGGTCACCCTACCAATTCCAGGAGACTAGAAGCTCTACCTGATACATAGAAACAAACACAAGGAAGCAGCCAGCCGAAATGTGTTACAAATGAAGGAAATGGAAGCAAGGAAACTACTGGATACAGAGTTCAAAACCATGAGTATAGGTTACTTAAGGATCTTCAGGAGAGCTTTAAAGGATTGAGAGAGAACTTCAAGGGACTTAGTGAGACTTTCAAGGATCTTACTGAGAATGTCAAAGATATGAGAAAGGACCAGTCAGAAATTAATCATACACTCACTGAAATAAAAAATAATTTACAGGGATTCAATAATAGATGATTCTGAGAATAAAATCAACGATTTGGAATATGAGGAAGCAAAAATCAACCAGAGGAGCAAAAACTGACAACCCAATTAAAAAATATGAAGGTAGGGTAAGGAGCCTCTGGGACAACTTCAAGCGCACCAACATCAGAATTATGGGGGTGCCAGGAGAAGAGAGAGAGCAAGACACTGAAAACCTATTTGAAGAAATAATGACAGCAAACCTCCCCCACCTGCTGAAAGAAATAGACTTACAAGTCTAGGAAGCACAGAGAGTCCCAAACAAGAGGAACCCAAAAAGGCCCACACCAAGACACATCATAATTAAAATGCCAAGGGTTAAAGACAAAAAGAGAATCTTAAAAGCAGCAAGAGAAAAGCAGTTAGTTACTTATAAGGGAACTCCCATAAGACTGTCATCTGACTTCTCAACAGAAACTTTGTAGGCCAGAAGGGAGTGGAAAGTAATGAAAAGAAGGACCTATAATCAAGATTATTCTATCCAGCAAAGCTATCATTTAGAACTGAAGGTCAGATAAAAAACTTCACAGACAAGAAAATACTAAAGTAGTTCATCATCACCAAACCAATATTACATGAAATGTTAAAGAGTGGTGATGGTGGTGGAGGAGAAGGAGGAGGAGGGGGAGGAGGAGGAGAAGGAGAAAAAAGAAGGAGGAGGAGGAAGAGGTAAAAATATGAACAATAAAATGGCAATAAATGCATAGCTCTCAATAATTGAATCTAAAAATCAAAATAAACAAATAAGGAATCTAATGAGCAAAATAAACTGATGAATAAAATAGAACCAGAGGCATGGAAACATGGAACAAACTGATGAATCTTAGAGGGAAGGGGGGGGGGGGCAAGAGAGATTAACCAATGATTTTATCTATCTATCTATCTATGAAAGCCTCTCCACATATAAAATCCTAAGCAACCGAAGGACCAGCTGCTATGATGCACACTGACCACTAGTGGGCAGACACTCAATGTAGGAGCTGCCCTCTGGTGGTCAGTGCACTCCCACAGCCAACCTCCGATGGATGGCAAACCTCCTAAGGTCCCCCTCCCCAAGCTGGCCGGCCAACCTCCCACAGTCCCTTCCTCCCCACAGCTAGCCAACCTCCTGCAGACACTCCCCCCAGCCAGCTGCCCCCCACCCCCTCCAAATCAGCCCCAATCACCGGCCAGGACAAGGGATCCCACTTGTGCAAAAATTCATGCACCAGGCCTCTAGTGGACATACATGAATTACCAATGGACACAGGCAGTGGGGTGATGACACCTGGGGAGGGGGACAAAGGGGGGAAGAGGAGGAAGGCATCTATAATACCCTCAACAATAACGATTTTTTAGAAAGGAAAGATAAATAGCCCCAGCAGGTTTGCTCAGTGGATAGAGTATCAGCCTGTGTACTGAAAAATACCAAGTTTGATTCTAGTCAAGGGCACACGCTTGGGTTGTGGGCTTGATCCCCAGTAGGGAGTGTGCAGGAGGCAGCCAATCAATAATACTCTCTCATCACTGATTTTTCTCTCTCTCTTCCTCTCACATCTTCTCTGAGATCAATAAAAAAATATATTTTAAAAGAAAGATAAATATAAGTTTTGAAAAAAGGAACAATCAAGAGCTCTTGAAAATTAAAGCTCAATACTTTAAAAATAAGATATTCTGTAACCCAAGGAAATATTAAATACAAAAATCAACTATTACTTTCTTTTATTGTTGGCAGTATTACAGATGTCTCCCATTCTTTCCCACTTACACACCTCTGCTAGCCCCTACCCATCCCTAGGTCTTTATCACCCTACTGCCCATGTCCGTGGCCTATGCATATCCTATATAATAAAGAGGTAATATGCAAATTGAGCATCACTCCAACACACAAGATGGCTGCCCCCATGTGGTCAAAGATGGCCACCCCCTTATGGACGGACACAAGATGGCTGCCACAAGATGGCCAGCTGGGGAGGGCAGTTGTGGGCAATCAGGCCTGCAGGTGAGTGCAGTTGGGGGGGGGGGGGACCAGGCCTGTAGGGGAGGGCAGTTGGGGTGACCAGGTCTGCAGGAGAGAACAGTTAGAGGGGACCAGGCCAGCATGGGAGGGCAGTTAGGGGTGACCAGGCCAGTGGGGGGGTAGGGGGGCACAGTTAGGGGTAATTGAGCCAGCAAGGGAGAGTACAGCAGGGGAGGGAAGTTGGGGGCAACCAGACCTATAGGGGAGGACAGTTAGGGGCGACCAGGCCTACAGGGGAGGACAGTTGGGGTTGACCAGGCTGGCAGCGGAGGGTATTTAGGGGTGACCAGGTCAGCAGGGGAGGACAGTTAGGGGCAATAAGGTCTGCAGGGGAGCAGTTATGCGTTGATCAGGCTGGCAGGAGTAGTTAGGGGGTAATCAGGAAGGCAGGCAGGCAAGTGGAGCCAGCAGTCCTTGATTGTGAGAGGGATCCCTGATTGGAGAGGGTTCAGGCTGGACTGAGTCAGTCAGACAGACAGACACACACACACACACACACCATGCATGAATTTCATGCACCGGGCCTCTAGTAAGTACTTTGATTAGATAAGTTCTTTGATTTATCTCTCCTAGCCTCCCACCCCCCTATATGGAGGTATGTCAGTCTGTTCCATACTTCCATGCTTCGGGTCTTGTTTTGTTGGCCAATTCATTCTGTCCATTAGATTCCACAAATAAGTGAGATCATGTGATATGTCTTCCTTAAATTGGCTTATTTCACTTAGCATAATTGTCTTCAAGTCAGAAAGTCAACTTTAATCTAGATAATAACATGGAAACATGTTTGACTCATCAAATGTTTAAGAAAATACAGGTCAAGCCACAGACTGAGAGAAACTATTCCCAAAACTAGTATTTGACATGGGACTCATATGAACTCCTGCTGTTATCAGAAGTGAGGTTTCCCTTTCCCCACTGAGTACTGGGAGTCGTGTCTATGATATCTCAAAAATAATAATAATAATAATAATAATTTTCTATGGCTGACATAGGAAGATAAATGATTTTTGTCTGCATGGAATCGAATCCTTGGGTTTCTAAGGACCCATTTCCCTTAATCCAGTCCTGAAAGATGTGAGGCTGCAGATTCCGAACTAAAAGCAAAGCCAGTGTGCAGAGTGCCTGTTCCATGCTGGAATTGGGCCCACGTTAGCATCAAGCTCGTTGCAGTCCAACAGTCCATGGTGTGTGGGGTCCACGTGGCTGTGAACCACGGGGGGGATGCAGGAGCCCAGGCCCCTGAAAGCCCCTGAGGAGCCAGGAGCACAGAAGGCAAGAGGGAGGACTCCTTTGTTTAGGAGACTAAGTCTCTCCAATCTTCCCATTCCGGCCAATGACCTGTCCCCAGGTGGGACTGACGGCCAGTACCTTCCCAGTTTCACCCAGACTTTCCTGGTCAGGTGTCTATTCTGCCCTGACGGGTGGTTCCCTGGGGAAGCTGAACAAATGGCTATGGTATTTAGCCTTCCCTTTGCTTCATTCTTCATTCATAACTAGGTTTATTACGGCACCACTATAACTCAATAACGAGAGCAATGGATACGTGTCACAGAAGATGCATATGAAAAGGCGCTCGGCATCCTGAGTCATCAGGAAGATAAATCCAGCTACAATCACAAGATCCCACTCCTGCCATCTGCAGAGTCATTCCAAGAAGTGTCATTCCAGCCCTGGATGGTGGTGAGCTGAGCCCTCTGGCACAGGCTGTTGGAAGTGCAGGTGGCACAAGCCTCAGAGAAGCCTTGGCAGCTTCACACCAGCTCCAGGCCCAGTCACACCCGCCAGGCAGCCATGCAGGACAGGCGCACAGGGTTCAGAGCCGCTCCGCTCAGAACAACCCAAACTCCAGAACAGGCCGAACTGTGGGGCAGAAGCCAGAGCAGCACTCTCCTCCCATATGAACTCCTGCCTGTGCACTTACAATGTGTTTTATTATATGTCAGTCAGTCAGTGCCCAACTTTCCAAGTGTCAAAAAAATAAAGAGAAAACATCCAGAACCAAATGTGAGAAACAGAAGAGAAACGTCAAAACATGGAGACCCCGCTGAAAGTCCTGACAACACAGACCAGGAGGTCAGAGGGAAGGAGAGGAATCAGGAAGGAGGAGGAGATAAAGAAATAGCATTTTCCTGAGCTGAAAGCAGAACCATCCTATAAAATAAAATGCTAATATGCAAACAGACTGAACGGAGGAACGATTGGTCACTATGACGTGCACTGACCACCAGGGGGCACACACGGAAAATGCTGGGTGTCGGCAGCAGGCGGCAGTGTGGAATACGGTGGTATCAGCTACAGTGAGATGGTGGAGCAGGTGAGGGGCACCAGACCAAGGCAGGGCACCATTCACTGTTGTCGGGGTGAGCCTCTAGTCGTTCCTGAAAACTCCCATATGCTGCAGTCCCGCTGGCGCCGGCCACTCGCACTGGAGCCACCACTCACACCTGCTGCCGGCACCTGCCGTGGTCCCAATCACTCGGTGCCTTCAACGGGTTTGAGCAGCAGCTGCAGGCTCGATTGCCCCTCAGGGTTCTCCACCTCTCCCTGCTCCTGAGGGGTAATCAGAGCAGCAGCTACCACTCACACTCGCTACCAGCACCGGCCCCACTCACACCGGCTGCCAGCACTAGCCCCACTCGCCCCCACTGCTGGTGTCAGCTCCAATCGCTCTGCACCATCAGCAGGTGCAAGTGGGGCTGATGAGTGCATGGGAGCAGCGTTGGGAGTGGGGCTCTGGCAGACAGGGGACTAGGGGCCACAGTGGGAGGGGCCGGGCGGGGCATGGAGGATGGGCCAAGACCCACGCTGTGCCCACTGCTGCCTCACAGCCCACAGTTCCTTCCAAGATGCACGAATTCGTGCACTGGGCCCCTAGTCTGTGTGCGCGTGTGCATGCACACGCAAATTATCCCCTCGGGAGTTTGAATGCTTGCTATGACATGTGCTGACTGCCAGGGGGTGGCATGGAACAAAGGAAGGCCCTGACCAGTAGCTGGGGAAGGGAGGCCTCAGCCAGTGGCCAGAAGGTCTGATTGGCCCTGATCACCAGTTAGGCCTATGCACAAATTTCATTCACTGGGCTTCTAGTTTAGAATGGAAAAATGACCCACCACCAAACCAGTTCCAGCGAAATTCAGACCCCTGAGGTCTGAGAGCAAGCCCTGCCCACCTAGGAGGGTTTGTGTGGTTTAATTTTCTTTTTTTTCTTTTCGGGGGGGGGGGGGGGGTTGCACGTCTCATCAGCAATCAAGGGCACAGCCAATGAGGCAGCCTCCTCACAGTGCTGATTCTGATGTGGAACTCTAGCCCCAGACAAACTGATGTCAAACCCAGGTCTGACTCTCAGATGCTGGAGAACTCAAAGGTAACTCTCCTTCTGCACAACACAAACGAGTGAGTGTGGCAAGCTGTGCCCACCACCAAATGTAGCGATAGGGCAGTGCCAGCCACCAAACGTGGCCATGGGGCTGTGCCTGCCACCGAATGTGGCTTGGTGTTATGGTCACCACTGAACGCGGCTGTGGGGCTGTGCCCACCACCGAACGTAGCCGTGGGGCACCCCTGCACCATCCCTGCAGGGCAGCTGGCTCAGGACAATGACATTTCAGTGTCAATCCTTCCATCGCTTCTCGGCCTTTTGGCTAAGATCAAGTGTAGTATCAGTGTCAATCCTTCCAAAGGCCTGCCCACGGATTCTCCAGGAAACTCAGACTTGCTTACCGTAGAAACAGAACTGTTTTTGCCAATATTTCAACACTAGCCAGCAGCAAAGTAAAGGATTTCATTGTGGTCTCAGATTTGTGTTATATAAATAGCATAACTGACAACAACGAAGAGGGAGGAAGGTGCCCAGGACATGCTAGGCTTGTTCCCTGACCGACACAGGCCAGTGGTGACAAGGACATGGGTATGATGTGGAAGCCAGCACTCTAGACAGCGCCTCTCAAGAGAGGGTGGGGGAGAAGCAGGAGAAACAGACCTTATTGTATGTTCTAAGCCACAGCTATTTTTACCTACGTGACACACTGCTTGGTAATTTAAAAGGTCAATTGGTGAGTGCTGCTCAGTGTCTCCACCCCTCGAGCTGGCCCAAATCCTTGACTCTGCTGATCGCCATGCCATCAGGGCCTCCATGGAGGCAGCTGGCATTGTCACTGCTGTGGGATGAACGCATTCCCTGGCTTCTGGCACGGCTGTGGTCACAACCCAGGGCAGGAGGGAAGCTGCTGGTCTCTGCGGGCCCTCAGATCCGGCAGCCAGGTTGCTCCTCAGGTGCAGTGGGGAAAGGTGCTCTGCTGCTCACAGGGCCTCGCTCTGTCCATGCCCCCAGACAGGTGGGCAGCCACAGACCAGCCTCCCTGCCAACAGGCCCTGATGCTGTCGGGATTAGAGGCTCCTATTCCCCCAAAGACAGAGAGAGCCAATCAGATTGAAAGGAGAAATCAGGGTGGACAATGCTGGCTTTCGTCTCCACAGAAAGAACGCCAAGGCAGTTGCAAATGTCACTTTGTCCCAGCATCACCCTCAGAGCGCAGGCAGCGAGGGAGTGAGTGCTCCGGTCAGAGGGCCAAGCTGGCCAGGAATGGCAGCCCTGAGTGTGAAGGCCCTCCCGCGTGGCTCAGGAGGCGCCAGCCCCACCCCAACATTCCCGCCCTGAGGCTGAGAACAGACCCAGAGGCCACCTCCGCTCGTGGCCAGTCCCGTGGCCATCTCCTTCCAGCTAGGCAAAGCCACCAACCCCATGAGGACAGAGCTGCCTAGGGACCCCAAGTCCAGCCAGGATATGGGATCCACACACACAGGGCAGAGGAATAAGCAGCGAGGCGGAGTGTGTCCAGAATGAGCACAGCGTCTGGGATGACAACCTGGCCTGGGACCTCTCTCTGGCCCCATTACATCATAAATCAAACCAGAAAAGCTTAGAGATCCATCGCTTATACAGGGAAGCCAGCCCAGGATGGGACTCCGGGTGTCAAGTCAGCTCAGACCCCGCAGCTGCAGGGGCAGGGTCGGCTGGCCCAGGAATGGAGCTTTAGGGACAGGGCTGGCCTGGCAGAGAGGGCACAGCTTCATCCGCCAAGATCCCTGCTCCTGGTGGGCATCCACTGGCCCACCTCAGTTACTAGACTGTCTCTGAGGCTCTGGGTTGCAGGTCTGGGCTGTGGATAACCTCACGGGAGCAGACAACAGCCAAGAAAACAGAAAAACATGCAATTACACCATGCCTAAAAAAGGGGGAGGGGAAGGTGGCAGCATCCGCCGGGGACACCCTTGGGCCAAGGAGAAGTCCCCAGGACCTGGGCGGAAGGCAGGGCAGGTATCCCGGGGGGAAGTATCCCTTAGCAGGTGTGAGGTCGGGGAGAGCAGGCCACCTGTGGTTTATGTCCTCAGGGGCCACTGGGAGGCTGGCAGCCTGATGTGGGCTGTCCTGGCCCCAGCTCCCACCAGGGCCACCAAGGCAGAGACCTCGAGAGAGTGATATCTCACACTTTCAGGCTGTGACTCGTACCCTCCAATATTTACTGCCGTTTTAAAAATAAATTCACTTCTTTTAAACCCAAGTGCTTTCCTATCTTATCTGAGCAATAAAATATGTGAAATCACAGGTGAGTGGTATATGCTTTTTGTTTTTTTTTAAATCACTTTTTATTTTTCAATTATAGTTGCCATACAATATTATACTAGCTTCAGGTGTACACCCCAATGGTTTCTTGCTCCCTCTCTTCTCCTTCTGGCACCTCCAAGATACGAATGTTGGTATGCTTAAAGTTGTTCCAGAGGCTCCTTACACTATTTTTATAATTTTGGATTCTTTTTTCTTTTTGCTCTTCTGATTGGGTGATTTTTGCTTCCTCCTATTCTAAATTGCTGATTTGATTCTTGGCATCTTCTACTCTACTGTTGACTCCCTGTAAGTTATTCTTCATTTTAGTTAGGGCCTCCTTCATTTCTGACCAGTCCTTTTTTATGTTGTTGATGTTGTTGATGTTTTCACTAATTTTCTTAAAGTTCTTAGTAAGCAACCATTGTTTTAAACTCTGTATCTGATGGTTTGCTTGCCTCCATGTCACTTAGTTCTTTTTCTGGAGTTTTATTCTTTTCTTTCATCGGTGAGGTGTTCCTTTGTCTCCGAATTTTGGCTGGTTCCCTGTGTTTGTTTCTATGTTTTAGGAAGAGCTGCTTTGTCTCCTGGGACGGGTGGAGTGGCCTTGTGTAGAAGGTGTCCTGAAGGGCCCAGTGGCTCAGCCTCCCCATCACCTGAGCTGGCACTCTAGATACACCCGTGTGGGCTGTGTATACTGTCTTGTTGTAGTTGGACTTAACTGCTGTTGGCATCACCAGGAGGAACTGACCTCTAGGCCAATCAGCTGTGAGGCCCAGCTGGGACAGAGGAGGAGCTGTGAGGCCGGCTGGGACAGAGGAGGAGCTGTGATGCAGGAGCTGGTTCTATGGAGCAGCATGCTTCAGTGGGGCTTTGGTGCTCACCGAGTTCACCCCTTGAGCGTGTTGCTTGTGGATGTACAGAGTTGCAATCTGGAGTGCTCTGAAGGTGACCATGGGCTCTGATCACCCGGCATGAGCTACAAAGCAATTTGCAGATGGCAGCTAATTGTGTTGGGCTTGTAGGTGCCCAGGAAAGGCCAATCTGTGAACCACGGCTGGCTGCTGCTAGTGCTGGGCCCAGAGCTACTCACTGAGAGGTACGCGCATGCTGAGGCCAGCTGCTGCTTGTTGGAGAGACTTTAGGAAAATCTGAAGCCTGAGCCAGGACAGGCCATTCATATAGAAAAACCACTGGAAACAGCTTGGGGGGGGGCTGCAAATTTGGGAGGGGCAGGGTCTCAGAATCACCAGGGCAGAGCAAACAGTGTGGGCCAGGTTGATGTAGACTCAGATATGGCACCTGCCTGTGGGCTTTGTGGTTGGGAGGGCTCAGCAAAGGAGCAATGGCCTCTGCCAGCACTTTGGTCCAAGAGAAAGCTGCCCCCACAGCTCTTATCCTGATGCCAACAACTCAGTTCCTCCTGTATGTCCCTGGTTCTTTTCAAACTCCTGCCCCCCGTGGAGCTCAGAAGCAGTGAGTCTGAGTAAGTCCATCAGCAGCCTCCGTCACTCAGCCATAATCCCCACTGGTTTGTCCAGCCCCAAGGGACAGGGACTCCTCTTCCTGGTACTAGAGCTCTGGGCTGATGGCTCTGCTGTGGGACTGGGACCCCCTGCTCCTCGTGGGGGACCTCCATCACCAAGATCTCCTTCCGGATTAAAATAAAATGGCACACGTGGATGTCGGACTAACCCATTCCGCCCCTCCTACCAGTCTCAATGTGCTTTCGTCTTTAATTCTCTAGTTGTAGGGCTTCCATTCAGCCAGCTTTCAGTGGTTCTGAATGATGGTGGTTCTGCAGTCGAGTTGTACTAGTGATTTTAATGTGGCTGTGGGAGGAGGCAAGCACCTAGGTTAACTTAGGACACCATCTTGCCCTCTTATGGTACAAGCTTTTTCTTTTTTCTAATTCACGTTTAAAATAAAGGCATTGTCATTAAAACAAGTGGTCCCCAGGAGTCCTCTGGCCACTGCTACCACTGAAGACATGCCCCTTCCCTCTGCTATGTCTCCCCCTCACCCCAGCAGGCCTGAGGAGAGCCCGCTGGGCAGGGGCTGAGGGTAAAATCTTGTGAACAGGCAGCTCAGGGAGGGCGAGGCACGCCAACACTCACAGCTTCCCTGTCACGGAGCCAACGAGGTTATCATTCCCAGAGGACAGCCGGATGCGCTCCCCGGCTCCTCACAGCGTTTGTGAACACTGCCCTTAGAGAGGGAAGGCGCACCAATCCCTGCAGACCCGTGTCTTCAGGGGCCTTCGCTCTTTAAAAGCCATGCTGGGCCCCGGCAGTGTGGCTCAGGGGTTGAGCATGGATCCATGAACTGGGAAGTCATGGTTCTATTCCCCATCAGGGCACATGCCCACGGTGCACACTCAGTCCCCAGGAAAGGGCGGGCAAGAGGCAGCCAGTCAATGATTCTCTCCCATCACTGATGTTTCTCTCTCTCTCTCCCCCTCTCCCTTCCTTACTCTGAAATCAATAAACACATTTAATAAATAGAAATGTTCTTAAGCGTAATGAAAGCCATGGGTCACGGACCCCTGTGCTTCCCTCCGAAGGTAGAGTCCTCATGAGCCAGCGGTGAGCTGGCCCCGCTGCCCTCGGTAGGAGGCTGTGCACATGGCAGCTGGATCACTGCTCCGTCTCGGTCTGTGTCGTTATAAAGGAGCCATCTCCAGCATTCTGTAAATGTTGGCATTACTTTAATGCTCTGAAACATCCCCAGGGCTCCTGACAGTCTCTCTGGCCGTTCTGCAAACACGTGAAAGAAACCACAGCCCAGACCCACATTTCCACCCGCAGACCTAATGGAATGGTTTTCCACCGGCCGCACTTCTCTGCTCCAAGTCAGGGCTTACTGCAATCTCCATGGTCACACAGCCCTGATGGCGGCGTTTCTGGATGAGTTACCAGACAGATAACAGATGTGCCTGAACATGCACCTCTCCCAGCTGCGTCACACACCACCCACAGTGCACCTTCTCGTCGCCAGGAGTTCAGGCCAGCACTGCCTCTTGCTGGGGGCTCCCGTCACGTCGGCCCGCAGGCGGGTGAGGGAGCAGACACACCCGAAGCAGAGCTGTCAGGACTCAACCTGAGTGTGTCCCCAGCCGCCAGGAAGTACCATCAGGGCCTCCTCAGTGCGGCTGTCAGCCCACCCCAGGCTCCCCTGGGCCCTCCGTGATGGACATCGGGGATGAGGTCTCTCTCCACCCCCACCGAGCCATGGGCCATGATCAACCTGCAGGGCCTCCCACCTCAGCCTGCCCAACCCCTCACCGTGGGCACAGACAGGGCATTGCTGGAAGCCACGGAGCGGGGCCGGGCTGAGGAGGAGCCAAGAGTGGGGAGGGAGGCTGCCAAGTCTCTGAGCTGGCAGTGTGGGGTGGGGAGCGTTGGTTCACAGTGCACCCCCAGGGGCAGGAGCAGACTGGGAGGCCGTCCACCCACCAAACCTGCCCCAGGGACCGCAGGCCGCACGCGGGCCACTGCAGCCCTGAACCAGACGCAAGGCGGTCCCGGGCAGGGACGGAGTCACAGAGGAGTCGGTTTCCTCAAGGCCTCTCGGGTGGGATGAGGGAACCTCGAGGCCAGGACAGCAGTCACCACACAGGACCAGGCATCACAGGGGGTTTCTCGCATCAGCTCTAACCCCAGCAGGCCATCAAGTGTGAAACGCAGGCAGGAGCATGCGCACTGGCCACTCCCCCTGGGATGACCAGGACACGGAGACCCCCAGCAAGAACATCAGCACTCACCCAGGGCGGCACTCACACGAAGGCTGCACAGTGGCCACTCCTGTAGGTGACCACACCACGAAGGGCCACCCCAGCCCAGGCCCTGGGGACCCCTAAAGACAGATGTGGACACACCATGGGCAGAGGATCATGCTTGTAGGGAGAGGTGGGGCAGGACAGTCAATACCCCACACCCCAGCTCAACTCTTTGGGGTGGGGCCAGTCAAAAGCATCTGCCCAAAGGCTGGGGAACCCCAAATTAGTAAGGTTCTTATGACAGTCTGCTAAATTCTGTCGACCCTCCCCGAGAAAGCACACTTTCCTCCCCCGCACACACCCTCCCCCAGTAAAAGCTCAGACCTGCAGCTCCAGTGCTCATGATCAGAGGGCAGGGACCTGGTGTCTCTGGCTACAGGAGGCCCTGTCTGCCAACCCTCTGAGCCCCACATTAAGTCACCTAGACCTCACTCTTCGGTCCAGAGGCCCTGGGCAGCCTGAGCCACCTACCACCAGACCTAAGGTGACCCGTGTTGACTGAGTGGAGATGCTGCAGGCCTGAACATCCACAATGCCTCCTGGGCCAGACACTGTGCCGGAGTATGTTAGGGGCTGGGGCATCAACAGATAAACCAGCCCACGTGGTCAGGGCCACAAGGACCACAGAGGCCCAGGGCAGGTGAGGTAAGGCTCTGCAGCTCACATCTGGCCCCACCCTGTGAACTAACTTCTTGGTTCTTCCCCAAGTTGGCAGCAAGAGCCTTGGGGCCACATTCCAAACCAGACAGCAATCACACAGTGCCGATGATGTGCTGAGACACCAGCTCCATGTCTGACTCCACACTCAGCACGTTCTCCCCTAGAGCTCTGTAGTCCAAGACAGTCGCTATGAGCACTTCGCAGGCACTGGTCCGCACAAAGACACACACTGGACTGCGACTTTCACAAGGCAGTCTGTCTCAGTGTCAGCATAGGCACGGGACTGGGAGCTGAGATGCTGGACAAGCTGAGGTCTGACAGGGCCTGCAGAGGGAGGTCTCGGGGAATGCCCAGGCTTTTCCTTCTAGTCCAGGAGATAACACCAAACAGCAGAAAACCAAGAGGAAAAACCAGACAATAGCAACAAATCCCCCGAGGATTCAAATATTGCAGTGAACAGACACAGGCTGTACATTACTGTGATCGGTGTGGTTAAGAAAATAGAGAGCAAGATGGACAAGTTCACCAGAACTGACAGCTGCGAGATAAGAATAAAATTAGCCCGGCCAGTGTGACTCGGAGGTAGATCATCGTCCCATGCACCAGGAGGTCACGGTTCGATTCCCAGTCAGGGCACATGCCCGGGTTGTGGTTCAATCCCCAGTAGGGGGCATGCAGGAGGCAGCCAATCAATGTTTCTCTATCATTAATGTTTCTTTCCCTCTCCCTGAAATCAATAAAAACTTTTTAAAGTCTTTTAAAGAATCAAATGAAAGCTGGAACTAAGAAAAGAAACTCAAAAATGAGTTTAACAGAAGATTATACATAGCTGAAAATAGGATCAGCAAACTGGAAGACATGTCAGTAGAAAATATAGAAAGTGAAATGTGGAGAGACAAATGGATGGAAAACATGGCAAAGAAGATTAAAAAAAAACATACAGAACACAGTGAAAAACTCCAACCCATGTATAAATGAATTTTTGGAAGAAGAGGGCATGAAAAATAGAAGAAATGCAATATTTAAAATAATGCCCCAAAGTTTTGCAAAACTGAAATTCAAGATGTGTTATAAACTCCAAGCAAATTAAATACAAAACAAACAAACAAACAAAATAACAAAAAAACACCACATCCATACCAAGCCATATTACAATAAAAAAACAAACAAAAAACCTCCTGAAAACTGAAAACACAAAGTCTTGGACACAGAGTCACAAAAGGCAGGCAGAGGGGATGGGGTAGAAAGAGTACAATGTTCTAGGACCTGTGAGTTTATATCAGACTTTAATAATCAATGCTGCGGTCTCTAGTGGAACCATTAAGAAAACTGTAAAAGAATGCCTAACAAGCTTTCTAAGTGCAAGCTCTAAACTACCCAAAGCCTGGAGCTCCAAGAATGGTTCGTCCCATCACTGGGCAGACACCTCTGAGACCACACCTCAGCTGTTAAAATCACTACTATGTGGACACACAGTATACAATAAAATAATGACCAAAAATTACAAATAAACAGTGAAAGGAGCATGCCAGCCAGGGACCCTGCTCTCTGCCATCCTCCATGCTCCCCTCTCCAGCTGACCCGCCTCACAGCGGCCGGTCTCCCGGTGTGCCCAGGCAGAAGCACAACCACCCTTGCTGCCCTGATGACCCATGGGGAGATGGCGTGTCTGTCCTTCCCTAAGAGCAGAACAGAAGCCCAAATCCAACACTGAGCCACGTGCAGGGGGCTCTCTTCCTGGAAGGGTGTTTGCTCCCCGGTGATGGTAAAGCCTCCGCCGTCTCCTACAAAGGCTGTCCGGCACCCCACAGGGCTCTCCGCCTCCGCCTGGTGGCTCTTCGCCAACAGCTGCGAACAACCAAGGCCTGGGGGCCACTCTGAGGTGTGGCACCATGTGTGCTCAAGGTTGGGAGAGCTGGCGAGGGGAGGCGGGGGAGGAACGCCCCCTCCTCAACATCCTCCTCTCTCTCCCTCAGGCAAACATATGATGGCCATGACCTACTGAACAGCCACACGCCAGGCCCACAAAGATGGCGCAAGACAAGGTCTCTGTCCCTGGGGCTCACCCTTAAAAGCCTCGCACGTGCATCTAAGGCTCAGGGAGGCTCAACGCCCCCAAGTGCAGGTCAGGTGTGACCACCAGCCAGCCTGGCTCTTTCTGCCTCTAGATGTGCAGGGGCTGAGTGTCCCAAACCCTAGGGGACCACAGGAGAGGGGGCGATACGGGGCCTGACTGAAGCAAGCAGGTCTCTGTCAGACAGTGACACTGAGGGGCCGCCCTCTGGACACTGGCCTGCTGATGCCGCGCAGTGAGCACACCAGGCAGGCACGCTGCACCAAGCACAGTGTCGGGAGCAGCTCTGCCACCCACAGCCGGTGCTCCCTGACCGACCTCCCAGCAGCTGACCCAGCCGGGAAGGAAAGCCCTTTTCTCTGTAGGCCCCTGCAGGGTCTGGGGAAGCCCCACCATGACGGATGAGAGCAAATTAGCAAATGAAGGCATGAATGAATGAAGGAGCAAGTCAAGTGAATAAAAGAATGAAACGTGAGATGGATTCCTGAGATAAGCGAGGGACCGGAGGCTGCACAACAGCCAGGGAGAAACCAGCACATTGTGAAGGCCCAACCACATCACACAGCACATAGAACACCATGCCATGTGCCACACGCCACGCATGAATCACACATCCTGTCACAGCACGCAGGCTGTCAGCGACGGTGGACCTTTTTTCCGGTAAGATCGGGGTGATTCCCATTTATTCTTTCCTGTCCACATCTTCCAAGCAGCACATCCCGAAGAGGCAGAGGAATACCTACCAGTGATCAAGGAAGACTTACAAATGGCGGTGAAGCCCTTACCTCATGTCCACCAGACAGGTGAGGGCCAGCATCTGCTGAGCCCCACCGCCACCTCAGCCCCTGGGAAGATGGCCACCTGGAGGCTGTCCCCAGGGAACGTCATTCCTCATCCGTGCATCCCCTAAACCAATCACCTCAGGACAGGCACATCTGTCCTATCCTGCACAAACAGAAAAGGGATACAATGGAATAGTGGGCTCCCAGGCCCAGAGCCTGCCCCCGCTCAGCACCCCACACAGAGGGACCCTCCCAGGCCCAGAGCCTGCCCCCGCTCAGCACCCCACACAGAGGGACCCTCCCAGGCCCAGGGCCTGCCCCCACTCAGCACCCCACACAGAGGGACCCTCCCAGGCCCAGGGCCTGTCCCCGCTCAACACCCCACACAGAGGGACCCTCCCAGGCCCAGGGCCTGTCCCCACTCAGCACCCCACACAGAGGGACCCTCCCAGGCCCAGGGCCTGTCCCCACTCAGCACCCCACACAGAGGGACCCTCCCAGGCCCAGAGCCTGTCCCCACTCAGCACCCCACACAGAGGGACCCTCCCAGGCCCAGAGCCTGCCCCCGCTCAGCACCCCACACAGAGGGACCCTCCCAGGCCCAGAGCCTGCCCCCGCTCAGCACCCCACACAGAGGGACCCTCCCAGGCCCAGAGCCTGTCCCCGCTCAGCACCCCACACAGAGGGACCCTCCCAGGCCCAGAGCCTGTCCCCGCTCAGCACCCCACACAGAGGGACCCTCCCAGGCCCAGGGCCTGCCCCCGCTCAGCATCCCAGACAGAGGGACCCTCCCAGGCCCAGAGCCTGTCCCCGCTCAGCACCCCACACAGAGGGACCCTCCTAGGCCCAGAGCCTGTCCCCGCTCAGCACCCCACACAGAGGGACCCTCCCAGGCCCAGAGCCTGTCCCCGCTCAGCACCGCACACAGAGGGACCCTCCCAGGCCCAGGGCCTGTCCCCGCTCAGCACCCCACACAGAGGGACCCTCCCAGGCCCAGGGCCTGTCCCCGCTCAGCATCCCACACAGAGGGACCCTCCCAGGCCCAGAGCCTGTCCCCGCTCAGCATCCCAGACAGAGGGACCCTCCCAGGCCCAGAGCCTGTCCCCGCTCAGCACCTCACACAGAGGGACCCTCCTAGGCCCAGAGCCTGTCCCCGCTCAGCACCCCACACAGAGGGACCCTCCCAGGCCCAGGGCCTGTCCCCGCTCAGCACCCCAGACAGAGGGACCCTCCCAGGCCCAGGGCCTGCCTGCCTGTCCCCTGCTCAGCTGCCCAAGGACGTGGGCCTGGGTCCTGGCTGCAGACCCCGGGAACGAGGCTGGCGCAGGTGAAGCAGCACTAATGCGGGCCAGTGGGTCTCGGGCAGCCTGGAGCACACATCACCCTGGGCCAGGAGGTTTGATGGGACCTGGGCCCTCTGCCCACAAGGAGAGTGCCTGCCTTCAGCTCACCCATAGCGGGGCCCTCGGAGGCAGCAGTCTTGCCCTTGCAGGTGCCCAGATCAGTCCCAGGCAGGAGGTACCCTCTCCCCCTCCAGCCCTCACAGGGCACCTCACCCCAGAGCCGCTTCCCTCCAGGAGCACAAAGCCCCTCCTCCACCCCCTGTGCCCCCTGAACCCACAGGCACCCACGACGCCCCAGCTCAGGACCTGCACTGGCCCCATCGGCTTCCTGGCCGGACACAGCACCCTCCTTCCTGGGGCCGGCGCAGCGGGGGCTGATGTTAAGGCAGGAGGTGCCTCTCCCAGCCGCCTGGCCTTCCTGTCTTCCTGAGGATGCACAGAGCACTGCTGACGGTGGGAGGGGGGTGCTCTGCCCCCTACACCCGCTCCCTCGCCTGCTTTCAACATTCCTCAGGAGCCAAGTGAAGCGGGCTGCGGAGGGGCACCCGAAGCCTCTGTCCCGCCTCCACCGCACCCCGGGCTCCGGGAGCCCTCCGAAGCCTCGCGGCGGTGTCTGGACGCCCTGGACGCGAGTCACCGTCACAGGAAGAACGCCATCCCGGGGTGCCCGCGGGTGACGAGGCTGTGCAGGCTCAGGGCGTCAGGAGCGGAGCGGCGAGGGGGCGCAGGCTGGCTTTACCCTCGCCAGAGTGAGGGGAGAGCAGGCCGAGTTCAGGGCGGGTGAGGGGGGGTATCCTTCCTGCCCGGTGAGGCGGGAGGCGCAGGGCCACGCGCCGCTGTGCCCGGCAGCACCGTGGCCGGGCTCTCCCCGCAGAGGGTGGCGGCCCCCAGCTGCCTCAGTGCCACCTTTGGTGTCTGTTCTGTAAGTGGCTTCAGGGTTTGCACAAACATGCTCACTGGATACAGATGCCAGTACTTACACCCACAGCCTCCGCCCCCAAGCCCCAGGCTCCCGGCCGGTCAGAGGGTGCTGGCCCGGACTGTGCTGCGGGGCAGAGCCCACCTCGGAGCTGCCGAGAACGAGCAGGGGACCCCCAAGGGTCATGGGGGCCGTCCACGTCTGAGCCAGGCCACGTGGCTCAGCGTCAATCTATTAACCAGGAGGTCACGGTTCGATTCCCGGTCAGGGCACAGGCCCGGTTTGAGACTAGATCCCCAGTGAGGGCGTGCAGGAGGCGGCCAATCAATGATTCTCTCTCATCACTGTTGTTTCTCTTTCTCTCCCTCTCCCGTCCTCTCTGGAATAATCTATAATAATAAAAAGCGTAACATGCTAATTCGACCAGACGTCTTCACAGATGAAGCCAGGGCTTCGAGGGAAGCCCAGGTCCCGGTGCCTGCCGGCAGCCAGAGGGAAGCCAGCCCGGGTCCCGGTGCCTGCCGGCGGCCAGAGGGAAGCCAGCCCGGGTCCCGGTGCCTGCCAGCGGCCAGAGGGAAGCCAGCCCGGGTCCCGGGTGCCAGTGGGAAGCTGGTGCCAGCAGCCAGGGGAAGGAAGACCTGCTCTTGCACGAATATGGTGCATCAGGCCTCTAGTTTAAAAACATATTTTTAATATATATTAATATATATTTTAAATAATAAATATATTTAAAAGAAAAGGTAAACATGGGAGACTCCTGGTGGTACCTGGGAGATTTGTCAGTCCTTGTCCCCACTCCCTGGCCTATTGCAAGAGCCAAGCTGACGTCAGAAATAGCAGCGCTGGGTTCTGGCCCTCAGCCCACATGGACGCACCAGGTGTGACCTACAGGGCGGCCAGGCCAGGCACAGGCACTCCGGCAGCCCATGGACCCCTACAAGAGGCCGGCACCCCAGCAGGTGAAGACACGGCAGGAGCGGCGCTTGGCAACCCCTAGGGACTGGCACTCAGCTGCCTTCACAGCCTTCCCCCCAAAACGAGGGGAGGCTGTGAGGACCGGAGCTGCTCACGCTGAACTTCCTGTTCCCCTCCCATAGCGGCGGCGCCCTGAGCACCGTCCTGGCACCCACTCCGCGGGGGCCGGCCTCGGCCCCAACGCTGGCTCTACCACCCCTGGCCCTGCCAAGTGGCTGCCCCCTCCCTGGAGCTCCAATGAAGGACACCCAGGAACTCACCGCTCCCAGCCAAAGCCCAGGTGTGCCGAGCCAGACAGCGTCATCTGGGCATCCCGGTGGCACCCTGCAAGGGGTGAGGCGGGCCACAGCAGGTGCAAACCCTGGCTAGCATGGCTGCTCCCAGCTGCCAGGACAAGAATGAGTGGGGGAAGCAGCCCTGGCACCCAAAGAAAGGGGCCCACAGGGCAGGGGAAGGCCGCGGAGGCAGGTCCCTCTGTGTCCTTGGTCACATCACAGCAGGGGCTGACTGCCTGGCGTGTGTGAGGCTCCACGCGCGTCTCCAGGGGCCTGGGCGCTGCCGATGAGCTGTGTCCCGGCCACCAGCTCGGGCTCAGCGGCTGTCAGGCCCCCCTGCCAGCTCCCCGCTCGGGACCCTGTCACTGACCAAACCCACAGCACACCGTGACCACGTCATCTGCTGTCCCAGATGCCGCCTGCCCTGGGGGAGGGGCACCTCTAAGGAACTCACAGAGAAGGGGGGGCCGCAGGCAAGGTACCCCCGGAGCAACGGCTTCCTTGCAGGCTGCCCTGCGCTCTTCCTGTGCTCACTCAAAAAGCAGGAGACAACACCAAAGATAAAATAAAATCCGCGGTGCCAAAAATACCTCCCCATGGGGTGAGGAGCAATGCCAGCTTCCACAACAGCAGTGGTTGCTATGGATACGGGCTCTAGCCAGCAGGGGGTGGGGACAGCGGAGACAGGTGAGGGAGAGGGGACAGAAATGGGGGAGGAAAGAGAGATGCACAGACCAAAGGTGGAGGGAGAGGCAGACAGGGGAGAAGGACAGACCCCGAGGCAGAGACTGGGGAAGGGGACAGGGATGGGCAGAAATGGGTAGAGGGGGGCAGGGATGGGGAGGATGGCTAGATGTGGGCAGAGATATGACATGGGTGGGGGAACAGAGCAGTGATGGGGAAGGCAGATGGGGCGGCACAGGAAGTGCTGGCAGGAGCAGGAGAGACTGTCCATGAGCGGGAGAAGGGCCTGCCCTCTGCCCGGTCACCAGCACCTCTGCCAGGGAGCGCTGCCTGCACAGAGAGGGGCCAGAGCACTAACGCTCGTACCCGGAGGACACGCGTCTCCCACAGACATGAACACGCCGACGTGAGCGCCGGGGTCAGACACATCCTGGACTCCCGCTCCCTCACCAGCGCCATCACACGCAGGCTCTCTGCGGTGGGGTGGCCGGACCGCCCGCAGCCGCAGCCGGCCTGCTCCCGGACACCGCCAGGCAGGGCGATGGCGCCGAGGAAGAGCCGCGTGACGCAGGCCCCCTACCCCTCCTGCCGCCGCACCCAGCCCGGCACACAGGTTGTGACGGTGGACAGGGTCTGTGTGCCCCTCCCCCAACCCCAGCGGCCAGGCCTCAGCAGGAACTGCCAGGACAGAACCCCGAGTCCTCCTGCCCAGGCCCGGTCCAGCCACCCGCCAGGGGCTCCAGGCAGGGTGCTCCCGGAGCCCTGGTGTGCTCCCCAGCACATGCGGCCTTCGAGGCCTGCCTTCCTTCCGCCATCCCTGCCGGCGGGTCCCCGCAGGGGTCACGGCCACCTCTGGGCAATGCTCCTGGCACCTCCCACACAGCGCCCAGACCCTGCTGCTGTTTCCATACCCTCCTCTGAGGCCCACAATGGCCCGGCACCACTGACCAGGCCCGAGGTTAACACCCCCCCGAGGCCTCAGGCGAGCCCTCCTCTCCAGCTCTTACCCGGACACACCCACCCAGCCCCCTGTCCCAGGAACCTGGCCTGCAGGCCATGCCAGCTGCCACCAATGGCTGGCTCAAAGCTGGCCTTGTCCACGGTGCCCTGTGCCCAGCACAGGCAGCCTCTCTGCCCGGCACTCTCCAGGCCCTGTCCTGTGGCCAGAGCAGCCTGAGGAGCAGTCAGGCGTGGCTGCCTCCTAGGGCTTTGTGGGAAGCAGGCCCCTTGGCCAGTTCTGGACAGTACCACGACGTTCCTTGGCATCTTCCGCCACCACGCCTCCCCTGCTCTCCATGCCCTCCTAAAAGTCCAGGCCCACCGTGCAGCCCAGGTCATCTTCCCTCACGGGGCCTCCATCACCTGGCCGTCCCCTGGGCCCTAGGCCTGGCCACAGCAGCTGCCCCCAGGCTCCCTGCCAGCCTCCCAGGGCCAGGCAGCTCCAGGCTTCACACCATATGTCTAGGCAGTGCCGCCATCTCTTTTATCTTTTCCTTTCCTTCTGTAAGTGAAGAAGAAAGGTCTGGGTGGCCACACCAGCTGCATCCCCAGCTACCATAGCCCTCTGCCACTGCCCACCCAGACCTTTGTCCAGTGGGCCCGGCCTGCGTCCCCTCCTGGCTGCCACACCTTTCCCTGGGCCACACCGCAACCCCCTGCTGGTACCCCAGTCCAGCTTTCGCGCCCCAGTGGACACATCCACCAGGATGCTCACGGCCCAGACAGTGCCTCCACAGGATCGGGGCTGAGCTCCAGGGGCACCGGCCAAGGCAGCTGACTGACTCTCTGACCCAGGCCCCACAGCCAGGGCTGCAGCAGGACTCAGCAAGAGGGGGCTGCACAGGCCGGCAGGACCTGGGAGCGTCCAGAGATCTGTGCTGGCAGCAGGGCCATTCCCAATGACACTCAGTCTTTCCAAACCGGCCGCCCCGCCTCCGCCGAACGGTACCTGCATGTTCCTTCCCAAAGAGAAACACGACAGAAGCCTTTTGTTGAAAGGCCATCAGCCATAACATCCGCCTTCCTGGTTCCTGCCCTGTCTCAGGAGGAAGCCTCTGCTGCCCGGCCGGGCCCGGGCCACGCCGCCAGCACCCGGGCCTCCAAGGGCTCGCCGTTCCCACCAAAGCACCCGGGGCAGGCAGAACTCCAACCTGACAAGCAACCCGGGACACCACGGCCCCCACACCTGTCCATGCAGCAGCCAGTGGGCGGGAAGCCAGGGCCGGGCGCCACGGCTGCCACACATGGGCCACGGGAGCAAGACCACACAGCGTCCCTGCAGCAGCCCACCAGGCCCACCGGCCACTGGGCACTGACCCCTGTACTGTACTGTCAGGCGCCCACCCCAAGCCTGGACCCCTGGCTCCTCTGAGGCCTCCCAAGACCGGGACCGAGGGTATGTCCCCCTGTGAGCCTGAGGGTGCGCCCCCCGGTGACCTCTGGCCCAGCACAGGAACGAGGGGCAGCTGGCGGGCTGACTGCTCACCTTGCCAGACCTGGAAGGCCCGCCCCGCTGCACACAAAAGGCCTGTCTCAGGAACATCCGGAAAGGGCTCCAGAGGCCTCAGCTCGCCCTCCAGAACAGAGCAGCCTTTGTGTCTTATCGTCACCTCATCGCATCCTCACACAGGCGGGCGCCACTCCAGGCCCCCGGCCCGAGCCGGACCAGCCAGCACCTGCGTCCGGCCCCGTGAGGGCAGGTGGTCCGGCGGGGCCTGTGGGGCGGGTCCGCGCCCCTGTCACCTAGACACGAGCCTGCAGGCTGCTGCCACCCACCTTGCCACTGGGGCGCAGACACAGCCCCTGCTCCTCCGCGCCCCGCCCCCGCCAGGGATGCCAGAGTGGAAACTGCCAAGGGTCCGACAACAGGCGGATGGACAGCAGACTGTGGAGGTCCACACGGCGGCCACGGGACCGACTGCCCACTGCTCAGCCGGGCCGAGTCCCACCTCGACGTGCATGGCGGCAGGAAAGGCCACGCTCATGACCCACGAGCAGGAGGCAGGAGCTCAGGGTCCACGGGCAGAGAGCGGCCTGCGCCGGGCCGGGCCCCGCCTCCCTGCGAGGGCGCAGCACACCCACCCCAGGCCCCAGCAGCTTCGCTCTAAAACCGCGAAGTGCATGCCTCTGTCCCGCAGTCTTTTTATTGGTCTCGGAGACGAGGAAGAGGGAGAAGCATCAATGATGAGAGAATCATCTGTCAGCCGCCTCCTGCACGCCCCCTACTGGGGATCGAGCCCGAGGCCTGGGCTTGTGCCCTGACCAGGAATCAAACCTGACCTCCTGGTTCCCAGGTCGATGCTCACTGAGCCACACCAGCGGGCAGTATCTTATTTTTATTAAATGCCATTTATCCACTTCTTTTAAAGAAAACTCTCGCTTCCTTTCATCTGCTTTTAATGGGCTTTGCCCCGTCCCCTCCCTCGGCCTATTCTCTTCCTCTGAGCTGGCTCACTTTCTGGCCTCCTTTCGAGCCGCCTCCTCGCCGGTGGCCCATGGGAGCCTCTCCAGGGGCCGCGGTGCCGGGGAGGCCACAGCTGCTGACAAGATGGAGGAGCAGACAAGGCCCCAAGCCCCGAAGATGGGAGCAGTGGAGTCAGTGGGCCCACTGGCATCTCCAGCAGAAAGCCCCACCCACAGCCGGAGCCCGAGGAGCAGGCCCGGGGGCCCCAGGATCTCTGCCTTACTCCACGTGACCCCAGGTCACTGGTGGCACTGCCATGCGCGGACAGAGAAGCCACGAGGTTCTCCATCGCCCCGCGGTCAAAACCCTCAGCCGCCCTCCCACAGCACCGCCTGCCCTTCCCCGGGGGACAAGCCCCTCCCTGCATGAGCAGTCCCTCCCCCGGGGGGTGCAGGTGTGGGTCTGCCGATGCCAGGAGCCCACAGCAGCCTCCGTGCCTGCGCCCGGAGTCCTCCCGAGCCCCCCAGCACCAGCTCGGGGGCCGCCCCTCTTCTCAACGCGCCTGCGAGCCGGACACGGGAAGACAGCCCCACGAGGCAGCCTTTACCCCCAAGAGCCCAATGGCAAGCCGGGCCCTGCATGCAGTCGGGGTCACACCGCCACGAAGCGAATGCTAGCTGGCGCAGCCAGGGTCAGGGTGCTGTGTCCCCCAGGGCCCCGATCACTCCACAGGGCCCCTAGAACTGGCCTCTGCCTACGCCTGTGGCCACCCTACCCCAGACCCCAGGTGCCTGCTCCCGGAGCCCATGACACCTTGGAGGAGGGCGAAAGGGGCTCCTCCAAGGGTCGTCCCTCTGAAGCCCCAGCAGCTCAGTCCTGGTGTGTACACAGGTTTGCCCAATCCCAAGCACACGGAGCCCCAGCAGACCCAGGGAGCCTCCCAGCATTGCACCCACCCTGCTCCCATCCTCTCTCCTTTGCCCTTCCAGTTTGCAATGATTCTCCCAAAAATGAACTCCTTCTCCTGCTGAACCCCTTCATTAAAAAGGAGAAATCCCTCTGAGCCTGTCTGGGCAGGTGTCAGTGGTTTGTCCGGCCAATGTGGCAGATGGCTTTCTGGCCTGAGACACAGCACATGGCCCTGCTCCCTGGGGGCCGGGCCCCGGCCACGGGCACTGAGAGACACGGCCCCGGCCACGGGCGCTGAGAGACACGGCCCCGGCCACGGGCACTGAGAGACACGGCCCCGACCACGGGCGCTGAGAGACAAGGCCCCGGCCACGGGCACTGAGAGACAAGGCCCCGGCCACGGGCACTGAGAGACACGGCCCCGGCCACGGGCGCTGAGAGACACGGCCCCGGCCACGGGCACTGAGAGACACGGCCCCGGCCACGGGCGCTGAGAGACACGGCCCCGGCCACGGGCGCTGAGGACACACGGCCCCGGCCACGGGCGCTGAGAGACACGGCCCCGGCCACGGGCGCTGAGAGACACGGCCCCGGCCACGGGCGCTGAGAGACACGGCCCCGGCCACGGGCGCTGAGAGACACGGCCCCGGCCACGGGCGCTGAGAGACACGGCCCCGGCCACGGGCGCTGAGAGACACGGCCCCGACCACGGGCACTGAGAGACACGGCCCCGACCACGGGCGCTGAGAGATACGGCCCCGGCCACGGGCGCTGAGGAGACACGGCCCCGGCCACGGGCGCTGAGAGACACGGCCCCGGCCACGGGCGCTGAGGACACACGGCCCCGGCCACGGGCGCTGAGGACACACGGCCCCGGCCACGGGCGCTGAGAGACACGGCCCCGGCCACGGGCGCTGAGGACACACGGCCCCGGCCACGGGCGCTGAGGACACACGGCCCCGGCCACGGGCGCTGAGAGACACGGCCCCGGCCACGGGCACTGAGGACACACGGCCCCGGCCACGGGCGCTGAGGACACACGGCCCCGGCCACGGGCACTGAGAGACACGGCCCCGGCCACGGGCGCTGAGAGACAAGGCCCCGGCCACGGGCGCTGAGGACACATGGCCCCGGCCACGGGCGCTGAGGAGACACGGCCCCGGCCACGGGCGCTGAGAGACACGGCCCCAGCCACGGGCGCTGAGAGATACGGCCCCGGCCACAGGCGCTGAGAGACACGGCCCCGGCCACGGGCACTGAGAGACACGGCCCGGCCACGGGCGCTGAGGACACACAGCCCCGGCCACGGGCACTGAGACACGGTCCCGGCCACGGGCACTGAGAGACACGGCCCGGCCACGGGCGCTGAGGACACATGGCCCCGGCCACGGGCGCTGAGAGACACGGCCCCGGCCACGGGCGCTGAGGACACACGGCCCCGGCCACGGGCGCTGAGAGACACGGCCCCGGCCACGGGCACTGAGGACACACAGCCCCGGCCACGGGCGCTGAGGACACACGGCCCCGGCCACGGGCACTGAGAGACACGGCCCCGGCCACGGGCGCTGAGAGACACGGCCCCGGCCACGGGCGCTGAGAGATACGGCCCCGGCCACGGGCGCTGAGAGACACGGCCCCGGCCACGGGCGCTGAGGACACACAGCCCCGGCCACGGGCACTGAGACACGGTCCCGGCCATGGGCACTGAGAGACACGGCCCGGCCACGGGCACTGAGAGACACGGCCCGGCCACGGGCGCTGAGGAGACACACCCATGTCTCCAGAAAGGAGTTAGGCCTCGACAGTGCTGGAGGCCGGGCCCAGCTGCAGGGGCGGGGCTAGTGCTGAGCCCCCCTGAATTCGCCCCCCTCACCCTCCACCAGGAACAAGGGAGGCCGGTGGCCTCCCTCATCCCTGCAGGGGGCTCACAATGAAAGTGGGGCCACAGCATGACTTTGCAAGAAAACCAAGACCATGAGCACAGACACGGCCGGCACCAAGCCAAGAGGCTGCTCAGGAGGCTCGGCAGCTTCTCAGACTTCACTGGCTTCTCCACACGACCCATGGGCCAGGCAGCGCCCTCCTAGCAACGCGAAAGGAAAGGTTTTCGGGGCAGCGCCTTTTCCGAGTTTCAGCATTTGTCATTCTGTCACATTCTGAAGAACTAAAGGAGCTGGAAACATCCCCCGTGAAGTGGCCTCCCGGCCCCTTGCTCCCACCGCCTCCACCCCAACAGTCCCGCTCACGGGGGCCCTCACCTTCCAGAATGAACAGGGGTGTGGGTGGACAAAGCCCGTGCGGGAGCAAGGCCTGAGGATGGCCCCAGAGGTCGGGGTCCCTTCCCCTGCAGAAGTCCACGCCGCCGGCGCCAGGAGCTCAGGGTGCAGCCAGCACCACGTGCAGCACAATGCAGCTGGAGCCTGGGCAGGCGCACGGCGCAGGCAGGCGGGGGGCAGGCGTCCCAGGAGGCCCACACCTGCAGCGGCCTCCTAGAGAGCCTCCTAGAGCAGCCTGCTCGGCTGGGTCAGGTCCCAGCTCCGCCCGACACCCATTAGGAGAGACCAGCATGGTCTGACCTGTCTCCCCCAATCCTGGATGTTTCCCACAGGATCATCCCCGATGGCTGTGCAGCCAAGAAGGCAAGGCGGCAAAAAGTACAAAACAATGATTAAAGGCGGGCAGGGGGGGGGGCCTATTCTACATTAAAACTGACATGCGCTCGGCCGGCCTGGCTCAGGGGTTGAGCGTCAACCTATGAACCAGGAGGTCATGGTTGGATTCCCGGTCAGGGCACATGGCTGGGTTGCAGGCTCGATTCCCAGGAGGGGGCATGCAGGAAGCAGCCAACTGATGATTCCCATCATTGATGTTTCTCTCTCTCTCCCTCCCCATTCCTCTCTGAAATCAATTAAAATACCTTTTGTTTAAACACTGACATGAAAACCAGAAGCAACACCCCGTCACTGACTGTGTCCTGGGTCCGGGCGGAAATGCCGAGCGCACGGGCACAGTCCACGCCAGCCGCCGCAGCCGCCCCTTCCTTGGATGCGTAGCTGTGTTTGTGGGCAAACGCCCCTTTCCTATAGGAGCTGCTGCTGGGGTGTCAGGGCGAGGTGTAAATGGGCCAGAATAAAGCATATGCAGACAGAGAAAACAGGTGTGGCAAGCTCTTAAAAACTGGTCACACAACTTCCCTTTGTTTTTCTAAACAAAAAATTGGTTGAGAAATAAAAACTGGATTGCTGGGGAGAAGAAAGCTCCGAGGAGGGAAGAGGAGAGCGGGCGGTGGGTCCCGGGACGGGAGGGAGCCCCCTGCACAGCCTGGAGACGGAGGGGCAGGGCGGGGGCACCCAAAGCGGATGCCACAGCCTCAAGGAGCACTGGCACCTGAAGGACTTGGGGGCAATGAGGAACCCAAAACAGCCGGCAGGTCAGCCCGCCCTCCCAGCAACACCCACTGTGCCCAGCCCCAGCGAACAGAACAGACCTACCCGGGCCTTCACACCTTTCCCAGAACTCCTTGCAACCCCCTTCTAGCCAGAGAGACCGAGAGGATTACAGCCACATCTCCTTTGCAGGCTAAAGTGTGACACCCACACCTAACCAGGCCCTCCCTTCCTGCTTTGAGGTGCGGCTGGGGCTCCTGGAGCGGCTGCCCGAGGCCTGCGAGCGGGGACAAACCAGCCAGGCTGAGAGCAGGGAGCGCTGTGCCTGCGCGCACGGCCAGCGCCAGGGCCTCCCGGAGAGCGAAGCTCTGCGCTGTGCGGCCACTGCACGCGGCTCCGAGCAGGCACAGCCAGGGGCGGCCGAGGGAGAGTGGGCGTGGGAGGGCGACGGACTCCGTCGGAGCAAGCAGGGGCTGGGCTAGGGCCGATCTCCACGTCTAGACCCCAGCATGCAACAGGCTACGACCAGCCCGTTAGCCTAGCATGGGGCAGCTGCCTCCGGAAGGCACCCCTCTCCCCAGGCCGCCCTGTCCCATGGGAGCACGAAGGGCGAGGTGGAGGGGCGCCTCCCACCACCCCGGCGTCCACAGGTTCTGAAAGGCCCACACAGCAGCCTGCCCGGCGCACTCCCACGTCTTTCTGCAGCAGCCCGTGGACCTGAGAGCAGCAGCCCGTGAACCTGAAAGGGACGGCCAGGGAGTCCCTGCGCCAGCCGCTCTGCTCTGTGAGCTCTGCGTGACCCCTCCCCGGCACCCTCACCGGGGAGGCCTGGGGCCTCGCAATGTGCTCAGAGCTTCCTTCCCGCCTCCCGGCCAGTGTCCGCCCACGGCCAGCTGATGGCCGGCTCAGACCTTCTGCCCACGAGCACAGCCCCTCACAGACTACCAGGACTCAGGGCACCAAATCCCTCACCCAGCGCGCGCGCACGCACACACACACACACACACACACACACCGCTCCTCTGCCATGCCTTGGCAGGGCTCATGGCTTCCTTTCACCTCCGGAGCCACTGTGGAGGCCTCCCTCCTGAACCTGGGACAGCACCCTGCTGGAGGCGAGGTGGGGGTGAGGGCACCACACCCCGGCCCACCAGCACCAAGACCCCTGGGAGCAGATACTCTAGAGCCAAAAAAATAACGATTTTAAAAGCTACGACACCCTGCAATTGCAGCTGTATTTATAAAAAAAAAAAAGATGTATGTGTACATGAACAAGCTTCAGGTAATATGCAAAAATAATGTTATATTCACTTGGATTATGAGTGGGGTTTTTTTCATTTCTGCAAACTTCTTTAATGCTGTTACACTGTTTTTTAATTAACAGACTATTTTTCAGAGAAATTTTAGGTTTATGGAAAGACTGAGCAGAAAGTACAGTTTTCATGAATTCTCTCTCACACACAACCTTTTCTATTAGTAACATCTTGCATTTATGTGGTGCATTTGCTAGAACTGATTGCCAGTATCTGCACATTATTATTAACTTAAATCTACATCTTACAATAGAGCTCAGTCTGTGGGTTCGGACTGATGTATAAGAACACACATCTACCATTACCTTAGCACACAGCGTATTTTCACGGCCGCCCGAACCCCGAACCACCACCGTCTCCACAGCTCTGCCTTTTCCAGGATGTCATAGCTGCAGGTGGCTTCAGACCGCTTCTCTCCTCAGCATGTGCACGGAGGTTCATCCATCCTTCCGTGGTTTGACAGCTTTTTTTTTAAATCACAGAATATCCCTGGTCTGCTCGGACCGCAGTCTGTGTATCCGTCACTGCCGAGGACGCCTGGTCGCGGCCAAGTTCTGGCGGCTGTGAATCAAGTGCTATAAACATCCTGTGTGGCTTTCTGTGCCGACAGAGTTTCCAGTCCTCTGGGTAGGCGCCAGGGAACGTGACTGCTGGAGCGTGCGGGGTTATGTAAGGAACGCCACGCCGCCTGCGCTCCCACCAGCACGGACTCGGCCCGCGTCCGGCCAACCGCTTCCCCGTCCCATAGGCCTGTTGTTTCAACTCGCATTTTCCTGACAGCGTGTGGGTGGAGCTGCACACCTTTTCATGTCCATTTGCTGTCTGAGTATCTGTTTAACAAGGTGTCTAGTGAGGTCGTTGGCCCATTTTTTAATCAAACTATGCGTTCTCATTGTTGCGTTTTAAGTTCTTTGTATATTCTGGGCAGCGGTCCGTTATCAGGTCTGTGTTTGGGAAAGTCCTTCCCCCAGTCAGCGTTCTGTCTTTCCATTCTCCCTTAGTGGCTCTGCAGAGCAGTTTTCCATTTTAACCAAATTCAACTTAGTTTTTCTTTCTCGCATTTTACTTCTGGTGTTGTATCCAAAAAGCCATCTCCACGCCAAAGGCCACCTGCTGCTATCTTCTAGAGTTCCAGAGCTCTGTGTTTTTCAGGGAGGTCGGGTCCACTACAAGCTGGTTTTTGTGAAGGAGGACGTTCTGTATACACCCCTCTGCCAGCTGCTCCCACCCTGCATTCCCCCCGAAGGGCAGCCGACTCTGAGGTGGGTCCATTCTGGGCTCTCTGGTCTGCCCCAATGGATCTGTTTACTATTCTGTCACCCATATCCAGTCTTGAGCTTTTATTTTATTCTTTTCCAAAAATCTTTATATTATTAAATGCTGGCATAATTAGATGTAGAAATAGTCTTCTGGGCAATCTTAGAACTCAACCAGCCCAGGAACAGAGCCAGATTTGAAAACTTGATAAAGCAGGAAAACGCTCAGATCCCCCCATCCCATGGGCTGTGCTTCTGTTCTGAACTGATCTCGCTGGGGCCTCTCTGCGGACCCACAGTACCTCCACCTCCACCGCCTGTGGTCCAGGCAGATCCCCACCCGCTCCCTGAGGATCCCAGCTGCCGCCTCCACACACCCTCTCCTCGTAGGCAGCACGGGATGGCGGTGCCCGTCGGCCTGCACAGAGGCCCGCACCAGCAGGGAGCGACAGGCAGGCCCGGCCCTTCCAGATCGGCTTGCTTTCCCTCCCACCTGTGCTCCTCAAAACTGTGTCCTCGAGGGGAGCACGGGCGGGCGAGGACGCTGCCCTGCCAGTGCCTGCCCGTCCTCAGCACACTCTCCAGTCTCCACGCCGTCAAGCTTGGCCGGCACTGCCCTCACTGCAGACAGGCAAAATGAGGCGCCCAAGGGAAGCTATGGGGCTGGGGTCTGCACGTAGTAGGCCTCCTGCTTCTAGGGTGTTTGTGTGCCTGGTTACAGGGCTCCTGAACGCCCCTAGAACCCCTGCAGGCAGATGCCAGCACCCGCCTGCCACGCAGCCGAGGGGACCGTGAAGGAGACCAGCAGGTGGCCACACCTCTGCTGGGCCCGGCCCAGCTCTCCCCACCAGTGACACTGGAGTCGTGGCCTCGCCTTGGGCATCACCAGCTCTGGCATGAAGCTGGCGTGAGCCACTGGCCCCACAAGATGCCCAAGCTCACAGAGGCTGCTGGTCCAGGCCGCCATCAAGGTGAGCAGCCCACGCAGGCAAGCCCACAGCAGCCTGCTGGCCCTGGATCGCAGGGCAGACTCTCCCCACACGGCCCCACCCCATTCCTGCAGCTTCTCACAGATGCCTCTCCGTGGGGGGCCCTGCTCCCGGTGGTACCCCAGATGAAACCAGAGTACACACTCAACAACGCCATACATCTGAGCAAATAAGCCATACTGCACAGTGGAGCTCTGAGCACGGGGCCTGGTGCCAGAAACTTCTGGAACATCTGCTCCCTCTCCTCTTAGCAATCTTTTTCTCACCACCATCATGTCTGGACCCACAACCCACCAGCAAGGCTCACCCACTTCAGAGTAAGCCCCCAGCCGCCACCCGGAAACGGCACAGGATGGGGAAGTGCTGCCAGCCCTCCCAGGGCGTGAAGCTGACTGGGCCCAAATCCTTCAGGATTCGGCCCTGAATAAGGCTCAGCTGATGCCCACACAGCAGGGCCTCCAAGGATGCCCAGAGGGCACACAGCCGGTCTCAGGAGCGCTTACTTCCAACAGGGAAGGAGCCAAGAATGCCCAATGTGCCCACGATGGTGACCCCAACCTGTCCATCTTCACAGACTACATCCCTTCCCCAGCACCACGCGGGCAGGGGCACCCACGGCCTGCCCTGGCGGGCAGGAGCGTCTTCACAGGCCTCCAGGTGGCTGGTACCAACCTGTCTCACCAACCAAACCAGAACCGTGGTGTGTGGCTTCACTGGGAAAAAACAAGCTCAGTGCTGGCATCCAACTGACTTCCCAACACAGCTCTAGAAAAAAACTAAGCTCTTGGGAGGTTAATAAAAATACCAAAGAGGGCAGCCACCTGCAAACTGACTGCAGCCCTTCTGAGGTCCTGCTATCAGCACTACCATCCCCTGGGAACATTCCCCTCCCATCAGCTGCTGAGGGCTCCTGGGAAAGCAAGAGGGACTGGGGAGGGACCTTCCCACCTTGGCCAGGCTGGTGGTGAGGCGGGGTGGGCGCGGCCTGTCTATGGAAGGGGAGGGTGCACGGCAGGAGGCGCCTGAGCTCCGCTAGCGCAGTGCAGGAGCCATGGCCACAGGGAGGCAGCTGGCCATAGGAGCAGCAGCTGGCCACAGAGAGCCATGGCAACAGGAGAGCCATGGCCACAGAGAGCCATGGCCACCAGAGAGCCATGGCCACCGGAGAGCTATGGCCACAGGAGAGCCATGGCCACCGGAGAGCCATGGCCACGGGAGAGCCACGGCTACCGGAGAGCAATGGCCACCGGAGAGCCATGGCCACCGGAGAGCCATGGCCACTGGAGAGCCATGGCTACCGGAGAGCCACGGCTACCGGAGAGCAATGGCCACCGGGGAGCCATGGTCACAGGGGGAGGCAGCTGGCCATAGGAGAGTGGCCATGGCTCTCGATGGCCATGGCTGCCAGGCGCCTCCTGCCGTGCACCCTCCCCTTTCATAGACAGGCCGCGCCCACCCTGCCTCACCAGCAGCCTGGCCAAGGTGGGGAGGTCCCTCCCCAAGCCCTTCCCCACAGGAGCCATGGCCACATAGGAGCCATGGCCACCGGAGAGCCATGGCCATCAGAGAGCCATGGCCATAGGAGAGCCATGGCCATAGGAGAGCCATGGCCACAGGAGAGACATGGCCACCGGAGAGTAATGGCCACTGGGGAGCCATGGCCATAGGAGAGCCATGGCCGCAGAGGAGCCATGGCCACATAGGAGCCATGGCCACCGGAGAGCCATGGCCATCGGAGAGCCATGGCCATCGGAGAGCCATGGCCATAGGAGAGACATGGCCACAGGAGAGACATGGCCACCGGAGAGTAATGGCCACTGGGGAGCCATGGCCTCAGGGGAGCCATGGCCACAGGAGCCATGGCCATAGGAGAGTGGCCATGGCTCTCGATGGCCATGGCTCTCAGGCGCCTCCTGCCGTGCACCCTCCCCTTTCATAGACAGGCCACGCCCACCCTGCCTCACCAGCAGCCTGGCCAAGGTGGGAAGGTCCCTCCCCAGTCCCTCCCCCACAGGAGCCATCACCACATAGGAGCCATGGCCACAGGAGAGCCATGGCCACAGGGGAGACAGCTGGCCATCCGAGGCCAGGGAGCGGACCAGCGCCGTCGGCATGGCCGCATGCAGCACGTCCCCAGGCGCATCGCTCACAACCGAGGCACAGACAGGGAACAGGACACACGCCTGCCGGGCACAGGAGGTGGGAAACACGGTGCCACTGTGGCCCATCAAGGGGACACCAGCAGGTCATACGTTGTCAGGTCCTGTGGTCCGCACATTCGCAAGCTGCACTCGCCGCCCCGGGACCAGCCACCTCCAGCAGCAGAGCTGAGGACGGCTTCATGATAGAACAGGGAGACCCAGGGCGCGGCCTCTGGCACCTGAAGGGGCAACAGTGCTTGGGTGAAGGCCAAGGACAGATGCCCTGGGAGGCAGAGTGACCCTTGCTGGGCGTGATCCCGGACACCCAGTGGGAGGCAAAGGCTCCAGGTGGGACCGCCAGGAGGCTGTGCCCAGTCCTGCCACAGCAGCTCAGAGCCTCCGTGGGAGGAGGTGCCCGGGGCCTAGGCCTCTGAGGAGGGTCCCAGGTCCCTGAGAAAGACCTGGGAGAGAAGGGTGGGCCGACGCCTCCAGCTAGGCTCCCACCTCGGCCGGCCTGGGCTGGCTTCGTTTCCTCTCCTGAGGTCTCCCACCGGCTCAGAGGTGGAGTGACCTGAGCAGCGGGGCCCAGTGCTCCAGACCGCCCCCCGCAGCACAGACAGGGCCAGCCCGCCTATCCGAGCACCATGACAGGAGGAGTCTGTGCCGCGGCTGGAGGTGAGGGAACCGGAGCCGGGGCGAAGGCAGCGATTCTGGGCATGCTTGCACTTCCTACATCACTAGTGTTACATGGTCTGATGCCAGGAACAAACGTTCATTTGAAGGAAAAGAGACAGGCGTGATACTTTAAAATGGCTTCCCCGAGAAACCGGTGTCCTCCTGGACAAGCGGAGAGTTCAGGTGCCGCCGCACTGCTCCCTCTGCAGCACGTCCACCAGCACCGACGCCACGGCATCTGCCGTCCTCCACTCACACCGCGAGACCCAGGAACGCCACGGCTTCCCCGGGCAGGAAACCCAGACAAAGCAAGCAGGTGACACTGTCTCCGTCCTGGTTCCCCACGGGCACCGAGAGGTGCCAACACCCCTCGTGTGCAGAGGGTGAGAGAACTGAACAGACTCTGAGGGCCAGGCGTCCTGAGACAAGCCAGGCCCTGGGGGCAAGGAAGCCTCTGGATAAAGCTCCCTGCACTGAAGGCAGTGCTCCAGGCAACCCACCCTGCCCGGAGGGAGCCTGACACCGAGTGTCCACACTGCGAGCCCCTCTCCGGGCACAGAGCCAGAACGCCCCCCATCACGCTCCCCATGCACAGCCGTCCTGGGGCCTCAGCTGGCACCCACCCTCCACACTCATCTCCAGCCCTAAGTGGACAGCACCAGGTTGGGCCTCCTCCCATGATGCTGCCAGCTCCCTCCCCGCCTATATCCTCGCCGCTGGCCTGCATGGAGGTCCTCAGTAAAGTGGGGGACAGCAGCCTCTGGGCGGTGAGGAGCCGGTCCTCAGCTGATCCCTCTACCCGCCCCCAGAAGGCTGCGCCACCCAACGCTGCCCTGGCCCGAGGCAAACGTCGGCAGGACCCTTACCGGGGGAGACAGCTCGGTTCCCTGCCGGCCGGGGGGCCCTGTAACGCCAGGCAAGGGCATGCGCCGGGCACGTGGGGGCCACCTCCAGCCTTTCCTCCACCACCACGGCCAGCCGCTGGACAGGCAGGCTCCACCTCTGAGCTCTGTTCAGGCCGGAGGCAGACCACTTGCCTCGCCCTAAAGGAAACGAGGGGACAGCCTCCTCCTCCGCCCGGGGTCACAGCACCTGCAGTGCCTCGGCCAGACCCCTGTGCTCCACTGCTGCGGCCCCACAGGGCTGCCCACTGCCACGTCACAGGCCGGATCACTGGGCGGTGGGACTGCAGGAAGCCTCCTCCCCCTCCCTCACCTCTTACCCCATCTTCCCTCTCGGATCTTTGCTCCTCTCTGCATTCCTGTGAGCAGTGATGCCCGCTCACTCCCGTGCCACCTCCAGCACAGCACAGACCCGGGCACCTCTCGGCAGGGCCTGAAGGAGAGCGCAGCTCTGCTGCCCGAGGACTCCTTGGGACACGCCTGCGTTTCCACAGCAGGACCAAGGGGCTTCCCTCAGGACGGCGGCCCTAATCCTTTGTCTCAGGAAAAAGGCTGAGGACAAGTCAGCACCACCAACTAGCCCAGCGTGCGTGCGCTCTCCGCCCCTCCCCCTTCTCTCTCTCTCTCTCTCTCTCTCTCTCTCACACACACACACACACATCCAGCCAGAGCCTGGAGGACAGAGCAACCAAAGGCAGGCGGCCTGCAGGGTGGCAGCGGCCTGCCCTGCGTCAAACCTGGAAGGCCCGGCTAGCTTTACGGGCGTTGGGTCGGCTTACACCACGGAGGCCACCTCATGCTGGACAGCTGCCCCCACAAGACAGAGGGCAGTAAACACCCACGGTGACAGGCATGGCCCCGCTTCCACAGCGCCCAGGGCAGCTCGGGTTACGGTTTATATAATCTTCCAGGGCCAGGACTGACACAGCCAGCACAAGGGCAAGGTTATGAAAAATGCATGTCCAGAGCCTTTGCAAAAAGAAAAAAAAAAAAAAGCCAACCATCTGCCTTTAGCACGACTTAGTTTTAAGACTTCACACACCCGCTGGTGAGCAAATGGGCTTTGGGAGCTCCGAGAAGCCACTCACAGCAATTCCAGACCTTGTCCAGCAGCCCGGACCGCCAGGCCCACCCTGAGCAGGCCTGGCTCAGAGCGGCCCGGAGCACCCGGGCCAGGGCACCTGCACCTTGCCAGACATGGAAGTGCTCACTGCAGAGCAGCTCGGAGCTCCCAAGCCCAGGACAGCCGGGCAGCCCGACACTATTGCCGCAAGGACACGGACCCACAGCCCGGGGTCAGTGCAGCGCAGCTCCGAGGAAGGAGAGGCGCTGAGACACACCCTCCGAGGGCTTGCTCTGCCCACTCTGTGGCCGCGCTGTGCCAGACTCGGTAGCCACACACCAGGAGGTCCCACTTCCATCCCCACCGGTCCACACAGAGCCCCCGCCCCGGCCCCACCGGTCACACAAAGGAGGCCCTGGGGCAGGTACCCGGGACGCGGCCGCCACGCACCTGCAGCTCGCACCAGGCCACCTCCACCCAGGTCTCCGTGTCCAGCCCCTTGTACACCGTCTTGAAGGAGCCGCGGCCCAGCTCGATGTCAAACTTGAGGAAGCGGCCGTCCAGGGAGGTGGCCACGGCCTTGAGGTCATCCTCGTCGTCCTCCTCCTCCTCGGGCTCGTCCCGGCGGGCGGGCCCGGGCTCCGGCCTGGCCTCAGGCGGCTCCGCGTCCTCCTTCCTCGCCTCCGCCGCCTCCTCCGGTGGCCCCTCCGGGGCGGGCGCCGGCAGGGCGTCCGGGCCGGGGTCCTGCGGCCCCGCGGGCTCGGGCTCGGGGCCGGGGCCGGGGCCGGGGGCGGGGGCGGCGGCGGCCGCGGCGGCGGCGCGGGGCGGCGGGGCGGGGGCGGCGGGGCGGCGGGCGCGCTCGGCGATGAGGCGGCGCGTCTTGCAGAGCAGCAGCACGCGGCGCTGCAGGGGCTGCGGGGGCTGCGCGCCCGGCGCCTCGGCGGCCTCCAGGCCCGGCGGCTCCTCCTGGTCGGACTCCACCACGCTGCGGCGCAGGAAGCGCTGCGGCCCGGGCCGCGCCGCCCGCGCCCGGGGCGCCGCCGGCTCCGCCATGCCCGCCGACCCCGCGCCGCGCCCGGCCTCCCCGCGGGCGTCTAGGCGGCCATCACCGTCCATCCTGCGGAAGGACACCGCGTCAGCGCCCGCACCTGTCCCGGCGGGGAGGCGCCGGGCTGGCCGCGGAGGCTGCGGCGGGCGCGGCCGGCGGGGAGGAGCCGTGCCGCGGCGGGGAAGGGCCTGGGGGCTGGGGGGCTGAGGGCCTGGGGCTGAGGGGCCGAGGGCGGGGCCGGAGGGGGCAGCGGGGAGGTGGGGGGGGGAGCGGGAGGACGGCGCCGCGGCTCCACAAAGGGCCGGGCCGGGGCGCGGGGAGGGGGCGGCGGCGCACAAAGGCGGCGGGGGCTCCGCACTCACAGGGCGAGCGGGCGCCGTCCATGCCGCGCTTCGGCCGTGGCTCTCGGTCCGGCCTCTCTGGGTCCGCGGTGACGCGCTCCCGGAGCCTCAGCTGCGGCCGCGGGCGTGCGGCTCGGGTTCCGGCGGCTGCGCTCCGCACCGGCTCCCTCAGCGGCGCGGGGCGGGGCGCGGGGCGGGGCGGGCACGCCCACCTGGCCGGGCTGCGCCACCTGTGGGCCGCCAGGCCCCGCCCCCGCCCCGCCCCCCCCTCCTCCCCCCCCCCGCCGCCCCCCACCGCCCCCCCCCCCGCCCCCCCCTGCACCCCGCCCGCCGCCCCACTACACCCCCGTAGCCCCCGCCGCCCCCCACTAACCTCCGCCTCCCGCACCCCCCGCCCCGCCCCCCCGTCGCCCGGGGTTGTGGGACCACAGCGCCCACTGGCAACCCGGGCCCTGGCCTCTGGCTGCCTGGCGAGGCTGCTGGCCGCGCCGGGGTCCCCGCCCTCAGGGAGACCTCGGGATGCCCACGCCACCCCACCCACGGGGCTCAGCCTGAGGAGGGGGCGCCCTCTCACTCACTAGGACCCCCAGGACCTCACCACCTACCCGGAGGGTGAGTGCTGGCCTCATATTCCCCTCTGCAACTGAACACGGAGACCTCAAAGGCAGAGATCATCTGCTCTAACCCCAGAGCTCCTCAGGCTGAGCTGCCCTGGCGGGGCATAGGGCAGGAGAGCCTTGCAGAGGCCCCGGCCCAGGTCTCACCCCCCTTTTACATGGCACCGTCCCCTCTGCAGATCCTCCCTCACCCTTCCTCCTCTGGACGCCCACGCCCACCGGCTCGCCCTTCTCTTGTCAGGGAAATGGCCCAGCGCACAGACTACACTGCCAGTTCCCCAGCCCCACTCTGCGCAGGCCCTGAGCTCACCCCTCTCCCGCCCTCCTCAGCCTGTGGTGTGTAGCCATTGGCCCACTTCCAGAGCAGGAAAGGGAGGCAAGGGGGGGCGGCTGCCAGGGGAGATGCCAGGCTGTTCTCATGTTGGTCCCTGCCCCTGGCCTGGCACACTGCCACGCACACACACTTTCAAACAGGCGGTGCACCTGTGGCACCTGAGGCACCGGCCACAGCAGGGGGGTGCCAGCCACTTTCCAGAGCACCGGCGCTTCCGGGGTCCTGCAGGTGCCAGAGGGGCTGGAGCCTCAGACACCCCCTGGGCGGGCTGGCACCTCTTTCCAACTCTGGTCAGTGACACGTGGCAAAACTGGGAGAAATTACACCATGGAAATGGGCAGATGCCACGGATCAGGACTCCCCCCGGGAGCCGTGGTTCCACGGAGTGCCGGCATGGGCTGGGCATTTGGCTCACACCTGCTAAATGCAGGCTTCAGTCCTCACTCGTGGGGCAGGCATCAAGCTCAGAGTCCACATGGGGAAGGGCCAGCAGCAGACCCAGCTCTGCCCCCAGGACACCCTCTGATGTGGGGACCTGAGCGGGCCCTCCCCCAGAGCGGGGCCTTCCAGGCAGAGGAGGGGGATGAAGGTCTTCCCTGTGGGACCACAGACCAGCCCGTCTGGCGTGCAGAGCCCAGGATCCTCCTGAAGAACCGGCCTGACCTGGTTTCTCCCGTTTGGAAGAGTGCCAGCTTCTCCAAGACTCAGTAAGTCCTCAGGGCACCGGAGAGCCAACTGGGGTAGGCGGGCCTCGCCTTCCCGAAGGAGCCCAGCAGGTGGATCTGCATGTCCCGGACAGAGGCCCACCAGCCCGGCCTCCGCTCGCCTCCCTGGCCCCATGGTGACGGAGGAGATGGCTGGCCATTCACACAGGCCTGGGGGCCGCGGCCCACCACAGCGGGCGGTGTGCAAAGGACGGCAACAGTGCCCCCACATCGCCGAGCAGCTCGGCCTGGGAGGGGAGCCTGCCTGCCTGGGTGTGGTGTGTAATGTGTGCTCGGCCCTGGGCCGGCTTCGGGCCTGCTCACACACCTCCAGGGCAGGCAGCTTGCCTCCTCTGCTGACCATGACCATGGGGTCCATGCTAAGCTGCTAGTGGAGAAGTCAGCTCCCTTTCCAAGAAACCTTGGTTGGGCTCTGTCCGGATCCTAGGCCGGGAAGGGGAAGCTTGCGGCATCCTCGGACAGACCGTGGGACCAGAACTTTGCCAGGATCACTGTAGGTCCTTGGCCAAGTCTCTCAACACCTCCGTCCTGGCTCTGACCCTGCCCATCTGCCTTACCGGTTGACTTAGGCTGGAAAACATGCAAAGGATCCACCGGGCTGGTGATGACAGCACCTCTCTGTGCCTGGAGCAGCCATCTCAGAAGCTGTTGGGCTAAAATGGTTGATTCTCTCCATATAACAGATGAATATGTTGAGGCCCAGCCCAGAGACTTTTCGATTTTAAGTAGCTTGTTCAAGGCCACCGAGCTAGCCATGGTGACCCTGTACCACCAAGAGCTTTTAGCCGGCTACCTAGGACTCCAGTGCCAGGAGCTCCAAGTCACCCCCAGTCATGGCTGCCCTGGTGCCCAGCCTAGTCAGTAAGATGGGCACTTTCAGAGCCAGAACGCAGCAGGCAATAGAACCACGTCAACAGTTTGGTCATCTGTGAAAGGGACACATGGCCGTGATCAGCGATGCAGAGGTGCGGTCAGTGTCAACACAAGTTCACTCAGGAGGCAGGGAGGGCCGAGGCCAGACCCCACCGTCCGCCTCTGCTCACTCCGCCCGGGGCACCCCGGAGCGGGAAGCTGGAGCCGGTGTCAGGCACTGCCTCAGCGAGCTCAGGCAGCCAGGATGGCCTAGTGGGCAGACCAAGCGCAGCCTCCTGGAGCCCGCACAGGCCTCCGCACAAAGAGGCAGCCCCTCACCAAGGGCCACTGGACCACTGTGTGGAGCCACCAGGTCCCAGGCAGGACAGCAGGGAGCTCTGGGGAGCAAAGTGGGGGTGGCAGGAGTGCCCAGGGAGGACAGGGACCCGCAGAGGAGGCCTCTCAGGGACCCAAGGGAAGGGTGCAGCCAGGGGCTGCACGTGTATGGGGTTGTGTGGCCTCTGAAGAGTCCTGTATGGCTGCGAGGGCGTCTGGCCCTTACACTCCGACCCCACCGGATGGGACCTCACAGACACCAGTGGTCCATGGACCACCGGTTGACCACCACTGTTCTACAGCACAGTCTTTATTTTATTCTTTATATATAATATATAATTAATACGCTGATGTAATCTTTTCTTTACTCCCAAATTTAAAAACATGTTGATTTTTTAAATAATAGCTTTATTGAGGCATAATTCACACTCCACAGAATTTACTGTTGTCAAGTGTACAATTCAGTGGTTTTTAGTATCTCCAGAGAGGTACCCCATTCCCTCTCTCTAATTCCAGAGCAGTTCCATCACTCCCGGAACACCGTCCCCAGCCCCAGTTGCTCCTTTGCATCCTTTCAGCCCAGGCACCAGCAGGCGCTTCCTGTCTCTCTGGACCCAGCTCTGCGGGACTCTGCTGAGGGGGCCTTGCCATGGTGCCCCCTGGTGACTGGCTCTCCCACTCAGCGTGACTGGCAGCTCATCCAGGTGGCAGCAGGTGGCAGTACTTTGTTTCTTTTTATGGCTGAATGATATTCAGCGAATGGGCCTGGCCAGTGTGGCTCAGTGGTTGAGTGTGACCAGAAGGCCACAGTTGGATTCCTGGTCAGGGCACATGCCTGGGTTGTGGGCTCGATCCCCAGTAGGGGGCAAGTAGGAGGCAGCCAATCAAGGATTCTCTTTCATCATTGATGTTTCTATCTCTCTCCCTCTTCCTTCTCTTTCTGAAGTCAGAACATTTTTTTTAATGTTTATTGAATGGATAGACATACTGATTTTTAAAAGTATGTCCACATTATAGAAAATTTATAAGACAGAAAAAGTGGAAATAAAAATTGTTCGATGGTCCTTGTGTTGCTATCCAAGTGTGACGCCCAGGGCACCCCCTGCAGCGGCATGTGTGTGCTGGTGGCAGCTGTCTGTCTCCTCAGGAGATTCTTAGCAGGCTGCAACCAAATAAGTGAACTGCAGTTTGAACCTTTCCTCTTAAGCATAGTTATTATTTAATTTTTCTCAATTAGATTCCCACCAGATGCAAAATCATACCTCCTGTTTTGTGTGGTCCAGAGCACAGGGCTTTAGCCCTCAGCAGCCCTAATGATGCACAGGTGTTTGACATCTCCTCCCACATCTGCTGAGGGGGTAGGGGGGGCTGTTAGGGGCAACCAGGCCCACAGGGGAGGGCAGTTGGCGGGGGGGGGGGGTGAGATCAGGCCAGCAGGTGAGAAGAATTGGGGTGATCAGGCCAGCAGGGGAGGTCCATTGGGGGTGACCAGGCCAGCAGGGGGAGGCTGTTGGGAGCATTAGGCAGGCAGGCAGGTGAGTGGTTAGGAGCCAGTGGTCCTGGATTGGGAGAGGGATGTCCGACTGTCAGTTTCCTTTTTCCTCTTCCTAATGAATACTTTTCAACATTTCATGTAATACTGGTTTTCTTGTCTGTGAAGTTCTCTATCTGACCTTCAATTCTAAGTGATAGTTTTGCTGGGTGGAGCAATTGTGGTTATAGGTCCTTGCTTTTCATGACTTTGAATATTTTTACCACTCCCTCTGGCCTGCAAAGTTTCTGTTGAGAAATCAGCCGACAGTCGTATGGACACTCCCTTGTATATAACTAACTGCTTTTCTCTTGCTGCTTTTAAGATTCTCTCTTTGTCCTTAACCTTTGGGATTTTAATTACCATGTGTCTTGGTGTGGGCCTCTTTGGGTTCCTCTTATTTGGGACTCTGTGCTTCCTGGACTTGTAAATCTATTTCTTTCACCAGGTAGGGGAGGTTTATCATTATTTCTTTAAGTACGTTCTCAATATCTTGCTCTCTCTATTTTCCTTCTGATGCTAATGTTGGTATGCTTGAAGTTGTTCCAGAGGCTCCTTACACTATCTTCATATTTTGGTTATTTTTTTTTCTTTTTTCTCTTTCTGATTGGGTGATTTTTGCTTCCACATATTCCAAATTGTTGATTTGATTCTCAGAATCATCTACTCTACTGTTGAATCCCTGTAAATTATTCTTTATTTCAGTTACAGTATGCTTAATTTATAACTGGTCTTTTTTTTAATATATATATATCTTTGACATTCTCATAGGATCCTTGAAAGTCTTACTAAGTCCCTTGAAGATCTCTTTAAATCCCTTGAAGCTCTCCTGAAGATCCTTAAGTAATCTTATAAACATTGTTTCGAACTCTGTATCCAGTAGTTTGCTTGCTTCCATTTCTTGCCTTTGTGACATGTTTCTTTGTCTCTGCATTTTGGCTGCTTCCCTGTGTTTGTTTCTATGTATTAGGTAGAGTTCTAGTCTCCTGGAACTGGTGGAGTGGCCATGTGTTGTAGGTGTCCTGTAGAGCCCAGTGGTGCAGCCTCCCCAGTCACCTCAACTGGACACTCTAGATCTTGTCATAATTGAACCTTGATTGCTGTTGGCATCACTGGGAGGAATTGATCTCCAGGCCAATTGGCTGTGAGGACCAGCTGGGAATACAGTAGGAGAGCTTCCGGCAGGAGACACTCCTATGGAACAGGACCTCCTTCAATGAGACTTTGGTCCTGGAGTCTGCCCCTTGAGTGTTTTTCACTTGTGGATGTGTAGAGTTGCAGTCTGGTATGGTTTTAAACTGTCCACTGGTTGCTGAAACCGGTTTGGCTCAGTGGATAGAGCTTTGGTCTGTGGACTGAAAGGTCCTGGGTTCGATTCCGGTCAAGGGCATGTACACTGGTTGCGGGCACATCCCCAGTAGGGGGTGTGCAGGAGGCAGCTGGTCGATGTTTCTCTCTCATTGATGTTTATAGCTCTCTATCCTTCTCCCTTCCTCTCTATAAAAAATCAATAAAATATATTTTAAAAAAATAAACTGTCCACTAGATGCACTGTGTTTGGGGCCTCCTGGGGCCACCTGATGAACTACACAGAGAGCTGAAGAAGGCTGCTATTTGTATTGGGCTTGGAAGTGCCCAAGCGAGGCACAGCTGTGAAGTAAGGCAGGCTAGTGCCAGGTCTTGGGCTTTTAAAAAAAATTTTTAATTGAATTTTTACAGAGAGGAAGAGAGAGAGATAGAGAGTTAGAAACATCGATGAGAGAGAATCATCAATCACCTGCCTCCTGCACACCCCCTACTGAGGATGTGTTCACAACCAAGGTACATGCCCTTGACCGGAATCAAACCTGGGACTTTCCAGTCCACAGGCCAAAGCTCTATCCACTGAGCCAAACCGGTTTTGGCTTGGGCTTCTTAATGATAGATTTGGGACATCCTGACTCCAGATGCTGCTTGTTTAAGAGATTTTATTGAAATCTGAAGCCTGAGCCAGGACAGGCCATTCATACGAAAAAGCTGCTGACAACAGGATGGTGGGGCTGCAAATTGGATGGTGTGGGGTCTCGGGGACCCCCCAGCGCAGAGTGGATGGTGTGGGCCACACTGATGGGAAATCAGGTATGGCTGCCAGTCAGCTCTGGGATGGAGAAGGTCTCAGTACAGGAACGATGACCTCTGTGAGCACCCATCTGGGAGAAAGCCTCGCCCAATTCCTGCCCCGTTACCAGACAGTCCAGTCCCTTCCCATATGTCCCTGGATTCCCCCAAAGCTACTGCCCAGTGCTGGAGCTCAGAGGAAGAGTGACCATGTAAGTTCATACTCCGGCTCTTTAAGAGGAGCAACTGGGCCTCCAGCAGCCTCCCTGTCACTCAGCCACACTCCCCGCTGGTTTTTAAGCCCAGAGTTATGGGGACTTCTCTTTCCAGCTCTGGAACCCTGGGTTGGGGGGTTGTTGTGGGGTTGGGACCCCCTCATTCTCATGGGAGGTCTTGGAGATATCCCCCCTGATTAAAAAATCACACAGATGGGTGTCAGACCAGCCTATTCTGCCTCTCCATCCCTCCTACCAGCCTCGATGTGCTTTTTCTTTACTTCTCTAGTTGTAGGACTTCCATTCAGCCAGCTTTCAGGTGGTTCTGGATGATGGTGGTTATGTATTTTAATTTTGATGTGGTTGTGGGAGGCAGCAAGTACCTATGTTTACCTATGCTACCATATTGGTTTGCATTTTTCACATTTTTATTTCTCCTTAAAGCTCTAGGAATTTGGCCCAGGGATCTTGAGAAACTGCTATACTTTCAAAGTGGGAACAAGTTGCTGATCCCAAAGGGTGGTATGGATCCCCAAATAATTTGAGCAGCTAAAATAAAAATAATAACGATGATGCCAGTACTACTAGGTACGTGGTACGTGTCTTTGTAGGAATTCTCTCGCTCACCCCACAATGTCTTAGAGGTGGCCCTGCGATCAGGTAGGAAGAGAAGTAGCAGAAAGGCCACCAGACTAAGCTGAGCTCAACCTGCAGCCTGGACGTGATAGGCCAGCTCCCCCTCCCCCAGCCGACCATGAGCTGCCACTCAACCTCAGGCCACTGCTGACCACCTTCTTCAGGCCTCCATGGCTGGTCCTTGCCTCTCGGCCTTCGTTACCCCAGGGCACGTCTTTGGCCAGGCTGGCCTGGGCCTGCACACCAGCTCTGCGCCCATGCAGCTGTGGTGGCCCTGGAGGAGCTGGAGGAGTCTGAGTGGAAGGAAGGTGTCTCTTCCTGTTTTCGATCACATCAGCCCCTGGGCCCAGGGCACCCAGCACCCAGCGTCCTCTGGCCCACTCTGGCCGCACTGTGCCCCTCTGAGTGCGTAGTGAGTGCAGGGCAGCGCCCCCTCCACTGGCCCGCCCTTTCACACCTCAGGCTCCTCAGTGCCCCCAGCCCAGTGCAAGCTGCTTTCTGAGCCCCAGAGGCCCATGTGCTCACTCCTGCCGGCCCCTGGTGCTGCCATGGTGTGGAGCCCCCTATGAGAAGAACCCCTCTTTCTGCTGTGCTTCAGCTCTCTTCTGTGCTTCTAAACTGCTTCCTCTTTGGGGCTCCATGGCGTCAGGACCTCCTTTAATTCTAGTTTGATTTGGGCCCAGCATGCCCATCCCCTGCTCTGCAGGGCGGCCACCGCCGCTGAGGCCCTGGACCGTAGGTGATGTCCTCTCCTTGGCCCTGACAGTTCACGTCACCACCCGTCTTGTCTGCTGCCTTCGAGCAATTCCCTGGGCAGACAAGCACCAGCTTCCTGGAAAGCAGGTCAGGGTGGGAGCAAAATCCAAACAGTGTTCCTGCCCTTGGCATCAGCGTTTCCTTTTGGAGATTTATACAAGGAAGGCACCTGTGGTGCCTACAGATGTTCACTGGGAGGTTGTTTGTATTAAGTATGAATGGAATAAACATTCAATAATTAGAATATGGCTCAGTGAATTATGCTATCCTATAATAAAACCCTAACATGCAAATCAACTGAACAGCGGAATGACCGGTCACTATGATGCTTACTGACCACCAGGGGGCAGACGCTCAACACAGGAGCTGCCCCTGATGGTCAGTGCGCTCCCACAGGGGGAGCGCCAGTCAGCCAGAAGCTGGGCTCACGGCTGGAGAGCGCAGGGGCGGCAGCGGGAGCCTCTCCCACTTCCACGGCAGCACTGAGGACCCCTCGAGGGATGTCCACCAAGGGGTCCCGGACTGCTAGAGGGCTCAGGCTGGGCTGAGTACACGAATGTCATGCACCAGGCTTCTAGTTCCTACATAATCACATGTGGTGAAGCCCTTCAGATGCTGCGTGTGGAGTTTTATAATGAGAGACAGTGCAAAGTGCACAGGAGAAGGAGCAGAAAGAGATACACCAAAATGTCAGCATGGGTGCTCCTACTGTTGTGCACTTTTCTGCACTTGGGGCAGGAGGCAGCCGCTCCTACCTGCTGGCCCATGTCCTTGGGGTAATAGAGGGTCAGTGGAGAGCAGGGTGTGTCTGGAGGCACAGTCTGATCACATCTTGGCGCTGCCCACTGGCTGTGACCTTTGACCGGTTACTTTTCCTTTCTCTGAACTTCCGTTTCTGATCAGTCACCGCATAGCAGTGGACTCCACCTCCCAAGGGCTCAAAAGGATCTGAAATTCCCAGGATCCAGCGGCACAGCAGGCCTGAGTGCTGCCTCCTGGCTCCGGCCAGCTCCGGCCTCAGGGTCTGCCGCCATGAGAGAAGGATGGCCCTGACTCAGGAGCACTGGCCAACCCTCGTTTCCCGGGCTGGAGCTTTAGAGGTCATGGCTGTGTGTATGGCACCGCAGAGCCGCCAGGAGGGGTGCGGGCTTGTGTGGACAGCAGACGGAAGGCGTGTGAGGAGCTGGGTGGCCACAAATCTTGGCAGCCAACCAGTGGATGTGGTGGGGTCCCGGGAGCAGAGCCCCACCGCAGCCCAGGTAGGTTCTGACCAGTAGGGCCTCTCCCCGCCCGTTTTCTCGTTGTACTCCGTGGGTTCTGGAGCTCCGGTGTAGCAGCCTCTCCCAGCCACTGCCATCGGAGGGCTTTGTCCGCCGGCCGGCAGCTCTCCTGCCTGTGGGAGGCCTCGCTGCTCAGTGCGATTGCGTGCCTGCCCTGGCAGCACCTGCTGGTTCAGCCTGAAGAGCCCTGTGACATGCACAGCGCCAAACTGCCAGGCCTCGGGCGCGCTGGCCAGCGGGCACATCGTAGGCCGGCCCCGGGAGGGAGTGGAGGTGTTACTGCTCAGGGGAGACGCGGAGACCAGGGAAGCAGGGCCGCGCACTCACGGAGCCGCCTGAAAGGGACCGCACACGGGCGCCCTGAGCCGAGGGGGAAACGCAGGCGCGGGCCCGTAAGCGTCTGGCCACCGCGCTTTTCCTCACCCAGCCAGTGCACGTGTCTGTGTGTCCCCAGTTAGGGACAGCTTGGCCACACTGTCAGTCCATTGCCACCTGCTCCGAGCGCAGCCCCGTGGCTCCTGCCTTGAGTCTCCTGTGTGTTCGCTCCGCGAGGCCTGCACACTCCTGGGGGACAGCTCAGTCTGCAGCTGGGACCACTGCCAACTGCCACCCGCTCCCGCGAGGCAGAAAGATGCAAAGGCCGCAATCCACAGACTGTGGGACCAGCACTGCTTCCCGCCAGAGCAGAGCTGGGCCCGGAGACAGTGAGCGCCCGCCGTCACCGCGGCCGTGCTCCCGGGACTGGAATTTCCTCACTCGATGGGGTCACAAGTAACCTTGAGATGCGGAATCCACAGTACTGGGCACCACTGCACACACACCTAGATAAGAGGTGGACTTAGTTCTGTAGACTGCCCAGCACAAGTACCATAAAGTAGGAAAACAAAGGACAGTTTTCTTAATCCATTAATTGCTCCCACAAATCAGTAAGTAAAGGCCGACAACATAATAAAAACACAGACAAGTCACGGAAGGAGGGAACTAAGGAAAAAACACAACTGCCTCGTAAATACAAGAAGAGCTCAACTTTGCTCCTAATAAGCACATTTCCATCAAACCTCCTGATACCACATTCCACCCTCAGGTTCGCAGACGAGAGCGTCTGAGGGCGTGGCGGGCGCCCCGGGCGGCCTGTGCTTGGGCCCAGCAAGACGCACACGCCCTTCGCTCACCGCCAGCAGGGCTGCGGCTTCCTTCGCTAGGAATAAATGGCGAATGGTGCTTGGAGGTCTTAGAGTTTGCAAACGGGAACATAGCTGGGCAAAACAATGCAGCAGTGTCTCAACGAAGAAAGGAAGGTAAAAGTTCTCACAGTAAAAGGTATCTCCCAGAGAATGATCAGTTCGACACCCTTCTCCCAGGATCAGCCTGGGATGCTTATCGGTCAGGCACCAGGAGGCCGGGGGTGGGCGCCAACGGATGCTCAGAATAACGATGTCGAGTGGAGGCACATGTGCGTCCTGCAGGGAGTCAGGCTGCTGCACCCGGGAGTCTGCGGGGGAGTCCGAGGTGCCTCCGGGAACTGGCCAGGACGGGCGTTTAGAGTTGGCGTGCCACAGAGTCAGACCGGAACAGTTCTCCTGCCTCGGCCTTTGCAGTGTGAGCAGCCGCCGGCGTGGGAGTCCAGCACGTCCCTCTTCACTCCTCCTGACCCTCAGGAGCGCACTGAGCCCCTCACACCCCGGAGAGCAGGGCCTGGGGACGGACCCTCCCCTATGCGTGGCTCCTCTGGGCTCCTCGCCACGCGTGTGAAGGTTGCGTGTCTCTACTCCTCCCCGCCTCTGGTGTCTGGGAGTGAGGCCCTTCGAGGGGGGTGGGGGGAGGCCTGTTCACAGAACATACGTGCCAACCTTGGGCACCCGGGGGGGTGCTGTGTCTTGGCCTATGGGCCGAGGTGCCTCAGAGGGGCCAGGCGCAGATTTGAGGTTTCTCAGTTCTTTCCCATTGAGGCCACTGCCCACCCTGCAGGGCAGAGACCCCTCGACACAGGACCAGCAGCTTGGGGCCCTGTGCCATGCAGGCAGCCTCCCTTGCCATCGTGGACTGACTGTCACTCCCGGGCCTGGCTGCTCCAGGCCCAGCACCCGCGTCCTGACCCCGGGCCCAAGGCCACTGACGCAGCAAGAGCCGCAGCTGACTTTTGCCGCAGAGAAGCCAGGCTTTGTGCTTGGTGAGCGGCCGCCAGGCCACGGGCACGTGGCAGGTCCTGGAGGGGCAGGGGCAGCCCAGGCAGAGCCCACGGCCCCACAGGTGCCCCACGGATCCAGGTGGCTCAGCACCCTCCCACAGCCCACGCGGGCTGAAATGGGTGTGGCACAGGCTTCTTTTGTTTTTCTCAGCTAGATTATGAAGAATTTGAACTCACAGGAACAGGTGTGAGCTGTGCTACCATTGCTTTTCATTCGTTCTGCATGTGCTGTGGTCCAGCTGTGTCCTCCCGGTGCCCGCGGGGTCCCTGCAGCCACTGGTGGGAAGGGACAGAGGTGGCTCCCCTTCTTGCTCATGGACTCGGCGTAGACGTGGGGACACCTTGGATTTGACCCCCTCTAACGGTGCCATCACTCAGGACACTTTTCTGGTGACAAACGCCAGCTCAAACTGGCACAAACCAGAAGGGACTCATTGACTCCCTTGGTGGAGAGTCTGGCGGGCAGCACCACGTCAAATGCGCCGGACCCAGGCCCTCGGAGCGGTGTGTGCCAGGCCCTCCCTGCCCTCCCTGCTCCTCCCTCCCGTGGCTCCTGCTGTGCCGCTTGCTTCCTGCAGAGGCAGCCCGGCCTCTGCGCTCCCTCCGACAGCAGCCCCAGCGCCCTGACACTGCGATCAGCCGGGAGCACTGCCTCCCGGACTGAGGGCTGGGCAGGAGGGCTCTCCAAGCCAATGGAAGCATTCCTGGCCTTGACCTGGGGGTGCAGTCCAGGGCCCCTGACCTGGGGGTGCAGTCCGGGGCCCCTGACCTGGGGGTGCAGTCCGGGGCCCCCTGACCTGGGGGTGCAGTCCGGGGCCCCCTGACCTGGGGGTGCAGTCCGGGGCCCCTGACCTGGGGGTGCAGTCCGGGGCTCCTGACCTGGGGGTGCAGTCCGGGGCCCCCTGACCTGGGGGTGCAATCCGGGGCTCCTGACCTGGGGGTGCAGTCCGGGGCCCCCTGACCTGGGGGTGCCAGCTGGGGGCCTCGCAGGGAGGCACCACCTCCCAGGGCTCAGGCATGCCTTGCCCCATGGCCTTCGAGAGCATGCCCTCAGGGAGCTGTGCGAGTGGCGTGGGCGTGTCCCGGATGTCCTGGCACAGAGGAGGTGCCTGTCACGGGAGCAGCTGGCACTCTCCTGGGCTGTCACCGCAGCTCCCATTTGTCAGGTTCTACATGAGCTGCACATCCGGGAATGAAGTCTCAGCAGCGACCACTCGATGAACGTATCAGAGTTGCTCTCTTGCAAGTTGGCACCAATGACCAGAGTGCCCTGTGCTTTAAGCCAAGGCCTACAATATGGCTGCCCCACAGGGCACCAGCAGGGGCTGCAGGCAGCCGGGGCTGGGGGCATTGTCCACACGGGCCCTGCAGGGGAGGCCAGGCCGGAGCAGAGCCTGGCCATTCACAAGATAAGGAACGGGCAGTGGCTCATGTGCTGCCTGGGGTGTGAGGTGCTCTGGCCCCGGATCCTAGGGGCTAGGCGAGGTGGCGGGGCCTGTGGCCTGTGGTGGAGGCCAGCGCAGACAGGCCTTTTCACTGACGGAGAAACCAGTCCTGGAGTGGGAAGGGCTGCCCGGGCGCCGCTCCGGGCTGTGGATGCCCAGGAGGCTGTCCAGCGGAGGGAGCGTTCTGTGAACGTCATCCTGGTGGGGAGAGGGGACACTGTCGGGGGCTAGCAATCTGAATCTGTGCCATTAACCTAGCCGTCCTCCACCTTCCTGACGCCGCGGCCCTTTAACACAGCTCCTCGTGTGTGGTGACCCCAGCCATAGCATTATTTTTGTTGCTACTTCATAACTGTTAGTGAATCGTAATGTCGCGACCCACAGGTTGAGAACCGCCAGCAGCGACGCCTAAGACGGTCGGAAAACACAGATATTTACATGACGATTCATAACAGCAGCAAATTATAGTTAGGAGGCAGCAACGAAAATAATGTTGTGGCTGGGCTCACACCACAGGAGGCGCTGTACTGAAGGGCCGCTGCTCCACAGCATCTCCTCGCGGAGGTCAGCATCTCCAGGAGCCATCAGCCGCCTGTTTTACCGCGAGGCCTGGAGCCGCAGAGCGGGCAGCACGGCCGGAGAGTCATGCTTGCTTCTCCTCTCGGACCATTTTGGAACCCACCCTGAGAAAAGCAAACACTAGCCGAAACCGGTTTGGCTCAATGGATAGAGCATCGGGTTGGGGACTGAAAGGTCCCGGGTTCCATTCCGGTCAAGGGCATGTACCTTGGTTGCGGACACATCCCTGGTAAGGGGTGTGCAAGAGGCAGCTGATCGATGATCTCTCTCATCGATGTTTCTAACTCTCTATCCCTCTCTCTTCCTCTCTGTAAAAAATCAGTAAAATATATTAAAGAGAGAGAGAGAGAGAAAGAGACCTCAGAAACAAGTGCTGCCCGCACACACTGGGGTGAGCAGTGCTCGCTCTGCCTGGGGGTACACCTCTCTCCGGGGCTTCTCTGGGGCGTCCGTTCACACAGCAGCCAGCTGTGGGGAAGGTTTGTGCATTTGTAATTGTGGCAGATTTTGCCAGCTGGTCCTCAGGAGAGCTTGTACCAATGACGCCCGAGCCAGGCACCTCGCCCGGAGCAGGAACCCGGCTTTACTGGGACGAGCGTGGCCTCCCGCTGTGGGAAGTGGCCTCTGGATCCGTCTGCAGCACGGCCAACGTCTCATGGAAGCGGTTGCTGCATGTCCCGGGCCACAGAATGGAGGGAGGAGAGAAGTGCACCGGGCCAGCACCATGTGGGAATCCCCGGGCACCTGCCTTGGCTAGACAGGGGAGGTGGAGGCAACGAGAAGAGGCCTCCGCCCCATTCCCAATGCCCGGGAGGGGCAAACTGTGAGCCCACAGTTCTCCGCCCATGAGGAGCGGGGAGGGCCCCCGCACCTTAGAGGTAAATAGGCTGCACAACCAGACACCCCTCCAAACAGACTAAGAGCCTTAGTTTTGCCACGCTCCTGTCTCTGAGTCCGTTATGTGAATGGACAGGCGGGCATTCCTCACACCAGCCAGGTTAATTTCCCCGCCTCTCACTGGGCGGGAGCCGGCCTCCCAGCTGCCCAGCCTCCCTGCCCCCCAGCCTCCCTGTCCCCCAACCTCCCAGCCCCCCAGCCTCACACCCTCCCAGCCCCCCAGCCTCCCTGTCCCCCAGCCTCCCAGCCCCCCAGCCTCCCAGCCTCCCAGCCTCCCTGCCCCCCAGCCTCCCAGCCCCCCAGCCCCCCAGCCCCCCAGCCCCCCAGCCTCTCAGCCCCCCAGCCCCCCATCCCCCCAGCCTCCCAGCCCCCCAGCCCCCCAGCCTCCCAGCCTCCCTGCCCCCCAGCCTCCCAGCCCCCAGCCTCCCAGCCCCCCAGCCCCCCAGGCCCCCAGCCCCCCAGCCCCCCAGCCCCCCAGCCCCCCAGCCTCCCAGCCTCCCTGCCCCCCAGCCTCCCAGCCTCCCAGCCTCCCAGCCCCCAGCCCCCAGCCCCCAGCCTCCCAGCCTCCCAGGCCCCCAGCCTCCCAGCCCCCCAGCCTCCCAGCCTCCCAGCCTCCCAGCCCCCCAGCCCCCCAGCCTCCCAGCCTCCCAGCCTCCCAGCCCCCCAGCCTCACATCCCCCCAACCTCCCAGCCCCCCAGCCCCCCAGCCTCCCAGCCTCCCTGCCCCCCAGCCTCCCAGCCTCCCAGCCCCCAGCCTCCCAGCCTCCCAGCCCCCCAGCCCCCCAGCCTCCCAGCCCCCCAACCTCCCAGCCCCCAGCCTCCCAGCCTCCCAGCCCCCAGCCTCCCAGCCCCCCAGCCCCCCAGCCTCCCAGCCCCCCAGCCCCCCAGCCTCCCAGCCTCCCTGCCCCCCAGCCTCCCAGCCCCCCAGCCCCCCAGCCCCCCAGCCCCCCAGCCTCCCAGCCCCCAGCCCCCCAGCCTCCCATCCCCCCAGCCTCCCTGCCCCCCAGCCCCCCAGCCTCCCAGCCTCCAGCCCCCCAGCCCCCCAGACCCCCAGCCCCCCAGCCCCCCAGCCCCACAGCCCCCCAGCCTCCCAGCCCCCCAGCCTCCTCGCCTCCCAGCCCCCCAGCCCCCCCGCCCCCCAGCCTCCCTGCCCCCCCGCCTCCCTGCCTCCCAGCCTCCCAGCCCCCTCGCCCCCCCGCCTCCCTGCCCCCCCGCCCCCCAGCCCCCCAGCCCCTCAGCCCCCCATCCTCCCATCCCCCCAGCCTCCCTGCCCCCCAGCCTCCCAGCCTCCCAGCCTCCAGCCCCCCAGCCCCCCAGCCCCCCAGCCCCCCGGCCCCCCAGCCTCCCTGCCCCCCAGCCTCCCAGCCTCCCAGCCCCCAGCCTCCCAGCCTCCCAGCCCCCCAGCCCCCCAGCATCCCTGCCCCCCAGCCTCCCAGCCCCCCAGCCCCCCAGCCCCCCAGCCCCCCAGCCTCCCAGCCCCCCAGCCCCCCAGCCCCCCAGCCCCTCAGCCCCCCATCCTCCCATCCCCCCAGCCTCCCTGCCCCCCAGCCTCCCAGCCTCCCAGCCTCCAGCCCCCCAGCCCCCCAGACCCCCAGCCCCCCAGCCCCCCAGCCCCACAGCCCCCCAGCCTCCCAGCCCCCCAGCCCCCCAGCCTCCCAGCCTCCCAGCCCCCCAGCCCCCCAGCCTCCCTGCCCCCCAGCCTCCCAGCCTCCCAGCCTCCAGCCCCCCAGCCCCCCAGCCCCCCAGCCTCCCAGCCTCCCCGCCTCCCAGCCCCCCGCCTCCTCGCCTCCCAGCCTCCCAGCCCCCCAGCCCCCCAGCCTCCCAGCCACCAGCCCCCCTGCCTCCCCGCCCCCAGCCACCAGCCTCCCTGCCTCCCCGCCCCCCAGCCCCCCAGCCTCCCAGCCCCCCAACCTCCCAGCCCCCAGCCTCCCAGCCTCCCAGCCCCCAGCCTCCCAGCCCCCCAGCCCCCCAGCCTCCCAGCCCCCCAGCCCCCCAGCCTCCCAGCCTCCCTGCCCCCCAGCCTCCCAGCCCCCCAGCCCCCCAGCCCCCCAGCCCCCAGCCCCCCAGCCCCTCCCCATCCCCCCATCCCCCCAGCCTCCCAGCCCCCCAGCCCCCCAGCCTCCCTGCCCCCCAGCCTCCCAGCCTCCCAGCCTCCAGCCCCCCAGCCCCCCAGCCCCCCAGCCCCCCAGCCTCCCAGCCTCCCAGCCCCCCAGCCCCCCAGCCCCCCAGCCTCCCAGCCTCCCAGCCCCCCAGCCTCCCATCCCCCCAGCCTCCCAGCCCCCAGCCCCCCAGCCTCCCAGCCTCCCTGCCCCCCAGCCTCCCAGCCTCCCAGGCCCCAGCCTCCCAGCCCCCCAGCCTCCCAGCCTCCCAGCCTCCCAGCCCCCAGCCCCCAGCCTCCCAGCCTCCCAGCCTCCCAGCCTCCCAGCCCCCAGCCCCCAGCCTCCCAGCCTCCCAGCCTCCCAGCCCCCAGCCCCCAGCCTCCCAGCCTCCCAGCCTCCAGCCTCCCAGCCCCCAGCCTCCCAGCCTCCCAGCCTCCCAGCCTCCCTGCCCCCCAGCCTCCCAGCCTCCCAGCCCCCAGCCTCCCAGCCCCCCAGCCCCCCAGCCTCCCAGCCTCCCAGCCCCCAGCCTCCCAGCCCCCAGCCTCCCAGCCTCCCAGCCTCCCAGCCCCCAGCCCCCCACCCCCCCAGCCTCCCAGCCACCAGCCTCCCAGCCCCCAGCCCCCCAGCCCCCCAGCCCCCCAGCCTCCCAGGCTCCCTGCCCCCCAGCCTCCCAGCCTCCCAGCCTCCAGCCCCCAGCCTCCCAGCCTCCCAGCCTCCAGCCCCCAGCCTCCCATCCCCCCAGCCTCCCAGCCTCCCAGCCCCCAGCCTCCCAGCCTCCCAGCCCCCAGCCTCCCAGCCTCCCAGCCTCCAGCCCCCAGCCCCCCAGCCCCCCAGCCTCCCAGTCCCCGAGCCCCCCAGCCTCCCAGCCTCCCAGCCTCCCTGCCCCCGAGCCTCCCTGCCCCCCAGCCTCCCAGCCTCCAGCCACCAGCCCCCCAACCCCCCAGCCCCCCAGCCCCGCAGCCCCCAGTCCCCAGCCTCCCAGCCCCCCAGCCTCCCAGCCTCCAGCCCCCAGCCCCTCAGCCTCCCAGCCTCCCAGTCTCCAGCCCCCAGCCTCCGAGCCTCCCAGCCTCCCAGCCTCCCTGCCCCCCAGCCTCCCAGCCTCCCAGCCCCCCAGCCTCCCAGCCTCCCTGCCCCCCAGCCCCCCAGCCTCCCAGCCTCCAGCCCCCAGCCCCCCAGCCTCCCAGCCTCCCAGCCTCCAGCCCCCAGCCCCCCAGCCTCCCAGCCTCCCAGCCCCCAGCCTCCCAGCCTCCCAGCCTCCCAGCCTCCAGCCCCCAGCCCCCCAGCCCCCCAGCCTCCCAGCCTCCCTGCCCCCCAGCCTCCCAGCCTCCCAGCCTCCCTGCCCCCCAGCCTCCCAGCCCCCAGCCTCCAGCCCCCAGCCCCCCAGCCTCCCAGCCTCCCTGCCCCCCAGCCTCCCAGCCTCCCAGCCTCCCTGCCCCCCAGCCTCCCAGCCCCCAGCCTCCAGCCCCCAGCCTCCCTGCCCCCCAGCCTCCCAGCCTCCCAGCCTCCCTGCCCCCCAGCCTCCCAGCCCCCAGCCTCCAGCCCCCAGCCTCCCTGCCCCCCACCCTCCCAGCCCCCCAGCCTCCCTGTCCCCCAGCCTCCCAGCCCCCCAGCCTCCCAGCCTCCCAGCCTCCCAGCCTCCCAGCCCCCAGCCTCCTCGCCTCCCAGCCTCCCAGCCCCCCAGCCCCCCAGCCCCCCAGCCTCCCAGCCCCCCAGCCTCCCAGCCCCCAGCCTCCCATCCTCCCAGCCCCCAGCCTCCCAGCCCCCCAGCCCCCCAGCCTCCCAGCCCCCCAGCCTCCCAGCCTCCCTGCCCCCCAGCCTCCCAGCCCCCCCAGCCCCCCAGCCTCCCAGCCCCCCAGCCTCCCAGCCCCCCAGCCCCCCATCCTCCCAACCTCCCAGCCCCCCAGCCCCCCATCCCCCCAGCCTCCCAGCCCCCCAGCCTCCCAGCCTCCCAGCCTCCCTGCCCCCCAGCCCCCCAGCCTCCCAGCCCCCCAGCCCCCCAGCCCCCCAGCCTCCCAGCCCCCCAGCCCCCCAGCCCCCCAGCCTCCCTGCCCCCCAGCCCCCCAGCCCCCCAGCCTCCCAGCCCCCAGCCCCCAGCCCCCAGCCTCCCAGCCTCCCAGCCCCCCAGTCTCCCAGCCCCCCAGCCTCCCAGCCTCCCAGCCTCCCAGCCCCCAGCCCCCCAGCCTCCCAGCTCCCCAGCCCCCCAGCCTCCCAGCCCCCCAGCCTCCCAGCCCCCAGCCCCCCAGCCTCCCAGCCTCCCTGCCCCCCAGCCTCCCAGCCCCCAGCCTCCAGCCCCCAGCCTCCCAGCCCCCCACCCTCCCAGCCTCCCAGCCTCCAGCCCCCAGCCTCCCAGCCCCCCAGCCCCCCAGCCTCCCAGCCTCCCTGCCCCCCAGCCTCCCAGCCCCCCAGCCTCCCAGCCTCCCAGCCTCCCAGCCTCCCAGCCTCCAGCCTCCCAGCCTCCCAGCCTCCAGCCCCCTGCCCCCCAGCCTCCCAGCCTCCCACCCCCCCAGCCCTCCTGCCCCCCAGCCTCCCAGCCTCCCTGCCCCCCAGCCTCCCTGACCCCCAGCCTCCCTGACCCCAGTCTCCCAGCCCCCCAGCCTCCCAGCCTTCCTGCCCCCCAGCCTCCCTGACCCCCAGCCTCCCTGACCCCAGTCTCCCACCCTCCCACCCTCCCAGCCCCCCAGCCTCGCAGCTTTCCTGCCCCCAGACTCCCAGCCTCCCAGCCCCCCAGCCTCCCTGCCCCCTAGACTCCCAGCCATCACGGGTTCCTGGAGGCAGGGAAGCCACCACCAGCCATGGCCCCACCCCCACTGCTGTTACCCTGGAGTCACCACCTTCATCGCTCCCCTGCCCCCCAGTCAGCTCTCAGCCAGGGAGCCCACCCTCGGCTTCCAACCACGCTCCCCCCAGCAGGGCCCCAACAGTGGGAGCAGGGCCAGAGCCCACTTCCTTTCAGGGTTCCCCCAAGCCAAGCCTTAGTCTCAAGACCATTGGGGGAGGGGGGGCAGAGGGAGAGGTGCACTTGTTACTTAATTGAATAAATTAATCTTCTCTGTTTGCAACTTTAGAGTGGTTTTCAGTGAGCCCACCCAGGGCCTGAGCACTGATTGCTGGGAGCACAAAGCCTCCCAGATACTCAGGCTAGTCCTGTGCCCCTCCTGTGCCCCTCCTGTGTCACGGTGTCAGGGCCCTGGACTGGCAGAACAGGGAAACTGAGGCAGAGAGCGAACACACTGACAGCGATTTGCAGCAGACACACGAGGTCCCCTCCGCACAGGTGACATCCAGGCTTCAGCTGAATTTCAGCTCCAGGCCCAGAAAAGCAGCAACACCAGGGGGGCGACGCCAGGACCAGCTGCGATGACTGACAGCTCCCGGCCCCAGCACTGACCAATCAGGGAGGCCAGGGCCGGAGGAGCCCGCCTGGAAAGCTGCTGCTATTCTGCTGGAGCCTCCCCTGTGAGACAGGGGACAGACTGTCTCCTCTCGGAGCAGCCCCCAAGTTCCCTCGCTCCACTTCCCCCCCAGGCCTGCACCTCCTCACCCTAACGGACCCCACGTCCCAGGCTCACCCTGACCCCCTTCCCAAGGCCCCTTTCCTCTGCTTCCCAGGGACCTAAGCAGCCCCGCCTGGCTCTCCTGCTGCTGCTTCTGTGCTAAGCCCTCTTGTCTCACTGTCCCAGCTTCAATAAATGTCCCTCAGTCACCTGGGTCCTGTTGTGAAACCTTTCCCACACCCTGCCGGCCACCCCAGCACACCCGCCTGGGCCGGGACCCCGTCCAGTAACGATCCTTCAGAAATGAAGATGAAGTAAGACATTTTACACACACACACACACAGTAACAATCCTTCAGAAATGAAGATGAAATAAGACATTGCACACACACACACTCACACACACACACACATACACACACACACACCCGCCGGGGCCGGGACCCCGTCCAGGACAGGACCACACAGCAGGTCAGAGAGCAGTGAGCGCCCGCCTCCGCCTGCACGCGCCCAGACCAGACACAGACACTCTGTTTGCAGCATGCAATTTTTCATCACCCCCGCCTCCGAGAATCACAAGAAGACGTTAACAAAAACATGAATTCAAGAGAAAGCGGACATGTCTGGAAATGGGCGGACTGAGCAGTGGGGGAGGTGCGCAGGGCCGGCGTTTCTGGACCGTGCACACGTGCTCACACTGAGGACAAAGCCCCTGTGAGTCCGTGAACGCGCTCCGGGGGTGGCCCGCCCTCCAGCACGGCGGCCTGAGCCGCGTCCTGTGCTCCACTTCGGATGGAGCAGATTTTAGAACATGTGGCTCCCCGGGCGGCCAGCCCAGCAGAGGGAGACAGAGGGGGCTAAGGAGCCTCCGGCCGTGACAGCCACCTCCATGGGCAGCCACAGGCCACTGTGCTCTGGGCCCGCGCTGGGCCCTTGGACCGGAGCGGAGGAAGTGCTGGGAGCAGGGTGCGGAGGACAGGCCAGCTGGCAGTGCAGCTGTAGTCGCAGGGTCCTGATGGGCTGGCCATGCACAATCCTGCTGGAGGCTGGCGCTTCTCTTGCTCCCTCGTGGTCAGCACAGCTCTCAGGAGCCCCGCCCGAGGCGCGGGCCGAGGAGCCGGTCCCGGTGCGGGCGCTGGGGAGGTGGGCGGGAGGGCTGCCCGCTGCTGGCCACCGCAGGATCTTGGCGGTGACACAGGAGCCACAGCTCAATGTGGCGGCTCCAGGCCTGCGACTGCTGTACTCGGAGCTACAGACAAAAGAGGGAAGCACAGGATGCAGAGGGAGAGCCGGGCAGGGCAGGGCTCCGCCCGCACCTGCTCAGTGCGCTCCGCCGGTGTGTCTGGAAATCAAAGGCCAGGTTTTCAAGGGTGCGGTCCCCAAAACTGACTCTCTCCTAGAGATTCCCATCCCTGTCTCTTTATCTGATAACGTATCGCAGCATGGTCCCATGCACCAAAGCCTGCAGATTCAGTACTGGGAGGGTGTGTATGGGAGGCAACCGATGGATGTTTCTCTTTTAAAACAAACACATCATCAGGTGAGGATTGGGAAGAAATGTCTTAAAATAAAGTTTGGGAAAATTGGTGGAAAGCCCTTATCAAGCAGTCACACCCCACTTCCCATCCTCCCGACCCTGGCAGCCACGTGTTCGTGTCCCCCTCTGTCTCCGGGTGTGCCGCTCAGGACAGTGCGTATGAACAGCATGGTCCCGAGGTGGCCGTGTGTCTGCTCCCTCGTTCCTCTGGGCAGGAGCCAGGGCACAAACTCCACTCCTTTGATGGCTGCGGACCGGCTGATGACGGGCGTTTGAACGCTTCCGCTCTGGGCTGCAGTGAACTCCCTGTGCACATGTGTGTGCGTGTGGGGCTGGACCTGGTCACTGCTGGCCACCGCAGCCTGTCCTCCACCCCTCTCCATGCGCCTGCCAGCACGAACTCTCCGCGTCCGAGGTCCTGACCGTGCTAATGGGCGGGAGGTGAGGTGATCTCATGGTTATTGGCTGTTTGTGCAACTTGAGAGAAATATCTATTCAAGTCATTTGCCCATTTTTTAATCCAGTTGTTTGTACATTTGCTGTTGAGTTTCAGGGGTTCTCTGTATATTCTAGACACTAGCCCCTGATCAGACTCACGATTTGCAAATATTTTCTCCCATTCTGTGGTAGTCTTTGCGCCCCCTGGGTGGTGTCTTTGATGCACAAAGTGTTTAGTTTTAAGGAAGTCTGCTTTTCCCTTGGATGTCTGTGCCCAACATAATCGTTAACTAAATTCTCCATTCCTCTGGCCAAGTCCAGGGCCCCCTCAGGCTCGCTCCCTTGAGGGCAGGACTTTCCCCAGCCCGGGTGTGCTGCGCCCCCTGCTGGCCGGCGCCTGGCACACCGCGGGAGCGTCATCCCCTGAGGTTAATTGGGCTCCTGGAGCTTGGAAGACTAACCTGTGCTTGGGAGAAGGGAGAGGGGATGTTGTCTGCGCCCCGGTCCCGTGGCTGCTCTCCCGGTGAACCCAGCACTGTGAGGTCCCCATCTTGCTCCAGAAGAGGACCCTGGGGTCCCAGAAAGCGCAGTGAGTGCCTGAGGGCCAGAGCTCCTGGGTGGCTGCAGGGACAGGCCGCTCATCCATTCAACCCACAAACATTTGTGAGACACGCCCCACCCAGACCTGCTGAGCCCTGCGAGCTCACAGTCCCAGTGGGACAGACTTACAGACAGTGCCACAGCGGAGTGAGCCCAGCCTGGGTGCAGGGTCGGGGGGACGGGAGCATGGGAGAAGGAATACCCGTCACCCAGCTGGTAACTGGTGCTGACCGCTGACCAAAGAAACCCAGGGAGGGGATGTCCAAAGCCTCACTGTCCCTGTGCTGCGAGTGAGCCTCGCTCAGAGGACCTCTGTGCCCCAGGCTGGCCAGGGGGCCCTCACCAAGGTGAGAGTGCAGCCTTGTGAGAACACAGCTTCCTCGTCCATGCGTGGAGACCGCGTGTCTGTGTCTGCCTGCCGCACACCAGCGAGAGGTTCCAGAAGGAAGAGCAGACCCAAAGGCAGTGGTGTCCTGGGTGTGGGGCCACCGCGCCCGCCAGTGGGGGCAGGCATGCAGGAGAGGCCTTCTTAAAATGTTTGAATCACTTGAATAAGACTGTTCAAAAATTAGGTTAAAAATGAAAAGAATGGCCGAAACCGGTTTGGCTCAGTGGTAGAGTGTGGGTCTGCGGACTGAAGGGTCCCGGGTTCGATTCTGGTCAGGGGCATGTATGTTGGTTGCGGGCACATCCCCGGTAGGGGGTGTGCAGAAGGCAGCCGGTCAATGTTTCTCTCTCATCGATGTTTCCAGCTCTTTATCCTTCTCCCTTCCTCTCTGCAAAAAAATCAATAAAATATATTTTTTTTAAAATGAAAAGAATGAGCAGAGTGTCAGCACTGGCTATGGGGACGGGCACCCGGTCAAGGTCAGAGCACACTCAGTGGGTGAGCACCGGTTCCTGCCTCTGTCCCCTCGGCTCGGAGGAGCTGTCTGTGGTCCTGAGTGGCACAGCAGTGAGCCCATGAGCATCAGCAGTGCTTCGGAGGCAGGAGGCCATGAGCATCAGCAGTGCTTCCGGAGGCAGCAGTGCTTTCTGAGTCAGCTACAGACTGACTCAGAAACCCCCAAGGCGAGCTGAAATACAGATGCCTGGCCTCACCCGCAGACAGGAGCATGGCCTAGGAACCTGCATTTAAAAATCCCTTTTGATGCTGGGCCAGTCTGAGGACCCACTTTGAAAACTGCTAGCCCAGATGCCCTCTGCTGCCCTCTGGGAGAAGGAGAGGGACGGACAGGTTTCACCACATGCCATTTTGAATTTCATACTGTGATTAGGCTACTTAACAAAAATCCTATATAATAAAGAGGTAATATGCAAATTGACCCTCACAAGATGGCCGCCTATGACTAGGCTGGCAGGGGGGTTAGTGAGGGGCAATCAAACGCTTGAACAAACAGACTGCATGGGGTGATCAGGTTGGCAATGGGGTTAGTGAGGGATGACCAAATGACTGAACAGCAGGCTGCTTGGGGTGACCAGGCCGGCAGGGGGGTGTAGCTGGGGGCAACCAGGCCAGCAGGGGAGCAGTTGGTGGTGACCAGACTGGCAGGGGAAGGGGGGGCAGTTAGGGGCGACCAGGCCTGCAGGAGGGGCAGTTAGGGGTGACCAGGACAGTGTGGGGGGGCAGTTGGGGGTGACCAGGCAGGCAGACAGGTGAGCAATTAGGAGCCAGCAGTCCAGGATTGTGAGAGGGATGTCCAACTGCTGGTTTAGGCCTGATCTCTAGTATTGGGCCTAAACCGGCAGCCAGACATCCCCCAAGAGGTCTCAGATTGGAGAGGGTGCAGGCTGGGCTGAGGGGATGAATTTCACACACCAGGCCTTTAGTATGTAAATAAGATTTAAACTTCAGAAATTATTTCCATTATTTACTTTTAGAAAGAGAGAAAGGAAGATGGGGAAAGAGAAACATCAATCGGCTGCCTCCTGCACAGAGATGGAGCCCACAACTGGACATGTGCCCTCAGCAAGAATCGAACCTGAGACCCTTTAATGCATGGGTTGATGCTCAACCATCTGAGCCACACCGGCCAGAGCAAACTTTAGGGCTCATTATAACTTATTAGAATGAGGTATGTGTAGCAGAGATGGCTAGTGCCCTCCACTGTCCATTCCCTTCTTCCTCTGTCATAGAGCCCTGGACATGATTAGGGAACATGGGCGCCTGGAACACAAAGTCCACCTCCCACTTCCCTCAGTCCAGACATGGCCACGTGGATGAGCTCTGGCCATAGATGTGAGTGAACGAGTCCAGGAGCTGCTGAGAAGTGTCTTAGAGTGTGGGGTGCACTCCTTTTTCTCTGCCTTTTCCCACTGGCTGGGATGCAAGCATGGTGCTGGAGTTCACAGAGCCGTCTGAGTGCACGAGGCAGAGCTGTGGAGAATGGCAGCGCAGGAAGACAGGAGGAGCTGGTCTCTGGCCGAGGATGCCACCACAGCCCTCCTGCTTGGCTCAGGCATCTTTGACGTATAAGAAGGAAACATCTTCTTGCTTAAGCCACTGGTGCTTTGAAGCCTGTCACTCAGAGGCACACTTGTCATAGGTGACATAGCGTATAAAGTAATTGACTCATGGACTGGAACAACTAATATTGATAAATGCCATATCACTCAAATAAACTTACAAATTCAATGCAATTCCTATCAAAATACCAATGATATTCTTCTCAGAATTAAGACAAATAATAGTAAAATTTATATGAAATTACAAAAGATCACAAATAGACAAAACAATTTTGAGAAAGAACAAAGTGAGAGTTATCATGGTCCCTGCAAAACTGTACTGCAAAACTATAATAATCAAAACAGCATGATACTGGCATAAAAGCAGACACCTCGTTCAATGGAACAGAATAGAAATCCCAGAAATAAACCCACCCTTACGTGGTCAATTAATCTATGAGAAAGGAAGCAAGAGCATAAATGGGGAAAAGATAGTCTATTCAACAGCAGTGTTAGGAAAACTGGACAGACATGAGCAAAAAAAATTAAAATGGACTCCACGCTTTAAACTCAAAATGAATTAAAGACTTAACTTTAAGAGCTGAAACCCTAAAACCTCCAGAAGAAAACAATAGGTGGTAAACTATTTCATATTAGCCTGAGTAATATCTTTTTGGATATGTCCTCTCAAGCAAGGGAAACAAAAGTAAAAATAAAAAAAATGAGACTTTATCAAATTAAAAAGCTTCTATACAGTGAATGAAACCATCAACAAAACAAAAGACAACCTGCTGAATGAGAGAATATATGCATTAATGATACATCCAATAAGAAGTTAATATCAAAATATATAAGGAAATCATACAGCTCAATAGCAAAAAAAATAAACAATCTGATCCAAAATTGGGCAGAAGACATGAATAAACACTTCTCCAAAAAGGACAGATGGTCAAGAGACATGAAAAGGTGCTCAACATCACTAATCATCAGAGATGCTAATTAAAACCTCAATGAATTTTCAAAATTAAAGATAAATTTAAAAAACAAACAAAACACAATGAGATACCACCTCACACCTGTCAGAATGGCTACTATAAAAGGTCAATAAACAACAAGTGCTGGCGAAGATGTGGAGAAAAGGGAGCCCTCGTGCACTGCTGGTGCAGACTGGTGCAGCACTGTGGAGAACAGTATGGAGGTTCCTCACAAATGAAAAGTAGAACTACCTTATGGCCCAGCAATTCTACTCCTGGGTATACACCCAAAGGAACTCAAAACACTAATTTTAAAAGATATATGGCCTGGCCCATGTGGCTCAGTGGTTGGGCGTCAACCTATGAACCAGGAGGTCATAATTCAGTCAAGACACGTGACCCGGTTGCAGGTTCTATCTTCAGTAGGCAGGAGATAGCTGATCAATGATTCTCTCTCATCACTGATATTTCTATTTCTCTCTCCCTCTCCCTTCCTCTCTGAAATCAATAAAAATATATTTGGGAGAAAAAAGATATGTACACCCCTATGTTCACTGAAGGATTATTAAAAACAGCCAAAATATGGAAGCAACCTGGTGTCCATCAATAGACGAGTGAACATGCATGCTACATACATTCAAGGAGCCTTATCAGCCATAAAAAGAACGAAACCTTGCCACCTGCAGCACACGGGTGGGCCTAGAGGGCATCATGCTAAGTGAAATAAGTCAGAAAGACAAATGCCATATGATGTCACTTACATGGGGAATCTAAAAGCAAAACAAACAGCTCATAGAAACAGACCAAAGGGATGGTTCCCGGAAGGGAGGGGCGGGAGGTGGGGGAGGGGGAGAGGGGAGGGGACTATAGTCAATCATACAGTGGTAAGTTGGCACAGTGACAGTGATCACTAGAATTAGTGGGGTGATCAATTGTAAGGTATCAAAATGCCAAATCACCACACTATACACCTGAAGCTAATATAGTATTGTATGCCAACTACACTTACATTTAAAAAGAAAGTTAATTTAACATAAACAGAAATAAAGTACCTGCCCTAGCTCCCAGGCACGCGGCTCTGGCTGAGGTGGGGAGATGAGTGAGGACTGTGAGGGAGAAGGACTGGCCCCGGAGAACGAGAAACCTCATCCCTGCCTCAGCCTGCCTGTCCGGCCGTGGCCCCACCTGCCAATGCCAGCACCACCTGAGCCCTTGTAAAAGTAGATGAAGGTTAACTGAGAGCGAAGGGGTGTGGGGGAGAGCATGTGTGAGCATGTGCATGCATGTATGAATGGTTGTGTGTGCAAGCATGTACATGTGTGCATGAGTGAGAGTGTGTGCATGTATATGTGTGTATGAGCAAGAGTGTGTGAGTTTGTGCATGTGTGTGTGAGAGTGTGTGCAAGCATGTGTATATGTATAAATAGAGTGTGTGTGTGCATGTGTATATGAGTGAGAGTGTGTGAGTATGTACATGAGTGTGAGTGAGTGTGTGTAAGCGTGTGTGTATGCGTGTGAGAGTGTGTGCAGGCAGTGCAGCACAGGTGTGGCTCAGGTAGTCTGTCTTCTAAGCTCCAAGGGCTGGTGCAGCTTTGGGGGTTCCCAAGCCTTCCCACCTGGCCTTCCTGGTCTCCCCACCCCGTCTTAGCACAGAGCATACACCGGAAGTAGGCGCGTTGCCGCCCGGCTGCAGTCCTCTCAGTGCGGCTCCTGCTCGCACCCACAGCAGCTCCCTCAGCTCAGCCTGGTGCCCGCCCTGTGCCATCGGGGGGGGGGGGGGGAGTGGGAGTGTGGTCTGTGCATACGAACCACAGTGTGATTCAGACTTAGGTGCCATCAGGGGGATGGGGGGGAATGGGGGGGGAGGAGTGTGGTCTGTGCAAACGAACCACAGTGTGATTCAGACTTAGGAAAGAAGGATGTCTGATGCAGGCTACAATGTGGGGAGCCTGGGGACGTGGGAAAACTACAGAGACAGAAGTTGGGGCGTAGTGCGGCGCTGGGGCAGGGTGCGGAGTCAGTGTGTAACGGGGCAGAGTTCCGTTGGCTAGAGGCCTGTCGCACATGTGAATACACTTCACGCTGCTGAGCTTTGCACTAAAAATGGCTAAGATGGAAAAGTATGTACACAGTGTCATCGCTGGGCGGTCACAGGCCTTCTCAGAGGGCCTCTCTGTGCATGGACAGAGCTGAGCGGGCGTTTGGTGCAGTGAGCTGAGAGGAAGCCCAGGGCCCCAGACTGAGAGGACTGGCTGGGAGGGCCGAGGCGGCGATGGGGGGTGCCGGTGTCCACCGGCCACCAGGGAAGGCTGGGGGTGCCCGGTGCCAGGCTGGTCCGCAGCCACCAGGGTGCAGGCTCCGCAGGCCTGGTAGTCAGGCACACGGTGGGCGAGCTCAGGGCATCAGGACGTAGGCACAGGACTACAGCTCAAAACCTGCACCAAGAAGGAGCATGGCGCCCAGCCAGGGTGACTCAGTTGAGCATTGATCTATGAACCAGGGGGTCGAGGTTTGATTCCTGGTCAGGGCACATGCCCAGGTTGCAGGCTTGGTCTCCAGTTGGGGGTGTGCAGGAGGCAGCCGATCAATGATTCTCGTCATTCTTCTCTCCCTTCCTGTCTGAGATCAATAACTATATATGTATTTTTAAAAAGGAAAGCACCTGGAGGGTAATCACCAGGCCAGGGTGAGGGGCAAGGTGGCATGGGAACAGCACGCAGGGCTGTGGCTGGCCATCGCGCTCTCCGTGGGCGGGGCCTGGGTCAGATGCTGCGGGCTCTGCCTGGGGACAGGACACCCCAGAACACCGGTGTGCGAACTGGAAGAGCTGTGGCTGAAACTCAAATGAGAAAGTTGAACAAAGAGCTGAGAGTAGAGACAGAGATGAGGTGGCCCTCCCTCTGTCAGCTCAGGGACCGGCAGGGAAGGTGGCAGAGTGAGCGGGTTACAAAGCCGGAGCACACCTGCTGCCCACGGAGGTCCAGGCGCCGAGACAGAGCGGGACCAGGACGCTAGGAGAGGGAATCCCTGGGAAATAAGGAAAGCAAAGGGCGTGGAGCAGAAAGAGAGAGCAGCTGAGGGCCGTGCTGGGAGTATTTATTGGCAAGCCAAGAGACAGCCAAACACCAGGAGAAACTGGGGGGCCGCTGAGCAGGGTGCCCCTGACAGGGAAGCACCCACGGCGGGGCTGGGTCCCTTCCTGGAGCTACCTACGGGCTTGGACGGGGAAATCTCGCCATCTTGAAGGGAAATCAGATCGTGTCAGAGGCCTGAATATCCACAGCTGCAGCGACCACCAAGCAGCTGTGACCCCCAGAACGCTGATCCAAGGCGGCGCAAACACTTGGACTCAAAAGAGCGCCCACCGCACAGTGAAAAGGTCAGATTTCGCAGGGATAGGGTAGAAAAAGCCCGCGTGTGGAAACTGGAGGACAGGGGTGTTGTTTACAAGTAGAAGCCCCTGGCTGTTGGGTGGGTGTCACCATGAGTGTACACGGGACTCCTAATAGGGGAGATATCTAAAGAGCAACACGTTTGGATCTGACTCACAGGGATATCGGAGAATTACAGAGTACAGTGGGCTCGGACTTGCCTCCCCTATCCCCCCTCCATAGATCAGTGCTGCAGAGAGGGGGTGGGGGAGTGGAGAAAAAAGCCAGAGAGGCTTTAGAGCCCTGGAAGTCAACCTAGAAATACTGCCACCCAGAGGCTAAATCACAAATTGACCCTAGTGTAATAAAATCAAAGCAAGATCTGCTTAAAACTCAGGACTGGATTACAACACTGAGGAGCAGTGAAACGAAGGGAACAGCAATACTGTCCTGACTGGGAAACAGGCATGCCAAACAGAAGATAGAGGAAGTGAATGACCTTCATTACTGCAAATTTTATTTAATTTTTTAAAAAACATTTTTTAATTTTTGTGATTTTTTTTCATTATTTGCAATGTTTACTACAGAAACTATTTTTTTCTTTTTTACTCACTTGATTTTACTTTTTTAATTATTACATTGTATATGTAAACAACATTATTACTACAACTATTTTACCTTTTTATCTTATTTTCTTTTGTTTATTATTATTATTTACTTCAGGATTAGGGTTCTACAGTCTATATCTTTCCTTCTCCAATGCTTTATTCTATCTCAACCCTACCTTTATGCCATCACTCTCTTCCTAACCTTTTCCCTTTGGAGCCCTGTATATCTTAACCCTTTCCTGCTCTAGATTTCCCCTATTCTTTCTGTTTATCCCCTCCTAAAATTTCACCCTACTTGTGTATATCTAATTTCCAACCCCCTGCTCCAAGCCCATTCACACCTCCCTTGTCACTGTCCTAAACACGCACACACAAACACACACACACATACACACACACACACGCAGTCTTTTTCTCTATCCCTTTGTAGTTGCATGTTGAATGTTAACTATATTGAAGTTTTATGCTTTTTTGTAAGATTAGTTTGCCTATTCTTTTTTGTTTGATTGTATGTTTTTGTTAGCTGGGTTCTAGTCACCTTTATTGGAGGTTATTGATATTGCAAACACATTTCTGTTCAGTGCTGTGTGTGTTGTACCTGGTTGTGTTGTATGTTGTACCTTTAAATCAAAGCAGGAGAGAGAGAACTACATAACCAGACATTCTGAAAAGAGAGATCATGGGGAGACAAAGAAACAGCCCGCATATGAAAGAAAAGCAGGCATCACCAGAAAAGAAAGTAAATGAGATAAAGGCAAGCAACCTACCAGAGCAAGAATTCAGAGTAATGATCATAAGATGGCTAAAAAGAATGGAAGACAAATTTGACAATATGAGTAAGAACCAAGAGGAAATGAAGACGAACCCAGAAGAAATGAAAAATGACACTGCTACTGTAAAGAACTCAATAGAAAGCATCAAGAGTGGACTAGAAGAAGCAGAAGACCGCATCAGTGAGCTAGAAGACAAGATGAAAAAAAATAACCAATTAGAACAGCTTCTGGAAAAAATAAAATAAAAAGCAGGAGGAGAGCCTGAGGGAACTTTGGGACAATACAAAACAAAACAATATTAGAATAATAGGGGTTCCAAAAGGAAAGGGAACTGAGGAAGACATGGAAAATGTATTTCAAGAAATAATGACAGAAAACTTTCCAGAGATAGAGAAGAAAAAAACCACACAAATCCAAAATGCTCGCAGAGTCCCAAGCAAAAGGAACCCTAAAAGACCGACAATTAAGGCACATTATAATTAAACTGGTAAACACCAACAACAAAGTAAGAATCTTAAAAGCAGCCAGAGAGAGACAGAAAGTTACATATAAAAGAATCCAATTCAGACTAGCAACTGATTTCTCCACAGAAACTCATCAGGCCAGAAGGGAATGGGATGAAATATACAAAGTCATGCAAAGGAAGGGTCTGAATCCAAGAATACTGTACCCAGCAAGGCTATCAATCAAAATTGAAGGTGAAATCAGGAGCTTCACAGACAAAAACAGACTAAGGGAATATATCACCACCAAACAAGCAATGCAAGAAATGCTAAAGGGTCTACTGTAAAAATAAAGAAATAGGAAGCGAAGAAGGAACACAGGGGTATAGAATGAAAAGGGCGTCAAATGAGTACCTATCAATAATAACTTTAAATGTAAATGGATTAAATGCTCCAATCAAAAGACATAGGGTAACAGACTGGATAAGAAAACAAGACCCATATATCTGTTGTCTACAAGAAACCCACTTCAGAAAAAAAGACGCACACAGACTGAGGGTGAAGGGATGGAAAAAGGTTTTCCAAGTGAATGGAAATGAAAAAAAAAAAAAAAAAGCTGGGGTAACAATACTTATATCTGACAAATTAGATCTCAGAGTGAAGGACATAACAATAGATAATGAAAGCCACTTCATAATACTAAAGAGAACAATCCAACAAGAAGAAATAACCCTGGTAAATATATATGCACCCAATACGGGAGCACCCAAATACATTAAAAAAAAAAAACCTGCTGGAGGATATTAAGGGAGAGATTAATAGTAATACAATCATAGTAGGATATTTTTAATATCCCACTGTCACCTTTGGACAAATCATCTAAACAAAAAAATCAGCAAAGAAATATCAGTCCTAAATGACTCACTAGACTAGATGGAATTAATCGACATCTTCAGAACATTTTACTCCAAAGCCACAGAATATACATTCTTCTCAAGTAAACATGGGTCATTTTCAAAGATAGACCACGTGTTGGGACATAGGCAAAGTCTCTTCAAATTCAAGAAGATAGAAATCATATCAAGCATCTTCTCAGATCATAGTGGCATAAAACTGGAAGTTAACTACAATAAAAATAATCCAAAGAAATCAAACACATGGAGACTAAACAGCATGCTATTAAACATGGACTGGGTTACCAGAGAAATCAAAGAAGAAATTAAAAACATCCTGGAAACAAATGACAATGAAAACACAACTATCCAAAATCTATGGGACACAGCAAAAGCAGTTTTGAGAGGGAAGTTCATATTCCTACAAGCCTATTGCAAAAAAACAAGAAAAAATGGTAACAAATTAGAAAACTATACAACTCAAAGAGTTAGAAAAAGAGCAACAAGAAAAGCCCAGTGTAAGCAGAAGGAAGGAAATAATAAAAATCAGAGCGGAGATAAACAACATAGAGACCACAGAAATAATACATAAGATCAACAAAACCAAGAGCTGGTTCTTTGAAAGGATGAACAAGATAGATGAACCTCTAGCCAGGCTAACCAAGAAACAAAGAGAGAGGACTCAAATAAACAAAATCATAAACGAAAGAGTTGAAATAACAACAGACCCCTCCGAAATACAAAGGATTGTTATAAAATACTATGAACAATTCTGTTCCAACAAACTGAACAACCTGGAGGAAATGGACATATTCCGAGAAAAATACAACCTTCCAAAACTCAATCAGGAAGAATCTAAAAATCTCAATAGACCAGTGACTTGGGAAGAAATTGAAACAGTCCTCAAAATCTTCCAGCAAACAAAAGCCCAGGGCCAGATGGCTTCACAGGGGAGTTTTACCAAACATTCAAGGAAGAACTAAACCTATCCTCCTTGGACTACTCCAAAAATATTCAAGAGGAAGGAACAGTTCCAAGCTCATTCTGTGAAGCCAGCATCACCCTAATACCAAAACCAGATAAAGACAACTCAATGAAAGAGAATTACAGGCCAATATCCCTCATGAACATAGATGCCAAAATCCTCAACAAAATTCTAGCAAATCGGCTCCAGCAGAACATCAGAAAGATCATACACCATGACCAAGTAGGATTTATTCCAGGAATGCAAGGATGGTACAATATCTGCAAATCAATAAACATGATACATCACATAAACAAACTGAAAGATAAAAATCATATAGTCATATCAATTGATGCAGAAAAAAGCATTTGATAAAATCCAACACCCTTTCCTGATAAAAGCTCTCAACAAGGTGGAAGTACAAGGATCATACCTCAACATAATAAAAGCTATAAATGATAAACCCACAGCCAACATCATACTCAATGGGCAAAAACTACAACCATTCCCTCTCAGAACAGGAACAAGACAGGGATGCTCACCACTCCTTTTTGACATAGTACTGGAAGTACTAGCCATTGCAATTAGACAAGAAGAGGAAATAAAAGGCATCCAAATTGGAAAAGAAGAAGTAAAGTTATCCTTATTTGCAGATGACATGATATTGTACATAAAAAACCCAAAAGACTCCATTAAAAAACTAATTGACTTAATAAATGAATTTGGCAGTGTAGCAGGATAAAAAATTAACGCCAAGAAATCTATCGCATTTCTATACACCAACAGTGAACTTACAGAAATAGAGACTAAAAAAGCAATTTCATTTCCATCGCCCTCCAAAAATTAAGATACCTAGGAATAAACTTAAGGAAGTAAAGGAGCTATATGTGGAAAACTACACAACACTGAAAAAAGAGATAGAGGAAGACGTGAACAGATGGAAGAACATACCATGTTCATGGATTGGTAGAATCAACATCATCAAAATGTCCATACTTCCTAAAGCAATCTATAGGTTCAATGCACTCCCCATTAAAATACCAACGGCATATTTCACTGACCTAGAAAGAACTCTCCAAAAGTTCATTTGGAACAATAAAAGACCCCAAATAGCCACAGCAATCCTGAGAAAGAAGAGTAAAGTAGGAGGGATCTCCATACCAGACTTCAAGCTGTATTACAAAGCCTCTGTTCTCAAAACAGCCTGGTACTGGCACAAGAACAGACATGTAGATCAATGGAATAGAATAGAGAATCCAGATATCAACCCAAATCACTATGCTCAATTAATATTTGACAAAGGAGGCATGAATATACAATGGAGTCAAGACAGTCTCTTCAATAAATGGTGTTGGGAAAATTGGACAGATACATGCAAAAGAATGAAACTAGATCACCAACTTACACCATACACAAAAATAAACTCAAAATGGATACAGGACTTAAACATCAGACGGGAAACCATAAAAATACTAGAAGCATCCACAGGCAACAAAATCTCAGATATATGCCAAAAGACCTTCTTTACTGATACTGCCCCTAGGGCAATGGAAGCTAAAGAGAAAATAAACAAATGAGACTACATCAAAATAAAAAGCTTTTTTGCAGCAAAAGAAACCATCAACAGAACAGCAAGAAAGCCCACTGTATGGGAGAACATATTTGCAAATGTTACCACTGATAAAGGTTTAATCTCCAACATCTACAGACAGCTGATACAACTAAATAAAAGGAAGATGAATGATCCAATTAAAAAATGGGCAATGGACCTAAATAGAATATTTTCAAAAGAAGACAGAAAGAAGGCCAAGAGGCACATGAAAACATGCTCAAAGTCACTAATTATCCGAGAGATGAAAATCAAAACAACAATGCGGTACCTGTCAGAATGGCCAACATCAACAAACGACAAGTTGCCGAAACTGGTTTGGCTCAGTGGTAGAGCATCGGTCTGTGGACTGAAAGGTCCCAGGTTCGATTCTGGTCAAGGGCATGTACATTGGTTGTGAGCATATCCCCAGTAGGGGGTGTGCAAGAGGCAGCTGTTCAATGTTTCTCTCTCATCTCCCTTCCTCTCTGTAACAAATCAATAAAATATATATATTTTAAAATATTTAAAACAAACAAACAAACAAAACAACATCAACAACAACAACAAGTGTTGGCGAGGTTGCGGAGAAAAAGGAACCCTCGTGCACTGCTAAGAACTACTGTGGAGAACAGTATGGGGTTTCCTCAAAAAACTGAAAATGGAACTCCATTTGACCCACTAATCCCACTCCTAGGATTATATCCCAAGAAACTAGAAACACCAATCATAAAGGATATATGCACCCCTATGTTCATAACAGCACAATCTACAATAGCTAGGATTTGGAAACAGCCTAGGTGCCCATCAGCAAATGATTGGATCCAAAAACCATGGTACATCTACACAATGGAATACTATGCTGCCATAAAAAAGAAGGAATTCTCATCATTTGCAGCAACCTGGATAGAACTAGAGAACATCATGCTGAGTGAAATAAGTCAGTCAATGAAAGAGAAACACAACATGACCTCACTCATTTATGGATAATAAAGCACATTATAAACTGATGAACCAAAAGATAAATATAGAGACAGTAAAGTAACAAGCAGATTGTCAAATTACAGCGGGGAGGATAGGGAGGTCTGGGGGAGATAAGAGATCAACCGAAGGACTTGTATACTTGCATATAAGTACAACCAATGGACATAAAACTCTGGGGAGGGAGAGTATGTATGGGGGGGTAATGATAAGATATGTACACAGATAAAAAAGAAAGCAAAGGGCGTGGATGTGCCTGACAGAAAACGGCTGCCATCCAGCCCCCAGTACGAAGGGAAATGTTAAATAGCACTTACTAGACCTCTGATAGTAGAGAAATACACTCCAAAACTCCCAGGAGAAAACGTGCATGCCTTCTCTGTCCCTTGAAGTTATAAATCTTATCATGTTTTTGAAATGGCAACCTCCCAGGAGATAACAGAAATACGCCCCCGAGTGCCTGCAGCTGGGGAGGAGAAAGGGAGAGAGGCTTTAGAGCACAACCTGACCAGGCTTCTCTCACATCGATATTTCTCTCTCTCCCCGTCCTCTACCTCTAAAATAAATTTTATAACATATCTATAGATATAAAATGCTAATATGCTAAGTGTCCTCCCAACCGTCCGACCAGTCACTATGATGCACACTGACCACCAGTGTGCAGATTCTCAACGCAGGAGCTGCAGTGACACACACACACACACTGACCATTTACAAAAAAACAGCAGTGTTTGACTATATTCTGCACAGTGAGAAAACCTGAAGTCATTGTCAAGGTCCACCATTTCTTACTTCTTTTCAGTCAGGTCAAGTTTCTAAGCTTTCTAAATCTCCGTTTTCTGGCTAATGAAAACCTGGCACCCACAAAGCGACACTCGGCTTCCCCCAAGTGGGACACAGGCCCCGCCACCACCCTGGAGGACAGCCCACCAAATCACAGCCAATGCTGCCAAGACCCCTTGGTGCAAAATGCAGCCCACAGCCCAGCCCAGAAACGGTTGCTGTGGGCACTGGTCAATGACGTCACATAGCAACGCCCGGCTTCCTCTCCCTAGCGACCAGCCTCCTTGGAGTTTCTTCAGCCCAGAAGCATGATGTGCTTTATAGTCAAATGTCTGTGAAAGTTTTCCCATGCCTCATTTAATCCTCACAGAAGTCCTGAAGCAGGTAGATAGGAGAATCGGTGGAATCCTATTTTTTCATTAGCCAGAAAACGGAGATTTAGAAAGCTTAGAAACTTGACCCGACTGAAAAGAAGTAAGGAATGGTGGACCTTAACAATGACTTCAGGTTTTCTCACTGTGCAGAATATAGTCAAACACTGCTGCAGTTAAATATTTTACCCTTTGTTCTCCCTGGGTGATCCACAATAATAATCTGCTTCGTGTTGATATTTACTGCTGTGTTGCTAACAATTATTTTATTAGCATTATCTCTTTATTCTGAAAGAGAAGTTGGGGTGTTTCACTGGGCATGAAAAAGTTTAGCTACCTCAGAAAGCAGGTCTAATTAAGCAAGTTTATTTTCTATCTATAAAAGGCTAAGTTTACTTGAGCATGTGTAATATATATAAAACTCTCACTGGCGCCAATTGCATGCCTGTGTTTCAATCTGTCATTGTCAATCCTGAATTTGGTTGACGCTTCTATTATAGAGCAAGGGCGAATAGCAATATTAAAATATTTCTTCTAATTAATTTCCTTTCAATGTGCACAATTCCATGCACTGGGCCATTCGTTAAAAAAAGAAAAAAAGAATCTACACTAATAAAAGCCTAGGTGGCCCTCTCGCCCTCGCACCCTTACACGATGCCCTCTTGTCTTCACAAGATGGTCTCCACAAGATGATTAGCCAGGGAGGGCAGTTGTGGGTGACCAGGCTTTCAGGGGAGGGCATGTGGGGGCAATCAGGTCAGCAGGCGAGGGCAGTTGGGAGAGACCAGGCCTGCAGGGAGCAGTTAGGGGGTGATCAGGCTGGCAGGCAGAAGTGGTTAGGGGCAATCAGGCAGGCAGGCAGGCAAGTGGTTAGGATCCAGCAGTCCTGGATTGAGAGGGATCCCAGATTGGAGAGGGTGCAGGCTGGGCTAAGGGACACTGGTCCCCGTCTGCCCGCATATGCCTGGGCTCGGCCCCCAGCACTGACTCCGGCCGCAGTGGTGCCTGTGGGTTGGCATTGTGTCCAGGACGAGGCTTGCCCTGGAAGCACAGCGACTTCTCCGTGCAGTGGCGGCCGCCCGCCCTGCCACCCCCCTACTTCCCCCCGCCTGCCCTGCACCCCAAAAAGCCAGTGAGGGTGCGCACAGATGATATGGTTTGTGTGACACGGTGTCCTGGCCTCACCCAAGCTTACCCCTGTCCTTTGCCACCCAGGCTGTATCACTGGCGAACTAGCAAAGCTGAGTGTTGTGTGTGGACACCCTCATCAAATAGGCAGCAACCAGAGGGCACAGTTTAGAGGTCATGACCTTCAAGACCAGGCAGAAGAGCATGACACTGAGTGGCGGAGTTCTGTCTCCTGTGGCCACAGGCCTGGGCTGCAGGACGGAGGCAGGACAGGTAAGGACGGTGAAGCTATGCAGGTAAGGTGGACGCAAGGACCCCCCTTTCTCCACCTGAATGACGGCCAGGAGGGCCTGTTGCCGCATATGCCAGACGGAGTGCCCTGCCGAGACCCCCCACCCCAGAGACCTGTGCCGCCTCCCTCTGCAGATCCGAGAGGCTGCTGGGCATGAGCCCCGTCCACCTGGCACAGCTGTCACCGCAGTTCGCAGCAACACATCCCACTGGATGGTGACTGGGCAGTGCAGAGTGAGGGGAGTCTCAGTCTCCCCACGTCCCCTGCCCCGGCGAAGCCAGGCCTGCAGAAAGCTCCCCACACCCCACTCCATTGTGGAGGGGCTGCTTCCCCCACACCCCCGCCAGCAGTGACGAGAGGACCTCTTTCCGGGAGGACCCTGGGCAGAGAGCTGAGCGGGGGCTGTGAGCCTAGGAAGACAAAAGAGACGCAGTACTCGCCAGTGTGGCTCAATGGTTGAGCATCGACCCAGGCTCCAAGAGTTCACCGGCTGTGCTCCTGATCAGGGCACTTGCCTGGGTTGTGGTCTTCATCCCCTGGGGGGGAAGGGGGGGACCCGTGCAGGAGGCAGCCGATGGATGATGTCTCTCTCTCTCATCGATGTTTCTATCTCTCCCTCTTCTTCCTCTCTCTCTAAAAATCAATAAAAACTTATTTTTTTTAAAAAGGGAGATGGACTTTCCTACTTTATTTCCACCTCAGTGTGCATTCAGTGCCCTCGTGAGCTGTGAGTCTGTGGGGTGCTGGGTCCGAGCCACAGGAAGGGTGTGGGAGGGCTGGCTGGCCGCAGGGGCTCCGGCTTTTGGCCCATTGGAGCCTGGGTGGAGGCTGACCCGAGGGCAGCTGGCTGCAGAGACTGAAGGCCAGAGGGCTGATTTGTTTGTGTTTGTGGTGGCAAGGCCATGCGGGAGCCAGGGGAGCTGAGGTGCTGCAGTCTTGCTGGGTTTCTCTCCCGTGGGTCTCTGTTTGGGGACAGAGGGGTGTGCAGTGGGCCCTGGGGCACTACAGGGAATCAGAGGGGAGCTCCCCAGGCAGTACAGCCAGCGCAGGGGGCCCGCCCTATGGGTTACAAGCAGGACCCCCTTAAACCAGTGCTAAAACCCAGGCGGGGACAGCACCTGGGAGCCTGTGACCCTCAGCATTGGAGCAAAGTCTGGTGCTGCCACCAACAGCAGACCCAAAGGGAATCAGAGGCACCGGGACCTGGGAGCCCAACTCCACTTTCTTCATTTTCTCTTTATTTCTTTATTATTATTTTGAACATAATCTCCCCTTTATTTTAATTTTATTTTTTTAGATTTCACTTCATCTCTATCTCTCTTTTTCTCTCTCATATCCCTTATTTCTCTCTTTCCTCTACTCCAACTAGTTTGTTCTTTCTTTGTTTTTTTTAAAATTTTCCTTTCTTCTCTTCCTATTCTATACATTATTTTATTCATTATTATTACCTTTTAAAATCTGCCCCCCCAAATGTCCCTGTGTTTTCCCTTTTAGCCCACACCCACCATCCCCTGCAAGCCTTCACTACATCATTGTCTGTGTCCATGGCTTATGCATATATAAATATAAGTTCAAAAGGAGAGAATCATAAAGGCAGCAAGAGAAAAGCAAGTCTTTACCTACAAAGGAGCTCCCATAACACTGTCAGCTGGTTTCTTAACAGAAATACTATTGGCAAGAAAGGATTGGAATGAAGTATTCAACATAGTGAAAAGCTAGGACCTGAAGCCAAAACTACTCTATCCAGCAAGACAATCATTTAAAATTGAAGATGAATTAAAGAGCTTCCCAGATAGAAGAAGAAGAAGAAGAAGAAGAAGAAGAAGAAGAAAGGAGTTTGTTACCACCAAACCAGCAATACAAGAAAAGTTAGAGTCTGTTTTAATAATAAGAAGAATTAGAAAGTGAGAGGAATATAGGCACAAAGAATTAAAATGGCAATAAATAAATATTTGTCAATAATAACCTAAAATATAAGTGGTTTAAATGCTCCAATCAAAAGACAGGGGTTAGAGGAGGAAAGATGGCGGAAGAACAGAAGGGAGGATTCTGAGCCCGGTCCTGAAGCAGAAAGAGAGAGCAGCTGATGGTGTTGAGCTGTGAGTGTTTATTAACAACCTGGGAGACAGCGAACCCCAGAAGAAACGGCTGGGGGGCCGCTGACAGAAGTACCCCGCACAGGGAGGCTCCCACGCGGGCTGCATCCCTTCCCGGAGCTACCTGCCGGCTTGGACGGGGAATCCTCGCCATCTTGAGAGGAAGATAGGATCGTGTCAGAGGCCTGAATATCCACAGCCGCAGCGACCACCAAGCAGCTGTGACCCCCAGAACGCGGATCCCAGGCGGCGCGAACACCCGGCCCCACAGGAGTGCCCCACTGCTCGGCGAGAAGGTCAGTTTTCCCCAGAGGGGGTGGAGAGCGGTCGCGGCGAAGAAAAAGGGCTGTGCGCGCACAGGGCGCGCGGAAGCTGGAGACAAGGGCGGTGATTATAAGTGGAAGCCCCAGTGTTGGGCGGGTGTCACCCGTGAAAGTGGACGGGGCTCCTAACAGGGGAGATATCTAAAGAGCAACACATTTGGATCTGCCGCGGAGGGATATCGGACAGTTGTGGGAGATTGCAGTTGCTCGGACCTACCCCTCCCCCCTCCGTAGATCCTGCTTCAAAGAGGACGAAAAAAAAAAAAAAAAAAGCTGAGAGGCTCTAGAGTCTGGGAAGTCAACCTAGAAACACTGCCCCCAGAGGCTAATTTACAAATTGACTCTAGTGCAATAAAAAAGCAAAACCTCCCTGAAAATCAGGACTGGATCATAACAATAGAGGAAGCCAACGACCTTCATTACTGCAAATTTTATTTAAATTTTAATTTTTTTTTAATTTTTAAATTTTTGTTTTTTATTTTTGTTCTCATTATTTGCAACGTTTACTCAAGAAACTTTTTTTTCTCACTTGATTTTATCTTTATAATTACCACATTGTATACGTAATCAACACTATTACTGCTACTAATTTACTTTTTTCATCTTATTTTCTTTTATTTTTATTATTTTTATTTCATCATATTATATATATATATTTTTTTTTATTTCAGGATTACTGTTCTACAGTCTTTATCTATCTTTCCTTCTCCAACGCTTTATTCTATCTCAACCCTACCTTTATGCCTTCACCCTCTTTCTGATCTTTTCCTTTGGTACCCCGTTTATCTTAACCCTTCCTGCTCTAGATTTTCCCCATTCCTTCTGTCTACCCCCTCCTAAAACTTCACCCTACTTGTATATATCTAATTTCCAACTGCTCCAAGCCCATTCACACCTCCCTCGCAGTTGTCCTAAAAACAAAACAAAACAAAAAAACAGTCTTTCTCTCTAACTCTTTGAAGTTGTATGTTAAATGGTAACTATACTGAAGTGTTGTATGCTTTTTTTTTTATAAGATTAATTTGCCTATTATTTTGGTTGGATTGTATGTTTTTGTTAGCTGGGTTCTAGTCAACGTTATTGGTGGTTATTAATATTACAAACACATTTCTATTCAGTGCCTTGCGAGTTGTACCTGGTTGTGTTGTATTTTGTGCCTTTAAATCAAAGCAGAAGAGAGAGAACTACACAACCAGACATCCTAAATAATGGGGAGACCCAAAAACAGCCCGCATATGAAAGAAAAGCAGGCTTCACCAGAAAAGGAAGTAAATGAGCTAGAAGCAAGCAACCTATCAGAGCAAGAATTCAGAGTAATAATCATAAGATGGCTAAAAAGAATGGAAGACAAATTTGATAATATGAGTAAGAACCAAGAGGAAATGAAAAATGACATCGCTACTGTAAAGAACTCAATAGAAAGCATCAAGAGTAGATTAGAAGAAGCAGAGGACCGCATCAGCGAGCTAGAAGACAAGATGGAAAAAAATACCCAATTAGAACAGCTTCTGGAAAAAAAAATTAAAAAACAGGAGGAAAGTCTAAGGGAACTTTGGGACAATACAAAACAAAACAATATTAGAATAATAGGGGTTCCAGAAGGAAAGGGAATTGAGGAAGACATGGAAAACGTATTTCAAGAAATAATGACAGAAAACTTTCCTGAGATAGAGAAGAAAAAACCCACACAAATCCAAGATGCTCGCAGAGTCCCAAGCAAAATGAACCCCAGAAAACCGACCCCTAGACACATTATAATTAAGCTGGCAAACACCAACGACAAAAAAAGAATTTTAAAAGCAGCCAGAGAGAGACAGAAAGTTACATATAAAGGAACCCCCATCAGACTAGCAACTGACTTCTCCACCAAAACTTATCAGGCCAGAAGGGAATGGGATGAAATATACAAAGTCATGCAAAGGAAGGGTCTGAATCCAAGAATACTGTACCCAGCAAGGCTATCAATAAAATGTGAAGGTGAAATCAGGAGCTTCACAGACAAAAACAGACTAAGGGAATTTATCTCCACCAAACCAGCAATGCAAGAAATGCTAAAGGGTCTACTGTAAAATTAAAGAAATAGAAAGCAAAGAAGGAACCAGGGGTATAGAATAAAGATGGCGTCAAATAAGTATCTATCAATAATAACCTTAAATGTAAATGGACTAAATGCTCCAATCAAAAGACATAGGGTAATGGATTGGATAAGAAAACAAGACCCATATATCTGTTGTCTACAAGAAACCCACCTCAGGAAAAAAGATGCACACAGACTGAAGGTGAAGGGTTGGAAAAAGGTTTTCCAGGCAAATGGAAATGAAAAAAAAGCTGGGGTAGCAATACTTATATCTGACAAATTAGATCTCAGAGTGAAGGACATAACAAGAGATAATGAAGGCCACTTCATAATACTAAAGGGAGCAATCCAACAAGAAGAAATAACCCTGGTAAATATATATGCACCCAATACGGGAGCACCCCAATATATAAAAAAACTGCTGGGGGACATTAAGGGAGAGATTAATAGCAATACAATCATAGTAGGAGATTTTAATACCCCACTGTCACCCTTTGACAAATCATCTAAACAAAAAATCAGCAAAGAAATATCAATTCTAAATGACTCGCTAGACCAGATGGAATTAATCGACATCTTCAGAACATTCCACCCCAAAGCCACAGAATATACATTTTTTTCAAGCGCACATGGGACATTCTCAAAGATAGACCACATTTTGGGACATAGGCAAAGTCTCTTCAAATTCAAGAAGATAGAAATCATATCAAGCATCTTCTCAGATCATAGTGGCATAAAACTGGAAATTAACTACAATAAAAATAATCCAAAGAAATCAAACACATGGAGACTAAACAGCATGCTATTAAACAAGGACTGGGTTACCAGAGAAATCAAGGAAGAGATTAAAAACATCCTGGAAACAAATGACAATGAAAACACAACTATCCATAATCTATGGGACACAGCAAAAGCAGTTTTGAGAGGAAAGTTCATATCCCTACAAGCCTATTGCAAGAAACTAGAAAAAATGGTAACAAATGATCTAACTCTACAACTCAAAGAGTTAGAAAAAGAGCAACAAGAAAATCCCAGTGTAAGCAGAAGGAAGGAAATAATAAAAATCAGAGCGGAGATAAACAACATTGAGACCAAAGAAACAATACATAAGATCAACAAAACCAAGAGCTGGTTCTTTGAAAGAATAAACAAGATAGATGGTCCTCTAGCCAGGCTAACCAAGAAACAAAGAGAGAGGACCCAAATAAACAAAATCAGAAACGAAAGAGGTGAAATAACAACAGACCCCACTGAAATACAACGGATTGTTACAAAATACTACGAACAACTCTATTCCAACAAACTGAACAACCTGGAGGAAATGGACATATTCCTAGAAAAAACAAACTTCCAAAACTCAATCAGGAAGAATCTAAAAATCTCAATAGGCCAGTGACTTGGGAAGAAATTGAAACAGTCATCAAAAAGCTTCCAGTAAACAAAAGCCCAGGACCAGATGGCTTCACAGGAGAGTTTTACCAAACATTCAAGGAAGAACTAAAACCTATCCTCCTCAGACTATTCCAAAAAATTCAAGAGGAAGGAACACTTCCAAACTCCTTCTATGAAGCCAGCATCACCCTAATACCAAAACCAGATAAAGACAACTCAATGAAAGAGAATTACAGGCCAATATCCCTCATGAACATAGATGCCAAAATTCTCAACAAAATTCTAGCAAATCGGCTCCAGCAGAGCATCACAAAGCTCATACACCATGACCAAGTCGGATTTATTCCAGGAATGCAAGGTTGGTTCAATATCCGCAAATCAATAAATGTGATACATCACATAAACAAATTGAAAGATAAAAATCATATAGTCATATCAATTGATGCAGAAAAAGCATTTGATAAAATCCAACACCCTTTCCTGATAAAAACTCTCAACAAGGTGGGAGTACAAGGATCATACCTCAACATAATAAAAGCTATATACCATAAACCCACAGCCAACATCATACTCAATGGGCAAAAACTAAAACCATTCCCTCTAAGAACAGGAACAAGACAGGGATGCCCACTATCACCACTCCTTTTTGACATAGTACTGGAAGTACTAGCCATTGCAATTAGACAAGAGGAGGAAATAAAAGGCATCCAAATTGGAAAAGAAGAAGTAAAGTTATCTTTATTTGCAGACGACATGATATTGTATATAAAAAACCCAAAAGACTCCATTAAAAAACTAATTGACTTAATAAATGAATTTGGCAATGTAGCAGGATACAAAATTAACGCCAAGAAATCTATGGCATTTCTATACACCAACAGCGAACTTATAGAAACTGAGACTAAAAAAGCAATTCCATTTACCATCGCACCAAAAAAATTAAGATACCTAGGAATAAACTTAACTAAGGAAATAAAGGACCTATATGCGGAAAACTACACGACACTGAAAAAAGAGATAGAGGAAGATGTAAGGAGATGGAAGAACATACCATGTTCATGGATTGGTAGAATCAACATCATCAAAATGTCCATACTTCCTAAAGCAATCTATAGGTTCAACGCACTCCCCATTAAAATACCAACGGCATATTTCACTGACCTAGAAAGAACTCTCCAAAAGTTCATTTGGAACAATAAAAGACCCCGAATAGCCACAGCAATTCTGAGAAAGAAGAGTAAAGTAGGAGGGATCTCAATACCAGACTTCAAACTGTATTACAAAGCCACTGTTCTCAAAACAGCCTGGTACTGGCACAAGAACAGACATATAGATCAATGGAATCGAATCGAGAACCCAGTTATCAACCCAAATCACTATGCTCAATTAATATTTGACAAAGGAGGAATGAATATACAATGGAGTCAAGACAGTCTCTTCAATAAATGGTGTTGGGAAAATTGGACAGATACATGCAAAAGAATGAAACTAGATCACCAACTTACACCATACACAAAAATAAACTCAAAATGGATACAGGACTTAAACATCAGACGGGAAACCATAAAAATACTAGAAGCATCCACAGGCAACAAAATCTCAGACGTATGCCAAAAGAACTTCTTCACTGATACTGCCCCTAGGGCAATGGAAGCTAAAGAGAAAATAAACAAATGGGACTACATCAAAATAAAAAGCTTTTTTACAGCAAAAGAAACCATCAACAAAACAACAAGAAAGCCCACGGTGTGGGAGAACATATTTGCAAATGTTACCACTGATAAAGGTTTAATCTCCATCATCTACAAACAGCTTATACATCTAAATAAAAAGAAGATGAATGATCCAATTAAAAAATGGGCAATGGACCTAAATAGAATATTTTCAAAAGAAGACAGAAGGAAGGCCAAAAGGCACATGAAAACATGCTCAAAGTCTCTAATTATCCGAGAGATGCAAATCAAAACAACAATGTGGTACCATCTCACACCTGTCAGAATGGCCAACATCAACAAATCAACAAACGACAAGTGTTGGCGAAGATGTGGAGAAAAAGGAACTCATTTACACTGCTGGTGGGAATGCAGACTGGTGCAACCACTGTGGAGAACAGTGTGGAGTTTCCTCAAAAAACTGAAAATGGAACTCCCATTTGACCCAGCAATCCCACTCCTAGGAATATATCCCAAGAAGCTAAAAACACCAATCAGAAAGGATATATGCACCCCTATGTTCATAGCAGCACAATCTACAATAGCTAGAATCTGGAAACAGCCCAGGTGCCCGTCAGCAGATGATTGGATCCAAAAACTATGGTACATCTACACAATGGAATACTATGCTGCCATAAAAAAAAAGGAATTCTCATCATTTGCAGCAACCTGGATAGAACTAGAGAACATCATGCTGAGTGAAATAAGCTAGTCAATGAAAGAGAAATACCACATGGCCTCACTCATTTATGGGTATTAAAGAACATTATAAACTGACAAGCCAAAAGTCAGATATAAAGACAGTAAAGCAACAAGCAGACTGTAAAATTACAGCAGGGACAGTAGGGAGATCTGGGGGAGATAAGAGATCAACCGAAGGACTTGTATACATGCATATAAGTACAACCAATGGACACAAAACTCTGGGGAGGGTGGGTATGTATGGGAGGGGGGAGTTAAAATATGTACACAGATAATAATTCAATAAAAAAAATTAAAAAAAAAAAAAAAGACAGGGGTTAGTTAAATGGAAATTAAAACATGACCCATACATATGCTGCCTATAGACTCATCTCAAAACAAAAGACACACAGGATGAAAGTGAAAGGGTGGAAAAAATATTCCATGCAAAAAGGAAACAAACAAACAAAAAAAGCTGGGGTAGCAGAACTCATACCTGACAAAATGGACTTCAAAACAAAGGCCATAGAAGAGACAAAGAAGGTCATTGCATAATACTATAGGGATTCATCCAACAAGAGGCTATAATCCTGGTAAACATATGTGCCCTAATATAGGAGCACCTAAATATATAAAAAAGACTATTGGAGGATTTTAACAGAGAGGTCAACAACAGCACAGTCACAGTAAGGGACTTTAACACTCCTCTGGCTTCACTGAATAGATCTTCCAGAAAAAAGGTAACAAGGGAACAGAGACTCTAAAGGACACACTGGATCAGATAGATTTAATTGACATTTATAGACCATTTCACCCCAACGCAGCAGAATATACATTCCTCTCAAAGGCTCATGGATCATTCTCAAAGACAGACCACATGTTAGGACACAGAACAAGTCTCTACAAGTTCAAGGAAATTTAAATCACATCAAGCATCTTCTCAGATTAAAACGGCATGAAACTAGAAATCAACTACAATAAAAAAAAACTAAAAAATATTCAAACACATGGAGGCTAAATTGTATCTTATTGAGCAATGAATGAGCTACCAATGAGATCAAGGAAGAAATAAAAAACTTCCTGGAAACAATTGAAAATGGACACACAACCACCCAAAATCTATAGGACACAGCAAAAGCCGTCCCGAGAGGGAAGTTCATAGCACTACAAGCCTACCTTAAGAAGCAAGAAAAAGCTTAAATAAAATATCTGACCCTATATATAAAAGAACTAGAAAAAGAACAACAAACAATGCCAGGAGTAAGTAAAATAAAATAAATTAAGATCAGTGTGGAAATAAATGATATAGAGTAAAAAAAAAAATACAAAAGATCAATGAAACCAAGAGCAGGTTCTTTGAAAATATAAACAAGGAGGACCCAAATAAATAAAATTAGAAATAGAAGAGGGGAAGTAACAACTAATATCACAGAAATATAAAGGATTGCAATAAAATAGTATGAACAATACATGCCAACAAATTGGACAACCTTGGCGAAATGGATAAATTCTTAGAAACATACAATCAAAAAGAATCAGAGAACCTGACTATTCCAATAACAACTAATGAAATTGAAGTAGTAATCAAAAAACTCCCAGCAAATAAATGTCCTGGATGGCTTCACAGGTTAATTTTATCCAACACTTAAGAGAGAACTAACAACTATCCTTCTCAAACTTTTCCAAAAAATTCAAGAGACAGGATGACTTCCAAGCTTTTTTTGTGAGGCCAGCATGATCCTAATCCCCAAAACAGACAAAACACTACTCAAAAAGAAAGTTGTAGGCCAATATCCCTGATTAACATGCTAAAACCCTCAACAAAATATTAGAAAATTGGATCCAGCAATAAATTAAAAAATACCATACACCAGGACCAAGTGGCATTTATTTGGAGAATGCAAAGTTGGTACTTGCATCCATATTTCTAAATAAATAATTGTGACATATCACATAAACAAAATGAAGGATAAAAATCACATAATCATATCAATAGATGCATAAGAAGCATTCTACAAAATCTAGCACCCATTTATGATAAAAATTCTCAGCAAAGTGGGGATGAGGGATCATACCTCAATATAATAAAAGCCACGTTTGAAAAATCTACAGCCAACATCATACTCAATGGGAAAAAATTAAAAGTGTCTCCATTAGGATCAGGAACAGGACAGGGATGTCTGCTTTCACCACTCTTATTCAACATAGTGCTGGAAGTCCTAGCCACAGCGATCAGACAAGAAAAAGATATAAAAGGCATCCAAATAGGAAAGGAGGAAGTAAAATTCCTTATTTGCAGATGACATGATTCTATACATAAAAAACCACCAAAAACTACTAAATTTAATACATGAATTTAGCAAAGTAGCAGGATACAAAATTAATATTCTGATATTGGTGGCATTTTTATACACTAATAATGAACTCTCAGAAAGAGAACCCAAGAAAACATTTCCATTTACCATTGCTACAAAACATAAAATAGGGTTCTTAAAAAATAAACTTAACCATGGAGGTAAAAAACAACAACAACAACAACAAAAAACAAACAAACAAAAACACAACAAAACACCTGTGCTTGGAAAACTATAGGTCACTAAAAAAAGAGATAGAGGAATATACAAAAAAGTGGAAGCATATACTGTGTTCATGGATTAAAAGAATCAACATCATTAAAATGTCCACACTATCCAAAGCAATCTATATGCAGTTTAATGCAATCCCTATTAAAATACCAACAGCATACTTCACAGACCTAGAACAAATGCTCCAAAAATTTATATGGAACCAAAAATGATTCCAAATAGCCTCAGAAATCTTGAGAAAGAAGAACAAAGTTGGAGAGATCACAATACCAGATATCAAACTACACTACAAAGCCATTGTACACAAAACAGCCTGTTACTGGCACAAGAGCAGGCATATACATCAATGGAGTAGAACAGAAAGTTCAGAATCAAGCCACACCTTTATGGCCAAATTAATATTTAACAAAGGAGGCAAGACCATACATTTGAGTAAAAACCGTCTCTTTATTCAATGGTTTTCAGAAAATTGGACAGTTAGGTAAAAAAAATAAATAAATAAAAATGTAAAAAATGAAAGTAAACCACCAACTTATACCATATGCAAGAATAAACACAAAGAGGATGGAAAACTTAAATGTGAGTTGTAAAACCATAATAATCCTAGAAGCAAACATAGCCAGCAAAGTCTCAGACAGCTCGGAGAGCAGTGGTCACCAACCTCTAGGGCCAAGTGGTCTGTGGACCACTGGTGGGCGACCACTATCTTAAAGTAATGTTTTTGCCGATATGTCTCCGAGGGAAAGGTAAACAAGACTGCCTCATACTTGAAAAGGCCTTTCTGTTTTTAAGTCAACAAATATCAGTCTAAAGGTCACTGAGATATGGAATTGAACGGAAGAGAAGATGTTTCACTAGTGTCATCTTCATACCCAGGTTCGCTCGTCCTGTGATCTGCTTCCTCGCCACAGCTCCCATCTGTCTTCGGCCTGCCACCTGTCCTCACACAGTGTCACCTGTCCTGACACATTGCCACCCATCCTCACACAGTGCATCCTGTCCTCACACACTGCCGCCTTCCCTCACACACTGCAACCCGTCCTCACACACTGCCACTTGTCCTCACACACTGAATCCTGTCCTCACGCACTGCCACCTATACTCACACACTGTCACCCTTGCTCACACACTGTCACATGTCCTTAAACATTGCCACCCATCCTCACACACTGTTATTTGTCCTCACACACTGCCACCTGTCCTCACACACTACCATCTGTCCTCAGAAACTGTCACCTGTCCTCACACACTTCCACCCATCCTCACACACTGCCTCCTGACCTCATGCACTGCCAACTATTCTCACACACTACCATCTGTCCTCACATACTGACACCTGTCCTCACACACTGCATCCTGTCCTCACACACTACCATCTGTCCTCAGAAACTGTCACCTGTCCTCACACACTGCCACCCATCCTCACACACTGCCTCCTGTCCTCACACACTTCGACCTGTGCTCACACTGTCAGTTGTCCTCACACACTGCATCCTGTCCTCACAAACTGCCACCTGTATTCACAAACTGACACCTGTCCTCACCCACTTCCAACTGTACTCACACACTGTCACTAGTCCTCACACAGTGCCACCTATACTCACACACTGACACTGGTCCTCACACACAGCCACCTGGCCTCACACAATGCATCCTGTCCTCACGCACTTCCACCTATACTCACACACTGTCTCCTGTCCTCACACACTGCCAACTATACTCACACACTGACACCGGTCCTCACACACTGACACCTGTCCTCACACACTGCATCCTGTCCTCACACACTGCATCCTGTCCTCACACACTGCATCCTGTCCTCACGCACTGCCACCCGTGCTCACACACTGCCACCCATACTCACACACTGCCACCCATACTCACACACTGCCATCTGTCATAACACACTGTAACCTCTCCTCACACACTGTCACTTCTTCTCACAAACTGACACTTGTCCTGACACACTGGCACCTGTCCTCACGCACTGTCAACTGTACTCACACACTGACACCTGTCCTAACACACTGCCACCTGTCCTCATACACTGCCAAATGTTCTCACACACTGCCACCCGTCCTCACACATTGTCATCTGTCTTCACACACTGCCACCTATCCTCACACAATTTCACCTGTCATCACACACTGAAACCTGTCCTCACACACTGCCACCCGTCATCACACACTGCCACCTGTCCTCACACATTGTTACCTGTCCTCAGACACTGCCATCTTTACTCACACACTGTCACCTGTCCTCGCGCACTGCCAACTCTCCTGACACAATGCATCCTGTCTTCACACACTGCCACATGTACTCACACACTGTCACCCGTCCTCACACACTGCCACCTGTCCTCTCACACTGATATCTCTCCTCACACACTGCATCCTTTCCTCACACACTGCCAACTGAACTCACACACTGTCACCCTTCCTCACACACTGTCACCTGTACTCACACACTGCCACCTGTCCTCACAAACTGCCACCGTCCTCACACACTGCCTCCTGTACTCACACACTCCCTCTGGGCCTCACATACTGTCACCTGTCCGATCACACTGCATTATGTCTTCACATACTGCATCCTGTCCTCATACACTGCCACCTCTCCTCACACACTGCCACCTGCCCTCACACAAACATCAGTCCTCACACACTGCCAATTTTCATCACACACTGTCATCTGTCCTCACACACTGCCTTCTGTCCTAACACACTGTCACCTGTCCACACACACTGCATCCTGTCCTCACACACTGCCACCTCTCCTCACACACTGCCATTGTCCTTACACACTGCCACCTGTCCTCAGACACGGCATCCTGTCTTCAAACACTACCACCTGTCCTCACACATGCATCCTGTCCTCACACACTGCCAACTGTCATCAGACACTGTCATCTGTCCTCCCACACTGCCTACTGTCCTCACATACTGTCACCTGTCCTCACACACTGCATCCTGACCTCACACACTGCCACCTCTAATCACACACTGCCACCTTTCCTACACACTGCATCCTGTTCTCAGACACTTCCACCTGTCCTAACGCACTACTACATGTCCTCAAACATGCATCCTGTCCTCACACACTGCCTCCTGTCTTCATACCTGTCACATGTCCTCACACACTGCCACCTGTACTCACACACTGCATCCTGTCCTCACACAATGCATCCTGCCCTCACACAATGCCAACTGTACTCTCACACTGACACCTGTCCTCACACACTGCATCCTGTCTCCAAACACAGCCACCTGTACTCAAACACTGTCACCTGTCCTCACACACTGCCATCTGTACTCACACACTGTCACCTGTCCTCAGGCACTGCCACCTGACCTCACACAATGCATTGTGTCCTCACACATTGTCACCTGTACTCACACACTGCCTCCGGTCCTCACATACTGTCACCTGTCCTATCACACTGCATCCTGTCCTCACACACTGCCACCTGTCCTCACACACTGTCAAATGTCCTCACACACTGCCACCTATGCTCACACACTGCATCTTGTCCTCACACACTGCCACCCGTAAACACACCATGTCACCTGTACTCACACACTGACACCTGTCCTCACACACTGCCACCTGTTCTCACACACTGTCATTTGTCCTCACACACTGTCGCACATCCTCACACATTGTCACCTGACCTCACACAGTGCCACCTCTCGTCACACACTGCCTTCTCTCCTCACGCACTCCCATCTGTCCTCAGACACTGTAACATGTCCTCCCACACTGCCACCTGTCCTCAGACATGCATCCTGTCCTCCCACACTGCCAACTGACATCACACACTGTCATCTGTCCTCTGAAACTGCCTCCTGTCCTCACATACTGTCACCTGTCCTTTCATACTGCATCCTGTCCTCACACACTGCATCCTGTCCTCACACACTGCCACCTCTCCTCAAACACTGCCACCTGTCCTCACACACAGCATCCTGTACTCACACACTGCCAACTGTCATCACACACTGTCATCTGTCCTCACACACTGCATCCTGTCCTCACACACTGCATCCTGTCCTCACACACTGCCACCTCTCCTCAAACACTGCCACCTGTCCTCACACACAGCATCCTGTACTCACACACTGCCAACTGTCATCACACACTGTCATCTGTCCTCACACACTGCATCCTGTCCTCACACACTGCATCCTGTCCTCACACACTGTGACATGTCCTCACACTGCCACCCGTCCTCACACAATGCATCCTGCCCTCACACACTGCCATCTGTACTCAATTCTGTCACCTGTCCACAGGCACTGCCACCTGTCCTCTCACAATGCATCATGTCCTCGGACACTGCTCCGGTACTCACACACTGTCACCTATCCTCACACACTGAATCCTGTCCCCACACACTGCCACCTGTACTCAAACACTGTCATCTGTCCTCCCACACTGCCTTCTGTCCTCACACACTGCCACCTGTCCTCACACACTGCCACCTGTCCTCACACACTGCATCCTGTCCACATACTGCCACCTGTACTGAAACACTGTCACCTGTTTTCACACACTGCCATCTGTGCTCACACACTGTCACCTTTCCTCAGGCACTGCCACATGTCCTCACACAATGTATCGTGTCCTCACACACACTGCTCCCTGTATTCACACACTGTCACCTATCCTCACACACTGCCACCTGTCCTCATACAAAGCCTCCTGTCCTCATGCACTGCCCACTGTCCTCACACACTGACACCTGTCCTCTTACTCTGCATCCGGTTCTCACACACTGCCACCTGTCCTCACACACTGTCTCCTGTCCTCACGCACTGCCCACTCTTCTCACACACTGACACCTGTCCTTACACACTGCAATCTGTCCTCACACACTGTTATTTGTCCTCACACACTGTCACCCGTCCTCACACATGCATCCTGTCCTCCAACACTGCCTTCTGTCCTCATACACTGTCACCTGTCCTCACACACTGCATCCTGTCCTCACACACTGTCACGTCTTTTCACAATGGCTACCTGTCCTCACACAAACTGTCACCTGTCCTCACACACTGCATCCTGTCCTCATACACTGCCACCCATCCTCACACTCTGCCACCCGTCCTTACACACTGCCACCTTTCCTCACGCATTGCCACCCGTCTTCACACACTGCCACCTGTTCTCACACACTGTCACCTGTCCTCACACACTGCCACCCGTAAACACACCCCGTCTCCTGTACTCACACACTGTTATTTGTCCTCACACACTGCATCCTGTCCTCAGACACTGCCCCCCGTCCTCACACACTGCATCCTGTCCTTACACACTGTCACCTGTCCTCACATACTGCCACCTGTAAACACACCCTGTCACCTGTCCTCACACACTGCAATCTGTCCTCACACACTGTCACCCGTCCTCACACATGCATCCTGTCCTCCAACACTGCCTTCTGTCCTCATACACTGTCACCTGTCCTCACACACTGCATCCTGTCCTCACCCACTGCCACCTGTCTTCACACAGGCATCCTTTCCTCCCACACTGCCAACTGTCATCACACACTGTCATCTGTCCTCCCACACTGCCTTCTGTCCTCACATACTGTCACCTGTCACCTGTCCTCACACACTGCCACCTGTCCTCACACACTGCATCCTGTCCTCACCCACTGCCACCTGTCTTCACACATGCATCCTTTCCTCCCACACTGCCAACTGTCATCACACACTGTCATCTGTCCTCCCACACTGCGTTCTGTCCTCACATACTGTCACCTGTCATCTGTCCTCACACACTGCCATCTGTCCTCACACACTGCCACCTTTCCTCACACACTGTCGTTTGTCCTCACACACTGCGTTCTGTCCTCACATACTGTCACCTGTCACCCATCCTCACACACTGTCACCTGTCCTCACACACTGTCACCTGTCCTCACACACTGTCACCTGTCCTCACACACTGCATCCTGTCCTCACACGCTGCCACTTGTCCTCACACACTGCCACCTGTTCTTAGACACTGAATCCTGTCCTCACTCACTGCCACCTTTCCTCAGACCCTGCCTCCTGTATGTTGCTGGGCCCCCAAGGACAGGCTCGCACCCCTTCCGCTGGCCCTTGCCCAATCGCTGTGCATGCCGTTTCATTTACATCTCACTGGACAGCTCCCAGTCTCCTGGGAACATTTGGCTCTAGAGGGGCAGGTTGATGTGGTCTTAATAGTAGTAATCCAAATAAAACTTGGTCGTTCCGTTATTAAATCCAAGAATGAAAGAATGGATGTTGGGTGGCAATCTCTGCCCCAGGGGACAGACCAAATAATAGGTTAAGACTATCACTCGGACAAAGTAACAAGTCAAGACTGACCCTATTCTGTCCATCGCCTCAGCCTCCCTTGTGGCTCAGACCTGAAGGGCAGTCTGCTGAGGAAATCTGGTCTTTGCCTACAGGGTGAGAGGCAGCTGATACGGCTAGTGGGCTCCTCCCGTCTCTCCCAGAGGCACAGACGCGATGCCTGGCGCTGTGGCAGCCATGCTGTGATTCAGGGGCACCAGCCCTGAGGAGATCAGAGCATCCCTGAGCTGCTGCTCAGAAAACATCAAGCCTCTGAGCGAGGCAGCGCTGCCGGGTCTGATCTGGTGATGGGCTGTTCTCTCAGGTGAAGGTGGTTCTGAGGTTCGGTGCGTGCTCTGGCCGCCTCTCCCAGGCCAGGCTGCAGAGCACAGTGGGAGACACTGGTTTACTGCCGCAATTTGCCACATTGCCTTAAAACCATCTCCTGCTGCCTGAATTGTTTCCCTGCTGCCCGGCTGCTCGGCCTGCTGTCCCTGACCACCGGCCTGGGCTGCTGCGGGAAGGCCACCTCCAGGGGCCTCCCTCCGGCTGCGCTGGGCCCGGGGCGGAAGCCGGGAGAAAGGTCATCTAATGGGCAGGTGTTTCCTAAGCAATTTCTGGAAAACGTAAGAAGGAATAAGGCAGAAAAATAAATGCTGTCATTTCCAAATATGACTGGAATTTTTAAAACCACTTCTGAGCCCTCAGTCCCACAAGGGGCCCCGGCTGATGGCACAGCAGACTGAGCCACAGCTGCTTCCTGCCCCTCCCCACGGCCAGGAGTGTGGGCAGCTGTCAGGACCCATGCTGTCCTGGGCGTGGTCCCAGGGCGGCAGCACCCAGGTCAGGGAACCCGTCCAGTCCCAGGACCGCTCAGGAGTCATCATGCCCGGGGTCAGGGTCACATCGCAGGTGCCCCAAGCAGTCTCTGGCAGGAGGCTCGGGCCCCGTGCACCTCCACGAAGTCAGAGGCGGTGGCAGCAGTTTCCAGGGCAGCCAGGCCTTGGACATTGGTCTGAGGGACAATGGGGAGTCTCAGCCTACCCCTGCTCCCTGAGTTGTTCTCCCTGTGACCCTCTCCACCTCTTCCCTCTCTCCCCTTCCCTCTCTCTCTCTCTCCTCCGTCGGTGGCTGAGGCATGCTAGGCTGAGAGCTGTGGTCTGCGTGGAAGGACCCTCCTGGCTGTGGGGCCCGGAGGGAAGCCCCCCCTCAGCCTCAGGTCCCATCTGTGAACCAGAGCCAGATGGGCCCTCAGGGTGCCTGCGGGCTGCATTCTTGCTGGTCACAGCTCAGCGTTGGGCCCCAGCAGCCATCTTGTAGCTGGAGAATCAATGGGCCCGTGCTGCCCCTCACCAGCTGAGCCGATTCAGAGAGATGGGGGTGAGCGTTTATCCCAGTCCTGCTGGCAGCATGGGAGAGCGGAGGTCACCCACAGTGCTCCCCTTCCCCCCATCGCCAGCTGCTTATATAGGGCAGGACAAGACCACATGGGATGTCACATGGGCAGTGTTCAGGCCCTGGGGTCTGGAGACTTGCAAAGGCCTGTGGCTGTGCCAAGGCTGGGGTCCTCCAAGGGCTGGGCCTCTGGCTTCTGCAACAAGGCTGGTCACTTTCCAGGTAACAGGAGCTCCCAGGGGGAGGACGGCCGCCTGTCCAGGTGAGCTCCGGCCTGGTGCAGCTGCAGCCAGGTGAGCGTGCGCCTTCTGTGATCAGAACAAAGCAATCCCGGCCACAGAGCAGGAGGAGCATTTTGTGGTTCTAGCCCCAGACTTCTGTTCCTGCCCGTCGTCCCCTTCTCTTTGTCCTGCAGCCCCTGCTCCCAGCCCTGAGCCCCGAGCCCGGCCCAGGGCCCCAGGGAACGTCAGGCACACCGTGGCCGCCACCCTCCTCCTCTCCCGCTCAGGCCTCACAGCTCCCACTGAGGCAGGGTGGGGAGGGGCTCACCAGAGGTGGATGTGTTGTGGACGGCAAGACCCGGTCAAGGCAGGACTCCAGGCCAGGGAAGGAACGAGCAACCAGACCCACAACAAAGAATGTAGTATAACTGTTAGTCGTAAAATAGTTATGTTGCAAGGCTCAACTCCCAGGCAGGCATGTCCTGTTTCCAGTAGCCGCAAGGCAGGACAAACAGAACAAATCAGGTCAAACAGAGTCTGCTTAAGCTGAAAATAAACTCCCACCCCAGGTATTGTGTAAACTTTAAATGTTACTGTACTAGTGGAATTTTCTGTAGCTTACAACTGATGTTTCTTTATTAAAACTTCTAGCCAATCATAATCTGCCAGGCATCCCTAAGATGGGGATAAAAGTAGCGTGCTTAGAGTGGGTCCGGACTCTCATTGCCCACTCCTGAGTCAGTTGAGACGGGAGCCCGGAGTCGAGTTCGTAATAAAGGCTTCCTAAATTCCAATTTGGCTGACTGGTGGCCGTCATTCGCGGGTCGCCCATAACAGATGTACTGGAAAATCAGCCAACACCACGACCTCCTCCTCCTTCAGCCCAGCCCCAGCCTGCAGCAGTGCCCAGGGCTGCCACCCACTCTGAGCTCCGATGGTGGCATTGATCTTGGTTAGAGCCTGAGCCTGGCCTGAGCCAGCATAGAGCTGGGCACCGCCCACTACAGCAGGGCCACCCTCAGCCATGGGTGAGAGCACTGGGCGGCCTCCCATGAGCTGGAGGGTGGAGGCGGTCCCGGCCCACGGATTCAGGAGGCTGCCCTAGCCTGAAAATGTTACGGACTGGGCGTCTCTCCAGCAGAAAGGGTGTGTTTGGGGAAGGAAGGCTTTGACACCAGGGCCTGCATGGAGGGCGCTGGTAGAAGGAAGCGAAAGTGGCCTGTGGCCCAGGCGCTGCGTGTAGACAGGTTCCTCCTTGGTTCTCTCGGTCGATGCAGGGGACACTTCCCAACGGGCGGCCGGTCCCTCCGCCAGGCTCAGCCCAGGCGCCCTGGGCGGTCTCCAGAGGGAGGCGCCAGGGCGGCACGCAGCGGGAGGCGGGCAAGAACAGAGGCCAGCTAGAAGCCCACTCAGGACCCTAGTGCCAACCGCGCGTAGGAACTGGGGCACAATGGAAGGTGTGGGCACCATGGGGGTGTGGGCATCATGGGTAATGTGGGCATCATGTGGGATGTGGGCATCATGTGGGATGTGGGCATCATGGGGGATGCGGACACCATGGGGGATGTGGGCATCATGGGGGATGTGGATACCATGGGACATGTGGGCATCATGGGGCATGTGGGATGTGGGCATCATGGGGGTTGGGGGATGTGGGCATCATGGGGGTGTGGGCATCATGGGGGATGTGGGCATCATGGGGGATGTGGGCATCATGGGGGATGTGGGCATCATGGGGATGTGGGCATCATGGGGGATGTGGGCATCATGAGGGATATGACATCACGGGGGATGTGAACATCATGGGGGATGTGGGCATCATGGGGGATGTGGGCATCATGGGGATGTGGGCATCATGGGGGTTGTGGGCATCATGGGGGATGTGGGCATAATGGGGGTGTTGGCATTATGGAGTGGGCATTATGGGATGTGCATTATGGGGGTGTGGCCATTATCGGATTGGCATCATGAGAAATAGGGGCATTCTGGAGAGTGGGCATCACAGGGTGGGGGGCATTAGAGGGTGGGTATTGTATGGATGGGCATGTAGGGGTGTGGACATTGTCTGGGTTGGTGTGTAGGGGTGTGGGCATTGTATGGATGGGTGTGTAGGGGGTGTGGGCATTGTATGGGTGGGTATGTAGGGGGTGTGGCATTGTATGGGTTGGTGTGTAAGGGGTTTGGGCGTTGTATGGGTGGGCGTGTAGGGGGTGTGGGCATTGTATGGGTGGGCGTGTAGGTTGTATGGGCGTTGTATGGGTGGGCGTGTAGGTGTGTGGGCATTGTATGGGTTGGTGTGTAGGGGGGTGGGCATTGTATGGGTGGGTGTGTAGGGGGTGTGGCATTGTATGGGTGGACGTGTAGGGGTGTGGGTATTGTATGGGTGGGTGTGTAGGGGGTGTGGCATTGTATGGGTGGACGTGTAGGGGTGTGGGTATTGTATGGGTGGGAGTGTAGGGGGTGTGGGCATTGTATGGGTGGGTGTGTAGGTGGTGTGGGCGTTGTATGGGTTGGTGTGTAGGGGTGTGGGCATTGTATGGGTGGGTGTGTAGGGGTGTGGGCATTGTATGGGTTGGTGTGTAGGGGTGTGGGCATTGTATGGGTGGGCGTGTAGGGGGTGGACATTGTATGGGTTGGCGTGTAGGGGGTGGGCATTGTACGGGGGGCGTGTAGCGGGTGTGGGCATTGTATGGGTTGGTGTGTAGGGGTGTGGGCATTGTATGGGTTGGTGTGTAGGGGTGTGGACATTGTATGGGTGGGTGTGTAGGGGGTGTGGGCATTGTATGGGTGGGCGTATAGGGGGTGTGGGCATTGTATGGGTTGGTGTGTAGGGGTGTGGGCATTGTATGGGTTGGTGTGTAGGGGTGTGGACATTGTATGGGTGGGTGTGTAGGGGGTGTGGGCATTGTATGGGTGGGCGTGTAGGGGGTGTGGGCATTGTATGGGTGGGCGTGTAGGGGGTGGGCATTGTATGGGTGGGCGTATAGGGGGTGTGGGCATTGTATGGGTGGGTGTGTAGGGGGTGTGGCATTGTATGGGGGGGGGTGTAGGGGGTGTGGGCATTGTATGGGTGGGTGTGTAGATGGTGTGGGCGTTGTATGGGTTGGTGTTTAGGGGTGTGGGCATTGTATGGGTGGGTGTGTAGGTGGTGTGGGCGTTGTATGGGTTGGTGTGCAGGGGTGTGGGCATTGTATGGATGGGTGTGTAGGGGGTGTGGGCATTGTATGGGTGGGTATGTAGGGGGTGTGGCATTGTATGGGTTGGTGTGTAAGGGGTTTGGGCGTTGTATGGGTGGGCGTGTAGGGGGTGTGGGCATTGTATGGGTGGGCGTGTAGGTTGTGTGGGCGTTGTATGGGTGGGCGTGTAGGGGTGTGGGCATTGTATGGGTTGGTGTGTAGGGGGGTGGGCATTGTATGGGTGGGTGTGTAGGGGGTGTGGCATTGTATGGGTGGACGTGTAGGGGTGTGGGTATTGTATGGGTGGGTGTGTAGGGGGTGTGGCATTGTATGGGTGGACGTGTAGGGGTGTGGGCATTGTATGGGTGAGTGTGTAGGGGTGTGGGCATTGTATGGGTGGATGTGTAGGTGGTGTGGGCGTTGTATGGGTGGGCGTGTAGGGGGTGGGCGTTGTATGGGTGGGCGTGTAGGGGGTGGACATTGTATGGGTTGGCGTGTAGGGGTGGGCATTGTACAGGGGGACGTGTAGGGGGTGTGGGCATTGTATGGGTTGGTGTGTAGGGGTGTGGGCATTGTATGGGTTGGTGTGTAGGGGTGTGGACATTGAATGGGTTGGCGTGTAGGGGGTGGGCATTGTATGGGTGGGCGTATAGGGGGTGTGGGCATTGTATGGGTGGGTGTGTAGGGGGTGTGGCATTGTATGGGTGGGTGTGTAAGGGGTGTGGGCATTGTATGGGTGGGTGTGTAGGTGGTGTGGGCGTTGTATGGGTTGGTGTGTAGGGGTGTGGGCATTGTATGGGTGGGCGTGAAGGGGGTGTGGGCATTGTATGGGTGGGAGTGTAGGGGGTGTGGGCATTGTATGGGTGGGTGTGTAGGGGGTGTGGACATTGTATGGGTTGGTGTGTAGGGGTGTGGGCACCTGGAGCATCATTGGCATCACGTGGTGTGAGTCAGGAGGCATAGGGGGCCAGTGAGTGGGGGCCTGGCTGTCACTGGGACCTGAGTGGCAGCACCCACCTGGTTCCTATGGATACAAGACCAGCGTCCTGGTGCTGCTGCAGAACATCCTCTGTGCTGCCCCCTGCATCCCCTGTGCCCGCTGCTGGGAAGCTCCCAAGTGGGGGAGCTGCTGCCTGGAGAAGACAGGGAGCCAGCCTCATCACCTATGGTGAGGGACCCAGCATGCTAGCATCTCTGTCTCAGTCTCTCCTCTCCTTTTTGCCTTGGTGTGAGATGACGCAAGGAGTTACATGCAGATAGATGGAGGGAGCCCGCAGGCTTAACGGTGCCGCTAGAGGAAGCTTCTCAAATCGCAGCGACCCCTCCCATCATCCAGAGGAGACACAGCACCCATGCTCCGGGCCCGCAAAGTGTGTGTGCATCATTGCATGCATTCCCTTTGCGACCTTTGCCCTTTGCCGGAAGGCGCTCTGCTCAAGCACTGCTTGGATGGTCACACAGCGAGCTCACAGGAGGTGCTGCAATCTGTATTTAAGTTGCCTATGACTTTTCATCACTTCACACGACACCATGGCGAACTGTATGTCAAGCTTCTGACAGTAAAGAAAGAATGCTTCTTTAGATTCCCAGAAGCAAAATTATTTGGATCAGAAAAAAATAGATAATTTAGCCTTTTGATACATATTCTATACTAGAGTCCCAGAGCATGAAATTCTTGCACAGGGGGAGAGGGTGGCCCCTGAGCTTGGCCTGTGCCCTCTCACAGTTCAGGAGCCCCAGGATCAGTGCCTGGGCCTCCCTCTGCGGGGCGAACATGGACCCCCAACCAATCACATCACATCTGCCCTGGCTGGCCTGGAGCCAGTGGGTGTCATAGCGTGGTCGTCTGGATGGTCATTGTGTCATATTATGCTTTTATTATTATCCTATATATATATTTTTATTTTTTTATTAAATTGTTATCTGTGTACATATTTTAACATTGCCCCCCCTCCCATACATACCCTCCCTGCCCAGAGTTTTGTGTCCATTGGTTGTACTTATATGCATATATACAAGTCCTTCGGTTGATCTCTTATCTCCCCATCTCCCTACCCTCCCCGCTGTAATTTGACAGTCTGCTTGTTGCTTTACTGTCTTTATATCTGACTTTTGGTTCATCAGTTTATAATGTGCTTTATTATCCATAAATGAGTGAGGTCATGTTGTGTTTCTCTTTCATTGACTGACTTATTTCACTCAGCATGATGTTCCCCAGTTCCATCCAGGTTGCTGCAAATGATGAGAATTCCTTCTTTTTTATGGCAGCATAGTATTCCATTGTGTAGATGTACCATAGTTTTTGGATCCAATCATTTGCTGATGGGCACCTAGGCTGTTTCCAAATCCTAGCTATTGTAGATTGTGCTGTTATGAACATAAGGGTGCATATATCCTTTATGATTGGTGTTTCTAGTTTCTTGGGATATATTCCTAGGAGTAGGATTACTGGGTCAAATGGGAATTCCATTTTCAGTTTTTTAAGGAAACGCCACACTGTTCTCCACAGTGGTTGCACCAGTCTGCATTCCCACCAGCAGTGCATGAGGGTTCCTTTTTCTCCAAAACCTCGCCAACACTTGTCGTTTATTGATTTGTTGATGTTGGCCATTCTGACAGGTGTGAGATGGTACCGCATTGTTGTTTTGATTTTCATCTCTCGGATAATTAGTGACTTTGAGCATGTTTTCATGTGCCTCTTGGCCTTCTTTCTGTCTTCTTTTGAAAATATTCTATTTAAGTCCATTGCCCATTTTTTAATTGGATCATTCATCTTCCTTTTATTTAGTTGTATAAGCTGTTTGTAGATGTTGGAGATTAAACCTTTATCAGTGGTAACATTTGCAAATATGTTCTCCCATACAGTGGGCTTTCTTGTTGTTTTGTTGATGGTTTCTTTTGCTATATAAAAAAAAAGCTTTTTATTTTGATGTAGTCCCATTTGTTTATTTTCTCTTTAGCTTCCATTAGTGGGGGCAGTATCAGTGAATAAGTTCTTTTGGCATATGTCTGAGATTTTGCTGCCTGTGGATGATTCTAGTAATTTTATGGTTTCCCGTCTTACGTTTAAGTCCTGTATCCATTTTGAGTTTATTTTTGTGTATGGTGTAAGTTGGTGATCTAGTTTCATTCTTTTGCATGTATCTGTTCAATTTTCCCAACACCATTTATTGAAGAGACTGTCTTTACTCCATTGTATATTTATGCCTCCTTTGTCAAATATTAATTGAGCATAGTGATTTGGGTTGATAACTGGATTCTCGATTCAATTCCATTGATCTATATGTCTGTTCTTTTGCCAGTACCAGGCTGTTTTGAGAACAGAGGCTTTATAATACAGCTTGAAGTCTGGTATGGAGATCCCTCCTACTTTACTCTTCTTTCTCAGGATTGCTGTGGCTATTTGGGGTCTTTTATTGTTCCAAATGAACTTTTGGAGAGTTCTTTCTAGGTCAGTGAAATATGCTGTTGGTATTTTAATGGGGAGTGCATTGAACCTATAGATTGCTTTAGGAATTATGGACATTTTGATGATTTGATTCTACCAATCCATGAACATGGTATGTTCTTCCACCTGTTTACATCTTCCTCTATCTCTTTTTTCAGTGTTGTGTAGTTTTCCACGTATAGGTCCTTTACTTCCTTAGTTAAGTTTATTCCTAGGTATCTTAATTTTTTTTGGTGCGATGGTAAATTGAATTGCTTTTTTAGTCTCTGTTTCTGTAAGTTCACTGTTGGAGTATAGAAATGCCATAGATTTCTTGGCGTTAATTTTGTATCCTGCTACATTGCCAAATTCATTTATTAAGTCAATTAGTTTTTTAATGGAGTCTTTTGGGGTTTTTTATGTACAATAGCATGTCATCTGCAAATAAGGATAACTTTACTTCTTCTTTTCCAATTTGGATGCCTTTTATTTCCTCTTCTTGTCTAATTGCAATGGCTAGTACTTCCAGTACTATGTCAAAAAGGAGTGGTGAGCATCCCTGTCTTGTTCCTGTTCTGAGAGGGAATAGTTTTAGTTTTTGCCCATTGAGTATGATGTTGGCTGTGGGTTTATCATATATAGCTTTTGGGGTATTATCCTTGTACTCCCACCTTGTTGAGAGCTTTTATCAGGAAAGGGTGTTGGATTTTATCAAATGCTTTTTTCTGCATCAGTTGATATGACTATATGATTTTTATCTTTCAGTTTGTTTATGTGATGTATCACATTTATTGATTTGCAGATATTGTACCATCCTTGCATTCCTGGAATAAATCCTACTTGGTCATGGTGTATGATCTTTCTGATGCTCTGCTGGAGCCAATTTGCTAGAATTTTGTTGAGGATGTTGGCATCTATGTTCATGAGGGATATTGGCCTGTAATTCTCTTTCATTGAGTTGTCTTTATCTGGTTTTGGTATTAGGGTGATGCTGGCTTCACAGAATGAGCTTGGAACTGTTCCTTCCTCTTGAATTTTTTGGAATAGTCTAAGGAGGATAGGTTTTAGTTCTTCCTTGAATGTTTGGTAAAACTCTCCTGTGAAGCCATCTAGCCCTGAAATTTTATTTCCTGGAAGCTTTTTGATGACTACTTCAATTTCTTCCCAGTCACTGCTCTATTGAGATTTTTAGATTCTTCCTGATTGAGTTTTGGAAGGTTGTATTTTTCTAGGAATATGTCCATTTCCTCCATGTTCTTCAGTTTGTTGGAATAGAGTTGTTCGTAGTATTTTGTAACAATCCTTTGTATTTCGGCGGGGTCTGTTGTTATTTCACCTCTTTTGTTTCTGATTTTGTTTATTTGAGTCCTCTCTCTTTGTTTCTTGATTAGCCTGGCTAGAGGTTCATCTATCTTGTTTATCCTTTCAAAGAACTAGCTCTTGGTTTTGTTGATCTTATGTATTGTTTCTTTGGTCTCAATGTCGTTTATTTCCGCTCTGAGTTTTGTTATTTCCTTCCTTCTGCTTACACTGGGCTTTTCTTGTTGCTCTTTTTCTAACCCTTTGAGTTGTATAGTTTTCTAATTTGTTACCATTTTTTCTTGTTTTTTGCAATAGGCTTGTAGGGATATGAACTTCCCTCTCAAAACTGCTTTTGCTGTGTCCCATAGATTTTGGATTGTTGTGTTTTCATTGTCATTTGTTTCCAGGATGTTTTTAATTTCTTATTTGATTTCTCTGCTAACCCAGTCCTTGTTTAATAGCATGCTGTTTAGTCTCCACGTGTTTGATTTCTTTGGATTATTTTTATTGTAGTTGATTTCCAGTTTTATGCCACTATGGTCTGAGAAGATGCTTCATATGATTTCTATTTTCTTGAACTTGCAGAGACTTTGCCTATGTCCCAAATGTGGTCTATCTTTGAGAATGTCCCATGTGCGCTTGAAAAAAATGTATATTCTGTGTCTTTGGGGTGGAATGTTCTGAAGATGTCGATTAATTCCATCTGGTCTAGTGAGTCATTTAGGATTGATATTTCTTTGCTGATTTTTTGTTTAGATGATTTGTCAAAGGGTGACAGTGGTGTATTAAAATCTCCTACTATTATTGTATTGCTATTAATCTGTCCTTTAATGTCCTCCAGCAGTTTTTTTTTTTTTATGTATTTGGGTGCTCCCATATTGGGTGCATATATATTTATCAGGGTTATTTCTTCTTGTTGGATTGCTCCCTTTAGTATTATGAAGTGACCTTCATTATCTCTTATTATGTCCTTCACTCTGAGATCTAATTTGTCAGATATAAGTATTGCTACCACAGCTTTTTTTTTTTTTTTTTTTCCATTCACCTGGAAAACCTTTTACCATCCCTTCACCCTCAGTCTATGTTCGTCTTTTTTCTGAAGTGGGTTTCTTGTAGACAACAGATATATGGGTCTTGTTTTCTTATCCAATCCGTTTCCCTATGTCTTTTGATTGGAGCATTTAGTCCATTTACATTTAAAGTTATTATTGATAGGTACTTATTTGACGCCATTTTTATTCTATACCCCTGTGTTCCTTCTTTGCTTTCTATTTCTTTAATTTTACAGTAGACCCTTTAGCATTTCTTGCATTGCTGGTTTGGTGGAGATAAATTCCCTTAGTCTTTTTTGTCTGTGAAGCTCCTGATTTCACCTTCAATTTTGATCGATAGCCTTGTTGGGTACAGTATTCTTGGATTCAGACCCTTCCTTTGCATGACTTTGCATATTTCATCCCATTCCCTTCTGGCCTGATAAGTTTCTGTTGAGAAATCAGTTGCTAGTCTGATGGGGGTTCCTTTGCATGTAACTTTCTGTCTCTCTCTGGCTGCTTTTAAGATTCTTACTTTGTTGGTGGTGTTTGCCAGCTTAATTATAATGTGCTTTGGGGTCGGTTTTCTGGGGTTCATTTTGCTTGGGACTCTGCGAGAATCTTGGATTTGGGTGGGGTTTTTCTTCTCTATCTCAGGAAAGTTTTCTGTCATTATTTCTTGAAATACATTTTCCATGTCTTCCTCAGTTCCCTTTCCTTCTGGAACCCCTATTATTCTAATATTGTTTTGTTTTGTATTGTCCCAAAGTTCCCTTAGACTTTCCTCCTGCTTTTTAATTTCTTTTTTCCAGAAGCTGTTCTAATTGGGTATTTTTTTTCATCTTGTCTTCTAGTTCGCTGATGCGGTCCTCTGCTTCTTCTAGTCTACTCTTGATGCTTTCTATTGAGTTCTTTATAGTAGCAGTGTCATTTTTCATTTCTTCTTGGTTCTTCATTTCCTCTTGGTTCTTACTCATATTGTCAAATTTGTCTTCCATTCTTTTTAGCCATCTTATGATCATTACTCTGAATTCTTACTCTGGTAGGTTGCTTGCCTCTATCTCGCTTACTTCCTTTTCTGGTGAAGCCTGCTTTTCTTTCATATGCAGGCTGTTTCTTTGTCTCCCCATGATCTCTCTTGTTAGGATGTCTGGTTGTGTAGTTCTCTCTCTCCTTTTCGCTGTGCAGTGGGGCACTCCTGTGAGGCCAAGTGTTCGTGCTGCCTTGGATTCGCGTTATGGGGGTCACAGCTGCTTGGTGGTCACTGCGGCTGCGGATATTCAGGCCTCTGACACGATCCAATCTTTCTCTCAAGATGGCAATATTTCCCCGTCCAAGCCGGTAGGTAGCTCCGGGAAGGAACATAGCCCCGCGTGGGTGCTTCCCTGTGAGGGGTACCCCTGTCAGCGGCCCCCCAGCAGTTTCTTCTGTTGTTCGCTGTCTCCCAGCTTGCTAATAAACACTCACAGCTCAAATCCATCAGCTGCTCTCTCTTTCTGCTTCGGGACAGAGCTCAGAATCTGCCCACCTATTCTTCTGCCATTTTGTCTCCCCCGTATTATTTTCCTATATAATAAAAGACCAGGGACCATAGTCATAACGGCCGGACGACCGCTCAACCAGTCAGCATGAGGTGCATTGACCACTCTCAATCCCTCCCCTCCCCCACCTCCCACCCTCTCACCCTCACCCTCACCCACAGGCGAAAGGGAAGCACAGGGAAGCGGGTGGGTAGCTGACCTTTTGGTCCCTCCCCCTGCCCGCAGGCTCCGATGGACCACCATGGTGAACGGGGGAACCAGGATGGGTGGCGGGAGGACTGGGCTGGCTGTCAGGCCACTGGGATCCCCAGCTCATTCCCAGCTGCTCAGGGGCTCAGGCCGGCGGGAAATTGGGCACGGGCGACTTCACCTCCATGCGCGCATGCCAGGCCGGCCACTGGTGGAACGTGCTGCCTGCTCGGGGCTGCTCACATGGGCACCACCACCATCGCTGCTGCTGCTGCCACTGCCACTGCCACTGCCACTGCTGCTGGGGCTTGCGGTGCTGATGGAAGCTGTGGAGTGCTCCCATGACCTACCTACCCTGGCAGCAGAGGTGGTGTTCAGCCTGGGGTCTGGCGAATGGGCAGAAGATGGCCCTGACTGCAGGCTAGGCCTAGGGACCCTACCCACATGATTTTGTACGCTGGGTCTCTAGTGGATAAAAGCCTAATATGCAAATTGTCCCCTCGGGCAGTTGTTTGACCAGGAGACTGGGAGTTCAACTGCTCGCCATGATGTGTGATGACCACCAGGGGGCGGTGTGGAACATGGCAGGCGTCAGTGACACAGTGCTGGCAGCAGGCAGCACTGGAGGCACTGCTGGCCCCAATGGGCCCCAACGAGAGCAGGATCGTGGCAGGACCGCGGTGAGACGGTGGAACAGGTGAGTGGGCAGAGCCAGGCCAAGGCAGATGGTGACCACCGGTGGCAGCAGGGGGGTGGGGCCGCTGCCTGGCTCCCGGGCACTTAGGGAGCTGGGAAGGTGGCCCAGCCCCCATCAATCACCCCACAGGTGTGATGGTGGAGTAAGTGAGGAGGTGGTGCCGGGCCAAGGTGGGGTGCCTGGTGGGGCTGTAGGACTGCAAGGCTGGGGGTGCAAACTGGGCCAAATCTTCACAGGCCATCCCAAAGGACCCCGCCCATGCAGGAATTCATGTACCAGGCCTCTAGTTATCAAATATTTGTGAAGAAGAGTTGCTTTGTTTTCAAGTGTGTGTCTTGTAACAACTGTGGAAGTTTGGATACTCTCAGGTTTAAAATTAAAAAGGTTTTCGGTTTGGCTCAGTGGGTAGGCCGTCAGTCTGCGGACTGAAAGGTTCCAGGTTCGATTCCAGTTAAGGGCATGCACACACCCAGTGGGGGGTGTGCAGGAGGCAGCTGATAGATGTTTCTCTCTCATCGATGTTTCTAGCTCTCTATCCTTCTCCCTTCCTCTCTGTAAAAATCAATTAAAAATATTTAAAATAAATAAATAAAATAAAATGAAAAAGGAAGTGAAAAGTGTGACTCATAATTTCAAAATAAATGTCTTTAGATCTGAGGTCATTTTTAAAATAGGTAGTAGCCATTTATAGTAATTTTGATTGCTATGGCAGAAACAAGGCCCAGAGTTTGCTCAATGACTTTCTTGGTTCCACACATCTGCTATGATCATATGGCCCAGCTCACCCTCTGAGAGTGACAGGAAATGTTTGCTACTAGAGTGAAATGTACTGGTACCTGGGTGCCACCTGGGTGCACAGCAGACGTGCATGAGTGAGAAATACCCCTCAGATAACATGTCGGGGTCATCTGACACCACAGCAGAATTTGGCCTCTTGACCAAAATATTCACTGTTTTAGTTACCCATGGCTGTGAAACAGCTTACCCTAAGACGTAGTGGCTTTAAAAAGGAGCAATTTACTGTCTCTGTCCGTTTCTAGGGGCCAATTCAGCAGGGACTCTGCAGGGTGACTCTAAGTGGGTGTCTCTGTGAAGCTGAGGTCTTATCTGAAGGCTTGACTGGGGCCGGGGATCCACTTCCTGTGATTCACTCCCTCATGGCCAGCCAGTGCTGGCCATCGGCCAGGGGCCTCAGCTCCTCCCTACACCAGGTCTCCTCACGACAAGGTGGCTGGCTCCCCCAGAGCGAGTGACGGGAGAGAAAGGTGAAGCCACCATGTCCTTTGTGACCCAGCCTCTGACATCCCACACGCCATCTGGCTGTAATTGACTGGGCACAGATACAGGCCCAGTGACTGAGGGAGGCCGGACCAGGGTATAGACGTGAAAGCGAAGGCCTGTATTACTAGCAATCAAGCTACTTGTTAACCTTCCCAAAGGACTAGTAACATTGGTTTGAACACTTTAAAGGTTTAGCTACTATAGGTGTCACGTAGGGTTAACATTGCTTAATGGGGTGTTTTGGAGGGACGGTATGGCAGACAGAGCAGCACGGCCACGCTGTACCTGCTGTGAGGGAAGGACAGGCATTTTCAGGGACAGGAAGCCATGTCCTGGAGTGAGAAGCCTGCTCTCGACTTAATAGAGGGTGTCCCCTACCTCTCCCTCTCTGTCTCCCCCAGCCCCATCTCTCTCCCTCTTTGTCCCCCTACCACCTCCCACTCTTCATCCATCTCTCTCCCCTCTCCATTTTCTTCTCTCACGGTTTCTGCAGGAAAGGGACCAGAGAGGCCCTGCCAGGACGGAGTGAGTAATGGCTTGGAGAAGGAGCTGGAAAAGCTGCCGAGCAGGAGGGCCAGCCTGAGGGGGGGCGGTCCTGAAATGCTGCCTGTCCTCCTGTGCAGAGGGCGCCCGCCGTCCAGCGGATAAAAGCCCCTTTGTGCTGCCAGGTTCTGTCGCTCGGGAGATGTCTGAGTGAGAGCCGCTGCGTGCTCTGGGCTCTGCAGCACCAGCCTCCGACTGAGGGCCATCGGGGCCACGGACAGAGGTGTGGAGCTCGGGGAGCGGCCCAGAGACGGAGACACCGCCCAGGAGTGACAAGGCAGCTGGCCCCACCGAGAGGCCAGCTTCGGGCCTGCTTCGACTCTGCGGCTGGAGCCTGGGGCTCGGCCCTGGAGCCCCTGCAGTCGGCCATGCCTGCTCCCTAGTCTGCAGGACGCTCAGCTCCCAGATCGTTTGATCAGCTTTAGCTGATAGGGAGGGAGGGGAAGGAACATGGGAGCCGAGGCTGTTGAAGCCAGCATTTCAGATGGAGAGGCAGAAGCCAGCAGCCGCCTGGCAGGTGTCAGCAAACCAGGTGCGGGCTGCTTTTCTGCCTCCACCCTCCCGGGCACACAGTGCGTGCATCTGCCCTCCCCGGATTGTGCCAATAAAACAACTGCAAACAGTGCCTCTGAGGCAGCCACGCGGGCCATGCAGACAGCGAGGCGAGGGGCGGGGGGTGGGGGCAGCGTGGGAAGAAGCATGTGCCCAGAAGTGGGTCCCCAGTCAAACCCATGACTTGACCCTAGGCCGCACCTCAGGGCACAGAGGGAGGTCCCCAGAGCAACCCCCTCCTGGGCCTGGCAGAAACGGAAGCAGAGGGGGAGGGGGGTGCTCGTGAGCACCCCCAGGTGCTGCGACTGGCCAACCAGAGCAGGACAAGCACACCCCCTTGGGTGAGGCCTCCGCTGTCCCCTCCCCACTCGGATGCACATCAGGCTGGAAGCCTCACTCCCCGCAGGCCCCGGAGCGTGCTGGCCTGGGCGCCCTCCACCCTCTCCGTGGCCTCCAGGGGGCTCTCGGCACCCATTCCAGGAGGGCTGTGCTGGGTCTCAGTGCTGGGTCTCCGCTCTGGGAGCTGCTCCTCACCTGCAGCAGGAGCACACTCCACAGCGAGCAGCACGAGGCCCCGCCTCTGGGCGGCAGTGTCCCCACTCGGCCACAGCCCTGAGGTCAGGTCGCACTGGGAGCCTCAGCCACGTCCAGCCGACTGGGAGCACCCTGAACCCGTGGGTGCAGGAGGCAGCTCCTGAGCCCCAGGGAGCTGGGCCTCCCCGGGGGCAGGAAACACCGGGGCACAGAGAGGTCGCCCTCAGGGGCACCTGGGACTCCCGGGAGGAGGCAGCACCCGGGCCTTGGAACAAAGACTGTGGCCCTGCACAGGGGAGGAGGAGGCGCCGGCTGGTCGGGTCTCATGGAGCAGCTGTCCGTGGAACGGGGCCGAGGCGAAGCTTCAGACCCAGCTTACAGGGAGCAGCGCGGCCGCCCGGCTGCCCTCCGCCCGCCCCGACCGACCAAGTGCCCGCACAGCGCAGCCCGCAGTGGCCTGGGGAGGAGGAAGGGGCACGGGCTAGGCCTGGCCTGCCAGAGCCCGCTCTCGCCAAACCAAGCCCCCTCGCCCGGGGTCCACACTGGCCCGCTCGGTGTCGGCCTGGCCCCGGCGTGGCTGTGTGTGCGGAGCACAGGCCGCACCCCCGCGGTGGCGGCTGAGCAGGACGTGGCCAGGCGTGCCCCGGGCAGAGGGCTGGCGGGCACGGGTCAGCAGTGCCTGGGCTTCCTGTCCGGCCCCAGGAGGGCACGGTCAGCCCCACAGGAACAAGACAGGTGCTCCCCAGGGCACGGTGAGGGCCGGGCCGAGGCAGACAGGGGGCTGCAGTCCGGGACGAGGGGAGGCCAGGCAGGGCCGAGGTAACCAGGAAGCCATAGGGCGAGAGCGGGCGGCGGGAGGGGAGCATAGACTTCGGAGGGGCTCGAGCTGGCCAGTGGATGTGCGTTTCACACAGGACGGAGGGGTAGGGGAAAGGTTTACCCTGAACTGTGTCTTGTGCTTAAAGAAAACTTGATTTATTAATGAAAAGATAACATGAAAAATAGGATTGAGGTCAGGAAAAAATTACAGCGCCCTCAAAACAAGACAGGTTTCTTTCTTACCCCCTCCGAGACGGTGGGGGGCACACGCGGGGGGAGACGGGCACAAGGCGAGCAGACGGCCTGTGGATCCAGACCCCCTGCCGGAGCCAGCCGCTGCCGCGCCTGCTCTGCTGATGGCTGCAAGGAGCTCAGCACCCACTTTGTTTCTGGGGTTCAGAGCCTTCGCGGGCCAGCTGCTCCTTTCCATGTGGCCCTGGCACGTCAAGTCCTGCAAGGGCCGAGGGGGCGAAGCGCCTGCAGTGCCCGCCGCACCCCGGCCTGTTACCAGGCTCGGCCGGGCGCCTGTGGCACGGCTTCCTCTCCCGCCTCTCGTGGGCTGCCCCCCACCTTCACCGCCTGGCGGGCTGTGCTTCCCGAAAGCACCTGACAGCGAAGAGCACGGGCCCCACCCGCTGCCAGGTAACGGTGCCTGGGGCGCCCCGTGGGAGTGCCCGCTGCCCCAGGCCCGCTGCTCCCTGGCGGTGGGCATGTGTGGGTGGGCCCGGGCCCCGGCCCCGGAGGGCAGAGCTTCAGCTGCGGAGCCAGCCTCCTGGCCAGGACCTTGCACAGGCCTGCCTCCCTCCGCCAGGATGCCAGGCCTGCCTCACCACCTCCAGCGTTCTCATCCCCGCCCCACTCCCGCCTCTCGGAGATGGAGAGGGACCGGAAGCCGCCCCGTTCACAAACAGGGTGTCTCAGCATACCTCCTCCCCACACCCACGCTTCTCCAGGGGCCACTGAGAGGGGCGGCAAGGGTGCCCTGAGCAGAGCGAGGCTGCGCCCCTGGGTCCGCCCGGGGTTCGAGGCTGCCTGCTCAATGTACCAGAGTGCAGGGGGCACCTCTTCACGGCATCCCCTTTACACACTGGAGGCACGGCCAGTCACACCGCTCAGAGGGGCGAGCGCATCAGCCCAGCGCGGCGTGTGCAGCCGTTTGTGCGTGTCTGCATGCGTGCGCTAGCCGCACACGTGTCTCCTTCAGAGTAGGGTGACATACCCAGATCTGAGTGCCCGGCGGCCCACTGCCCACCGCGCCTTTTCCTGGCTCTTGCCTCCTGCACGCAGAGCTGTCGGGAGCCCCACAGGACAGCATCTTCAGGGTGGGAGGCCAGGCACCCAAACTCCCCGCTGAGCCCAAGACACTCGTGGTGCAGGACACAGCAGGTTCCCACCACCGGCCGCCTGGGCCTCCCGCAGCCAGGCGGGGCTCAGGCCTGGACAGCGAGGGAACGCAGCCACGGAGGGGACCCTGCCCCCGCCCCTCCCCATCCCCACAGCTGGCGTCTGCGCTGAGGGCGCAGCTCACACCCCCTGACCTCAGACCCTAGAGGAGCACAGCCCTGAGGAGTCGGGTCCCAGGTCCAAATGCCTGGGTGAGCAGATGGACCAGCAGTCCTACAGCAGCAGGGCCCGGCGGGTGGCCACCGGTGGCACGGACGTGCCCTGGCCACAGGGCAGCCTAACCGGGCCGAGTGGGTGACTCCTCTCCTGGAAATCCCCCGGTGACTCGCATTTTCCATGCCTTCAGTTTCACACACAAACACCAGCCGCCACAGGGGGGCGGAGGAGGCCGTGGAGAGCAGGGCCGGGCATGGCCCCTGGGGTTCCAGCCCCACAGGTGCCCGCCTGCAGGCCGGCAGGCCACAGGCCACCGCTCAGCCAGCTGTGCCTCAGTTTCCTCCACAGGTTCGCGGCCCCGGCTCCCAGGGAGAGAGAAGCGGCGCCCTGGGCCCAGCAGGGCCGCCCAGAGCACAGCGCAGCGGCCGGGGCTGGCTCCCAGCGGGCTCTCACCACTGCGCTTCCCGCAGCCAGGCGGGCCCAACCACCCCGCTCCCGGCTCCGCCGCTAACGGCTCTGAGCCAGTCTGGGGGGACCATGCCCGGCCGCGGGCTAAGAGGCCCCTTCCCCCCACAGGAAGCTGACCACAGGCCGGCAGGGCTCAGGGCCGGAGGCCCGCCCCAGGCGGCGGCAGGAGCACGGGGGCCGGGTGGCTCTGCTCAGGGCCTGGGGAGAGGGGTTTCAGAGGGGAAATCAGCAGAGGGGGGAAAGGCAGAGTGGGGTCCCTGCCCGGAGGGGGAAGGCAGCTGTGCCCGGAGCCCGCTAGGGCTCCCTCCGCGCCGGCACCTGGGAGGCCCAGGTTCTGGTCCAGTTAGGGGGCAGGAGCCCGGGCCGGACCTACTCCACCCGGTGCCGCCGGGGCAGGGCCCTGCCTCCCGCCGGGAGCCGCGCCGTCCCCTGGGGGGCGGGTGCGTGGGAGGCCGGCGTCCCGCTGCCCGGGCGGAGGCAGGGCCCAGCGGTGGAGGCGGCCGGGGGGCGCGCCGCCGGCGTGGGCTCCCGGCGTGGGCGGAGGGCCAGGCTCCGGGCCTGGTTTTACGGATTAAAATTGCCCGGCCCCGGGCGCGGAGGAGGCGGGCCTCCCACACCTCCGGCCTGGGAAGGGAGGAGCCCCGGCAACCCCGGCGCGGAGGGCGGGGGCGGGGTCAGTCTGGGGGCGGGGCCAGATGAGGGGCGGGGCCAGACGGGGCGGGGCCGGGGCGGGCGGGGCCGGCGGTCTGGTCCCGGGCCCGCGGCGCGCGCGGGACACGGCGGCGGGGAGCGGGCGGCCTCAGCTCGCAGCGGAGCGGCGGCGGCCGGGCGCACCATGGACTCGGCCCCGGAGGGGTACGAGCTCAACGGTGACCTGCGGCCGGACTCGCCCGGCGCCCGGGTAAGCCCTCACCGCCCCCCCGCGGCCTCCAAGGGCCGCCTCCCTGGGCTCGGGCACCGTGAGCCCCGCGGGGTCCCCCCTCTCCCCCCGCCGTCCGCCGGCCCGCAGGTGAGCGAGGCGCGGGCTGGGGGTGCCGGAACCTCCCCTCCCGCAGCCTCCAGCTCCAGCCGCCTTATCGGCCCGGTGCGCCCGGGGTGGGGGGGGGGGATGGGGGACGGGAGCAGCCTCCGGGCCCCGGGCCGGCGACACGGGCACCGGCGGCACCGGCACCGGCGGCACAGCACCGCACAGCCCGCGTGGCCTCCACAGGGAACCGGGCTCTGGACCGCGGGAACTTGGCGCCACTTGTGTCCCCGGGGAACTTGAAGCCTCTGGGGCCGCTCTCCCCGCACCCACCCCGCGGCCCTGCAGCCTGCCCGGCCCGCCTGGGGCGCAGGGGGAGCCCCCCATCCGGGCCGGCGCCCTCCTGCCCTGGTCCCTCTGCGCTGGGCAGGGCCCCTTGGGGCCAGCACTGCCCAGGGGTGTGAGCTGCCCTGGCATCGCCTTGGTGCTGGTTGACATTCTTTCCGTTTCTGCCCCTGGAGGGCCTGAGGGGATGATAGGACACCGGGTGGCATGCCAGGCAGAGCCGAGTCCAACACAACCGTCATTTCCCTCCTCCCACAGCTAACCTCCGGGCCCCTGGCCGCCCTCCCTCACACCGGCAGCCGGGGTGGGGCTGTCCTGGTTAGAGGTGAGGAGGAGCGCAGTGGCCCTGCCCTGGAGGAACCTTACAGCCTGGGCTGTGTGTGGGGGGGACCGCTCCCCCCCGGCTCTGCCCTGGCCTGGGGCTCGGGGAGTACAGCAAGTAACCCCAGGTCCTCGGGTGGAAGTCGGTTTGAAGGGAGGGGTCCTGCTCACCTCCCAGCCTTGGCTGCACGCTTCCCAGCAGACCTGCTGTCTGGGGGGAGGGACACTGCATTGGGTCTGGAGGGGGAGGGGCACTCGTTGGGTTGGGGGCACTGCGTTGGGTCTGGGGAGAGGGGCACTGCATTGGGTCTGGGGGGGAGGGCACTGCGTTGGGTCTGAGGGGGAGGGCACTGCATTGGGTCTGGGGGGGAGGGGCACTGCGTTGGGTCTGGGGAGAGGGGCACTGCATTGGGTCTGAGGGGGAGGGCACTGCATTGGGTCTGAGGGGGAGGGCACTGCGTTGGGTCTGGAGGGGGAGGGGCACTGCCTTGGCTGTGGGGGGAGGGGCACTGCCTGGCTCTGGAGGGGGGCACTGCATTGGGTCTGGGGTCTGGAGGGGGAGGGCACTGCCTTGGCTGTGGGGGGAGGGGCACTGCCTGGCTCTGGAGGGGGAGGGCACTGCGTTGGGTCTGGAGGGGGAGGGCACTGCCTTGGCTGTGGGGGGAGGGGCACTGCCTGGCTCTGGAGGGGGAGGGCACTGTGTTGGGGCTGGAGGGGGAGGGGCACTGCCTGGCTCTGGAGGGGGAGGGCACTGTGTTGGGTCTGGAGGGGGAGGGGCACTGCCTGGCTCTGGAGGGGGAGGGCACTGCGTTGGGTCTGGAGGGGGAGGGGCACTGCCTGGCTCTGGAGGGGGAGGGCACTGTGTTGGGTCTGGAGGGGGCGGCTCTGCATCCAGTGAGCAGACAAGCCCAGGGCTGGCTGCCGGCAGCGGGGCCTGGAGGATGGATGGGTGCAGGTGCCCCACCAGATGTGGAGAGGGCCTGAGGCAGAGGGCATGGGGAGAGCAAGGCCCTCCGGCCGGCCGCCCCGCATGTCTGACTCCTCCGCAGGCCTGGCCCCTGGCCCGGAAGCCGGTGCAGGGTCGGGTGAAGAGGGCATGCAGGTGGCCCTGAGGCTCCACCCTCAGGAGCTCCCAGCCTCCCCCTCCCCTCCCCCCAGGGCCGGCCTCGGTTTCTCGTCTGTGACGTGGGGGCAGCAGTGCACTCCTCAGGGTCACGGTGAGGACCGGGGAGGAGCTGTGTGTGGAGCACGGCCTCCGCCTGCCACGCCCTCTCCTGGGGACGCGGACACTGACATGCTGCCTCCCCCCTCCTGATCCCCTCCCTTCCCAGCCCAGGGCAGCCTCAGGCGCCTGCTGAGGGCGGGCAGAAAGGTTTGCCGGAGGAGGGGCACACGGGGCGCGGGGGCTGTGTGCCCAGCGTGCCCTGGCCCCGGAGGACAGACGGGGGCCCGGCAGAGCCCGCCAGCTCAGCGCTCTGTCTGTGCGGGGTGGGCGGCTCAGCCCAGGTGGCCAGGCCTGGAGGAGTCAGACCTGTGGCCTGTGGGCAGGACGCCGCTGGGCCAGGGCGGGGGAGGTCCGAGATGCCCTGGCCTGTGCTGGGCACGCAGGCCCGTCTGCCCGGCCGCCGGAAGTGTTTCCTTAAGGCGGCGTCTCGGCCGTGGCGGGAGGCACGGTGCGTGTCCGGCTGTTGTGAAAGCGGCCTGCGCACTGGGCTCTTTACAGCTACGTGTTGCCTGGGGGCCTGGCTGGCGGCTGGGGACACGCAGCAGGTCCTGGGACGGTGCCAGCGAGGACAGCAGGGGGTGGACGGGATGGCGAGGCTCCGGCTCTGGGCCAGCGCAGCCGGAGGAGCGGGACTTTGCCTCTCCTTTCTGCTTTCCCGGCAGATTCCAGGCTGACAGGCTCCTCGCCACCTTCTAAAAGGTGACGTGGCCGCAGGGTCACCAGAGGCCAGTGCTGAGCCCACAGGAAGTGGGTGTGCCCAGCCCACAGCCAGCTGCCACCGGAAACACCCCTCCGTCCTCCACCAGACTTCCTGCCTGGAGCAGGTCATGACCTCTTGCCTGCCGATGGGAGTTTGGGATGGTGTGGCCTGTGTGGCCCCAGGCGGTGCCCGCATGGCCAGGCCAGTTAGGGCTCCGTTCCCCGACAGCCCTCTGCTGTGGGCCGCCACTCAGACCCCTGCCCCTCCCGCCAGCCGTTTACAGACGGGGAGAACTGGCACCTGCAGGGATGCGGGGGGGGGGGGGGGGGCAGGTGCTGAGCCTCAGATTGCTGGGTCCTCGGGCTGCCGCCCAGCAGAGGTGAAGTGGGCTCTGGGCGGACTCTGGGCGGCCTCGCTCTGCACTGCTCAGGACTGGGTCCGTGGCAGAGTGGAGCCAGGCCCAGGGGGCGGGTCAGTGACCAGCCCTCAGGTTCCTGCCTGGTCTCCGGGAGAGCAGGGGTGGGGGCTGGAGGCTCGGGAAGCCCCCTCCGTCTCTCCCCACCCGAGCCTGAGTGGGCTGGTGTAGCCCCCATACTGTGACCAGAATTGGGCAGCCTAGGACCTGGGTTCAAATCCTGGGTTCGAATCAAGTCCCAGTCCCCCTCCTGCTGGACGGAGGACGCACAGCAGTGTGTTCTATGGAGAGGTGCCCGAGGCCCTGCCGCAGAGGGTGGGCCGCCCTGCGCACAGCTCCTCCCCCCGGCCCGGCCTTTAGGGGAAGCAGTCCACAGCCTGGGCCCCGTGCGGCTTGGGGTCCGTGGGCCAGGAGCACACTAACAGGGCGTTTGTCCCCTGCGCTGCCCAGGTCTTGGTAGGAGGTTCCAGGGAGGCTCCTGGCAGCTGGGGAGGCAGGCAGCGGTTCCTATGGGCGTGTACATATGTGTGAGTATCTATGCATGTGTACACACGCCTGTATTGTGTATGTATATGCGTGCATGTTGGTATATGCATGTTAATACCTGTGTGTCCGCGTGTGTGCGTGTTGTGTTTATGTGTTGGCTTGGGTTTGTGTGTGTGCATGTTGTGTTTGTGTATGAAGGCGTGGATGTGTGTGCATAAGCTCGTGTGTACGTACTTGGCCCACGGGAGGTGGAGCCCTTTGTGAGGGCAGCCGGCTTTCCTCTGGGTGGAGTCTGGGTGAGCATCGGTGCTCCTGGTGAGACCAGCCTGGCCTGGCCCTCTTGGCTTAGGAAGCGCAGGGGCACCGGTGCTGGGTGTGGGGCGAGGGGTGGCCTCATGCTGGGGGCACAGCCCCAGATCCTGGCCAGGGAGCAGCCCGAGGCTGGGAGCGCGGCCGGAGACTGGCGTGGGGGGCAGGGGGCCCCGGGCCCGGGCGGGCAAGCGTCCGGCGGGCAGGCGGGCGGGGCCGCGCCTGTGGGTGGAACTTAAACCGAGTGGATTCACTACTTCAGAGCCACCACGGAGGGAAGGGGGGCGGCAGCAGAGCCGCCGGGTTTGGTGCCCATCCTCCCGCCTCCGGCAGGTCGTTCTGGACTCACTGTGAACGTGAAGGTGCTCTGGACGGGAGCCCGCCCTCCGAGGCGCCAGGTGGAGGGGCTGAGCCGGCCCTCCCGCCCCGCCGCCCATCCCCCTCTCCTGAGTCCAGAAACAGGATCTCCTGTGGCCCCAGGAGGCCGTCCAGCTTGGCAGCAGCTGCCAGGGGACAAAAGGCCAGGGCGGGGGAGGGAAGAAGTGGGGCAGTTCCAGGTCACCTGGAGGGGGAGACGTGGGGAGTGGCGGGACCGTTCTCAGCAGAGGCCGGGGGTCTGCCTGGAGGGGAGGGGCAGGCTTCTGTGCGGCGGTCACCGTGCCGCCTGCGTGGCCACAGCGAGCACTCACACACCTGTGCACACGGCAGCCGGCGAGCACTCACACACCTGTGCACACGGCAGCCGGCGAGCGCTCACACACCTGTGCACACGGCAGTGCTCACACACCTGTGCACACGGCAGTGCTCACACACCTGTGCACACGACAGTGCTCACACACCTGTGCACGGCAGCCGGTGAGTGCTCACACACCTGTGAACACAGCAGTGCTCACACACCTGTGCACATGGCAGCCAGTGAGTGCTCACACACCTGTGCACAAAGCAGTGCTCACACACCTGTGCACAAAGCAGTGCTCACACACCTGTGCACGGCAGCCGGCGAGTGCTCACACACCTGTGCACACGACAGTGCTCACACACCTGTGCACAGCAGCCGGCGAGTGCTCACACACCTGTGCACACAGCAGTGCTCACACACCTGTGCACATGGCAGCCAGCGAGCGCTCACACACCTGTGCACACGGCAGTGCTCACACACCTGTGCACACAGGCAGCCGGCGAACGCTCACACACCTGTGCACACGGCAGCTGCTGAGTGCTCACACACCTGTGCACACGGCGGCCGATGTGGAGGCCGGGCAAGCACTCGCCTCCACCTGCACCGTCTGCGTGAAACGCGCAGCTTTTGGCCTGTCCGCCATGGCGCAGTTACGTGGTTTACACTTTTTAAATAAAGTTAAGGAAGGTTCTGTGCAGCAGAGAATGCCAGGCTGCTCTGGAGTCTGCTGCGCTCCTGCTCGGCCGGGGTGGGGGTGAGGGTGGGGGTGCTCTGTGAAGGGATCTGCCCCCCCCCCAGACCCGGAGGAGGGGAGGAGGGTGCTGGCCGGGCGGGCTGGGAAACGGGGTGCGCAGGCAGTTCCAGGGCGGCCCCCAGCTGGGTGTGCGGAGGCGCCGTTCCTTTCTCCTCCGGGACGGGTTCCGAGGGGGTCTGGCGGGGCTCCTGGCCCTCTCCAGCCTCTTGTTCTGTGAGGCTTCCTTCTCAAACCTCCCCTGGGCCCCCGCTTCCCTGCCAGTCCCCGGAGGAGCCCCCGGGGCGCCCTCTGACCGTCCCCTTCCCCCTCACCTCCCCCCAGCCCTCGCGCTGGGGCCGCAGCGGGCCCATCAACGTGAACCACTACGCCAACAAGAAGAGCGCAGCCGAGAGCATGCTGGACATCGCCCTGCTCATGGCCAACGCCTCGCAGCTGAAGGCCGTCATCGACCAGGGCCCCAGCTTCGGCTTCTTCGCGCCCCTCGTGGCCCTCATCTCCATCTCCCTGGTGCTGCAGATCAGTGTGGGCGTGCTGCTCATCTTCCTGGGTACGAGCTCCGGGTGGCTGCCGGGCAGGGAGCCCCGGGCCCTGTGAGCGGGGAGCCCCCGGGCCCTGTGAGTGTGAGCGGGGAGCCCCCCCGGCCCTGTGAGTGTGAACGGGGAGCCCCCAGGCCCTGTGAGTGTGAGTGGGGAGCCCCCCCGGCCCTGTGAGTGTGAGCGGGGAGCCCCCCCTGCCCTGTGAGTGTGAGCGGGGAGCCCCCAGGCCCTGTGAGTGTGAGCGGGGAGCCCCCGGGCCCTGTGAGTGTGAGCGGGGAGCCCCCGGGCCCTGTGAGTGTGCGCGGGGAGCCCCCGGGCCCTGTGAGTGTGAGCGGGGAACCCCCGGGCCCTGTGAGTGTGAGTGGGGAGCCCCCCCGGCCCTGTGAGTGTGAGCGGGGAACGCCCCCCCCCGGGCCCTGTGAGTGTGAGCGGGGAGCCCCTGGGCCCTGTGAGTGTGAGCAGGGAGCCCCCGGGCCCTGTGAGTGTGAGCGGGGAGCCCCTGGGCCCTGTGAGTGTGAGCAGGGAGCCCCTGGGCCCTGTGAGTGTGAGCGGGGAGCCCCCGGGCCCTGTGGGTGGGGCTGCCCTGGGGTGGGGCTCCCCTGGCGCGCAGTGCAGGGTGTGCCCCAGAGAGCCCTCGTGGCTCTGTCCCTCCGCCCACACATGGGAGGGCCCCGGCCCCCGGCCCCCAGGTGCAGTCAGGCCTGGGCAGGGGGCTCCGGGTGCCTCCCGCCTCCTGGCTGCTGTGGGACCTCCTGCCTCAGTTGCCTTGCCTGTCACGTGAAGGGGAGGCTCGAGGAAGGACCCCTCACAGGACACTCAGGAAGGTGCTGGCCCCTCGGGCTTCCGGCCGGCCAGGCCCCGGTCGGTCGTGCATGAAGCAGGCGTCTGATGGACGGAGGTGGCCGTGCGGGGCCCGGCGGGCGGCCTGGGCAGTGTGCACACCCTCTCCCCACAGTCAGGTACGACCTCAACAACCCAGCCAAGCACGCCAAGCTGGACTTCCTCAACAACCTGGCCACCGGCCTGGTCTTCATCATCGTGGTGGTCAACATCTTCATCACGGCCTTCGGCGTCCAGAGGCCCGCAGCGGAGCTGGCGCCGCGGCAGTAGGCCCGGTGAGTGAGGACCGCGGGCCCTCCCCGGCTCGGCCCCCAGGCCCTCCGGCCCTGGCCGGAGCTGGGCCCCCGGCCTCGTGGGTGGGGCCTGCCGCTGAGCGTTCCCACCCACACGCAGGGCGCAGGGGTCCTGCACTCGGGACCCCGCCGGGCTGCACCCCACGGGGCGGGGGGCCTGCTGCCAGAGGAAGGGTGGACGGCTGACGGGCAGCTGTCTGTCCAGCAGGGATGCCCATGGCCGCGTGGGGACCCACAGAGCACCGGCCGCCAGCGTGCTCCCTGTTCACGGCATGATGGCCGGGCCAGGGACCAATGGCCAGTGTGACCTCAAACATGACCCCGACTCTCCCCGAGCCTCAGTCCCAGGGCTGGCGCCCTCCGGCCCTGTTCTCCCGGCCCCGTCAGTGTGTGCGGGGCCAGGCCCTCCAGCCCTCAGGGGCTCCAGAGGGGAAACTGAGGCTTGCCCAGGTCAGAATGGGGCCTTTCTGGAGTCGGAGTGGCCCCGACTCTGGACACCTCTAAGCAGGGTCCCAGGATGGCCGGGCCCCGCCTGGCAGCCTCACCACTCTCTGCCCTTTGCAGGTGCCCGGCCAATGCCGCCACAGCCATGCGGACCCCAGGAGCGGCCTCGGCCGTGGGCCCTGCCGGGCGCTGCACCCTGAGAACACCAGAGCCAGGACCGGGCTGGAGGACACTCGCCAGTGAGTCCTGCTCCACCCGCGGCTCCTCCCCCTGAAGCAGGGGCAGTGAGGCCAGAGGCGGAACGACCCCAAGGAGGGCCGTGGCCACAGACATGCGGCAGGCCGAGGAGGGCGGCCAGGCCCGAGTCTTGGGACGTTTCCAAAAGGACAAGGAGATGCCTGCCGGCCAGCACACCGCCCGGGCCCTGGCCCCGCCCTTCCTGCCTGGCACCCCGACCAGCAGCTTCCCCGGGACAACCTCCGCCCCGCTTTTCTAAGCACAAATGACCAATAAACGATTGCTCCTCCCCTGCGGCTCCCAGCCCTCTCCCTCCTGCCCGGCGGCCTGTGCCCGCCTCCCCTCCGCCCGCAGCCTGCTGGCTCACACCTGGGCCTGGCATCCAGGCGGAGCCCAGAGCCCGGTCCCCAGTGCCGTGTCATTTTCACAGAACGGTGAGGAGCCAGCAGCCAGGCCCAAGGCCGTGGCCAGGTCGCTGCGGCCACCGCCGCTCTATGGGGCCCCACAGGTGTGGCCAGCGGGCGGCCGTGAGAAGCTGGCCCACCGCCCAGTGCAGCCGCCGGCGCTCGGGTGGCGAGCGCACCCCATAGGCCGAGGCTGCGGCTGGACTGGGCCAGGGCACTGCCCAGGTTGCAGATTCAATCCCCAGTTGGGCGAGTACGGGAGGCAACTGATTGATGTTCTTCCTCCGTCTTCCTCTCTGAAACCCATAAGCACGCATCCTCTGGCGAGCCTGGAAAACTAAAGAAACTTCAGGTGCACTGGCTGCTATCCCGGCCGAGCCACCCCCTGCCCTGCACACGCCCCCCACTCCAACCCCCGCCCCGCCTGACCCTGCCCTCCCGCGCAGGCCACCAGCACTTCTCAGGCCCAGGGCCCGCGGTGCATTTGTAAGGCAACGGCCTGGGAAGGCATGGCTGGTCCCACATCAACTTTGGGGGCATTTGGGGTCAGAAGCCTCACCTGGCGCCTCGGGTGGGGAAGAGTGGCAGGCAGCTGCAGGGGCCCACCCCCGCCATGCCGGTCTAAGACCAGGCTGCAACCCATCCTGCCCACCGTCCCCCCGTGGCGTTCTGCCAGAGGCTGAAGTGGCCCCATTCATGCCTGTGCTATTTAGGGACCTTGGTCGGTCTGGGTCTCCCCACGGGAGCCACCACCCATGGACTGTATCTGGCACACAGTAGGTCCTCAGTAGGTGTCTATGGCATTCTCACTCATCCATGGGTGCTGCGGCCCAGAGCGGGGGCAGAACAGAGCCAACTCTGGGCTCCTGGACCTCACTCTCCACTCCTACCCTCCTCTCCCTGAAGCTCAGCCTGGTCCTCCCAGGGGACACGAGAATGAGGGAGGGTCTAAGGAGCAAGCAGATGCACACACGTGTGTGGGTGTCCTGGAGGGACAACAGAGAGAAGGGTTTGGGGAGGGCTCAGGAGGGAGCCTTGCAGAGGGACGAGCCCTGCCTGCGGCTGCACTGGCTTTGGGGAGCCTGGAGCGATTTTGGGAGGGGAGCTGCGTGTGGAGGGCTCTGAGTGGGACAGGGCAGGGGCCTGTATGCTTAACCTTCTTTCTGCAAAAGATGGCGATGATGGATGAATGGACAAGAGATGACAGGTGAACTGATTGGTAGGTGATAGGTGGATAGATACAGAAGATAATTGAATACTTGATCAACAGAGAAAAGAGAAGTGGATACATAGTGATAGGTGATAGGTGAAAGATCAACAGACATAAATGCCAGACTAGAGAAGACAGACGGTGGGGTGAGGGAGCAGCTCCATCCTTATGGAGAGAGCTGGGCGGGCCTCTGCGCCCGGGCACCCTGCAGGCATCTCCTCGCTCAGGGCGGGGTGGAGCCCGAGGATATCCTTGTGCACCCCAGCGCACTGCATCCACTCACGCCCGCGGTGTCTAGGCCTGGCTCCCGCTGCAGGCCTCCCTCTCCGGGCTCTTCACCCTCACCTTCCACACTCAAGACCCCAGCCCACATGAAGGAGAGAGCGAGAGGGAGGCCAGGGCAGGCCCTCTCGCCCCCGGGAGGTGACAGCGGACAGGGTGGGGCCAGGGGACCGAGAAGGGGCCTCCCTGGCCCAGCAGCCTGCCCTTGGGGTCCTCTCAGCGGGAGATGAGGGGCCCAGCTGCCCCCTGGCCAGTGCTGATGGAGGGCCCCAGTCCCTAGAGGGGTCCCCTTCTTGCCCCTGCTATACAGGGGAGCCAAACCAGGCTCCGGGGGCAGGCCTAGGGCGGGACAGGCCCACCAGCCCTTCATCCTGAGCCCTGCAAGCCGGGCCTTGTCTGTGAGAGGGGTCTGGCAGGGTCCTGACCCAGGGCCTAGTAGGCCTGGGCTTCATGCAGAAGTTTGGGGGGTACAAGGAAGCATGGCGGGCAGGGCTCCCTTGGAGTGCTGCCTCTGAGCTGAGTCAGTGGGAGCGTAAACAAGCCATTCCAGCAGCGTCAGCGCCCTGCGAGGCCGGTGCCCGCAGCCTCCTGGCCCCTCACCAAGGGGAACCCCGTGTTGTGCAAGATGCAGCTGCATTTCGGGCTCTGGAAACAAGTGCTTGTCATACAGCTTGTACCAGCTTGGGCCAGAGCCACTGGGACCCAACTCTGCCCCTCGGTTCAGAACTGTGTCAGCGGCGGTTTGCGCAGTTTGTTTTATTATTATTATTATTATTATTACTAGAGGCCTGGGGCATAAAATCAGCCTAGCCTGCACCCTCTCCAATCTGGGACCCCTCAGGGGATGTCAGACTGAAGGTTTAGGCCCGATCCTGTCGAACATCCCACTCACAATCCAGGACCGCTGACTCCTAACCGCTTGGCTGCCTGCCTGATTGCCCCCTAACTGCTCCTCTGCCAGCCTGGTCACCCCCGAGCTTTTATTAGTATAGATATGACCCTGCACAGAAAATTTTACTAACCCTGCTTTACAATAAGGGCTTGAGGATTGAGTCATTGGGACCAGACACCAAGATTTCCTTTCTTTGAATAGTGGAGGTAATAATTATCTTGTCTTTAAGTTGCCCTGAAGTTAAAATGATAATGACTTAGAAAAGTATAAAAGCACCATATAAAGACAACTGTCTTTTTCATGTACTGAAAAGACAATAAAGTGGTAAAATGAAAAACACTATATTTTATTCTCCCCCTTTCTTCCTTTACAGCCTTTATTTAAACTTTGAAATTTATAAAAATTTCACTCCAATTTTCATTGTTTTACATTCAATATTACTTTGTATTGGTTTCAGGTTTATATTAGTTACAGAATAGTGGTTAGACAATCGTATACTTTACAAAGTGTTCCCCGATATTTCCAGGACCCACCTGGCATCATACCATCATTACAACACATTGACTGTATTCCCTATTTGTGACAATGGGTTTACAGGCTCCTTCCAGTCTCTTTGTGTTGCTTGTCCTTCCTTTTCTTTCTCACTTCTTCTCTCACTCTCCTTATATAGTATGGGTGCCCACCCCTGGGCGTTAGGATGGAGGGCACCGACCACAGTGAGCACATCCTGACGGGGTGTCCCCACCAGCCCCCCCACGGCGCCGCCTGGACGTGAGGAGCCTCTGGGGGAGCTGGCCACAGGAGGCTCACTGCTCTGCGGGGCACGGGCGTGCGTGTCGCTGACACGCGTGAAGGCGGGTCTCACGGTGCCAGACACACGGTCTCCATTGGGGCCTCGCCGTGGCCCCAGCAAGACTGTTCTCTGTTCCCAGAACCCGGGCCTGGCGCTGCGGCCTCCGGCGTTCAGTGCTCCCAGCGCCTCCAGGAGGGCGGTCCTTCCTTCACCATCAGCTTCTCTGCAGCCCCCTTCTCTTCACCGGCTCCCTGATGCCAGCGCCTGGCAGCGCACCCCTCGCTCCCGCTCCCGGGGAGTGAGTGCAGACTCCCGAGTGGGTCCCGTGGGCCCGCTGCGTCAGGGAGCAGATGCTTGGAAACTCTGTCTCTGCTCGCGTTCCAGATTGTGGCTGAGGCGCCGCTGCCTGTCGAGCAGTGGCCTGGCTTTGCAACCTTGCTCGTCATCTCTACCTTCCTCCCAGGCGTCACTCAGTGTCCCTCACTGCTTCGGCGGTGGACCTGCTTGCTGAGCGGCCACAACGAACAAAACATGAGAATAAATCGAGCGCCGGAGAAAATGATGCGCTCGAGACTCAGTAAACGAGATGCACGAGGCTGCGGCCAGCTTAGCTCGGCTTATTGTTTACAGCAACCTTTTTCTTTTATAAGTAGAAACAGGGCAGAGGTCCGCCACAACCCTATATAATAAAAGGTAATATGCAAATTGACCCGAACGGCAGAACGACTGGAACGACCACTTGGCCAGTCACTAGGAGGCGCACTGACCACCTCTCGGTCCCTCTCCCCCGGCCAGCAGGCTCTGATTGCTGATGGCGAAAGGGGAGCCTGGGGTGGGTGGCAGTGGGGGGGAAATGGGCTGACAGCAGGCCAGGCCTAGGGATGGTCACCCACACAGAATTCCGTGCGCCAGGCCTCTGAGAAGATGTATGAATAGTGAACATACATGCAGTAACAGTTACATTATTATCAGAGACTACATCCTGTGCACAGCTGCATGTGCTGCACCTGTTCTATGACCCGCAGCCGACCTGTGAGTGATGCCCGCCTACGACGCTCCAGGCGAGAGGAACTTGAGGCTCCGCTCAGATCCATGGCTGTTGGCGTGCGGTCTGTGCAGCGAACGCCGTGCGGCACATGGACAGTGGGCAGGGCTTCCTGGAGGAGGAGGCACTTTGCCGGGGCCGGAGTGGGAGTAGGGGGGCTGGGGAACAGTAGGGAGTGCTCCAGGCAAGGGGGCAGCTCGTCCACAGGCGCAGAGGTGCGGTCACAAGCCTGTCCGTCACCAGCGTGTGGCTGGGAAGTGGGGACATAGAGAGGTCGTGCGGTGCGGGCGCGTCAACAGGAAGGGCTGGCCTGCGGTCTCCGAACCAGACGGCCTCACTCACCCCGGTCACGAGCGCTGAGTGACAAGAGGGCGGGCAGTGGGGCCCTGGCACGGCCGCCCCTTCTCCCTCCCCAGGCCCGAGCCCGGGGGGGCTGGCTGCTCCATCAGCTCCGGGCAGCGGGCAGGCCCGCTGGGGAAGGGCCGTCGGCCGAGAACTGAGGAAGCTCCAAGGCGGCCTGGGCTCCAGGGTGGGCTGGGGCCTCGAAGGCAGGGCTGGGGTCGTGGATAAAAGGAAAAGTCAGGAGTCACAGGAAGTGGTCCAGCCCAGGCAGAGACAAGCACCCGGCCGCACAGCTCCCAGGCAGTCCAGCCCTGGAACAGCACTGAGCACGCCTCACACAGGAAGGAACCCGTGGGCCTTGTGGGCCTGAGGTGAGGGGCAGCTGGGCCCCTTGTCTGTCAGACCTGCCTCTGTCTGTCCAGGTTGCTGTGATGGAGTCCACAGCCTGGGCAGCTTAGACCTAGGTTCTCATTTCTCAGTCTGCAGCCTGAGACAGGTGTCTGCCCCATGCTCCCTGCAGCCTCTGCCCCCTGCCTCTGCCCTCTCCCCTTTGACACCTGGGGCCTCGGCCCTCTGCCCCTGCCCCCTGGGGCCTCTGTCCCTTCCCCTTGCCATCTGTCAATCACCTTCACATGGACATCGCATACGTCACCTTCCCCAGCTGTCTGCCCGTCACCTTCCCCAGCTGTCTGCCTATCACCTTCCCCAGCTGTCTGTCACCTTCCCCATCTGCCCGTCACCTTCCCCGTCTATCTGTCACCTTCCCTAGCTGTCTGCCTGTCACCTTCCCCAGCTGTATGTCACCTTCCCAAGCTGTCTGTAACCTTCCCCAGCTGTCTGCCCGTCACCTTCCCCGTCTGTCACCTTCCCCGTCTGTCACCTTCCCTAGCTGTCTGCCTGTCACCTTCCCCAGCTGTCACCTTCCCCAGCTGTCTGCCTGTCTCCTTCCCCAGCTGTTTGTCACCTTCCCCAGCTGTCTGTCACCTTCCCCAGCTGTCTGTAACCTTCCCCAGCTGTCTGTCACCTTCCCCAGCTGTCTGTCCATCTCCTTCCCCAGCTGTCTGTAACCTTCCCCAGCTGTCTGCCTATCTCCTTCCCCAGCTGTGTCTCAGGGCACAGGAAAGCATGTGCAGACCTTCACCCAGGAACCAGGACCTTGCCGGGCCATGGTGGGAGCTGCAGGTGGACAGGCTGTGCCAGGCTGAGCGCAGGGGTCTGCTGGCCTGAGGACCTGCGCAGCCCCCGCCCAGCTCACCCGGAAGTGGCACAGGCACTAGTTCCGTCTTGCTCTGGGCCTCTGGGGCCATGGGAGACGGCTCACGTGAGGCTGGAGCGCCACACATCTTCCCATTGGGGAGGGGGCGGCAGGCTCACTGCGGCCTTCACCCTGACCCTAAGCCAGGCCCAGGGCGTCCCCTCGCCCACCTGCCCACTGGGGCAATAACTGCTCTCGCTGCCAGACCTGCCTGGGCCACGTGCCCAGCGAGGCGGGCCACGGGAGGGGACGCACAGGGACAGCTTGGCCGGGCAGTGCTACCCAGGATGCCGAGGTGCCCACGTGCAGGTGTCCCGTTCTGCGGCCCGAGCGGTGGAGCGAGTGGCCAGCCGCTGTCCTGGCCGCCTGCACGGGAAGGGCTCCTGCACCCACTTCCTGAGGGCAGACCCCGTGTCCTGGAGCTGGTTCCTCTGTGCCTCGTGCCTCCGGAAACGTCCGTGGAAAACACAAACTCATGATTCCTGAGTTGACAAATATGCTTGTTTCCCCAATTGGGGGGCCGGGGGGGGGGGGGCGGTGCAAGAGGGAGACAATCACAGGAGGACCCATCGGGCCAGGCCAAGGCCAAGGCCTGCTCTCCATGCGTGTGCACGTGTACAGAAGAGCTGTGCATGTGTTTGCGTGTGGCCTGCATGTGTGACTGCCTGTGTCTGTGCCCCGCATGCCCGGGAGGGCAGTGGAACCCCTCTTGGCTCCGGTGTGGTGCCTGTCAGAAGGGGCACCCATCAGGCCCGCGGGGAGCCAGCGTGCCGCAGCAGTGAGTGCCGGGAGCAGCGCTGGGCCCACACGTGCTGCTCACCCTCAGGCATGAGCTGCTCCCACAGCCTGAGCCAGAGGAGGCGGGGAGGGGGTGTCGGGGAGGGGGGGGTGGGTAAGAGGGAGGAGGGGAGCGCGGCAGCACCTGGGCAGGGGCCACGCACTGAGGTGGAAGAGGAACACAGTGCCAAACCGCAGCAGCTGATCCAGGGCTTAAGGAGCCAGAGCTCAGGACCTAGGGAAGCACAATGGTGGTTTTCATCTCTAAAACTTCTAGAATGTTCCCTGGGCTGTTTGCAGTCTGGATTCTCTTTCTCCTGGGATCCGGACAAGACGTGGTGTTTGTTTCCAGGCTCCGAGCCACTGCTACCTCCGTCCCCTCCCGTGTGGTGGGGATGAAGGGCGCTGTCCCTCGGTGCCTGTGGGGCCAGCAGGCCCCGGAAGGAAGCGGGTCTCCCGGGGACAGGCGGGGGGCGCAGAAATGTGGCTCAGCCTGCACGCCACGTGTCGGGTCCTCTTTCATGGCTGACCAGCCTCCACCTCGGCCTCGCTCCGCACCGGTGGCACAGGCCGCAGGGCCCACCGCCCGGGCTGGGGGCACAGGCGGCGGTGGGTGCTCCTAGCCCGGGCTGGGGGCACAGGCGCGGTGAGAGGCGTGGGTGGGGGCGTGGAGCTCAGGGGAGCAGCGGAAGGAGGGTGGGTGGGGGACTGCGCAGGGCGCGTGGCAGGGCAGTGGGTGTCTGGGCGGGCGAGGAAGCGGAGCCTCAGTCAGGATCACCCAGAAGCACTCCTGAGAAGGGAGGGGACTCCCACGTTTAATCACCGGGACCCTGGCCAGAGGAGGTGCCTTCGCAGGGACCGGAGAGCGGGTGTGGCCTTCAGGAGAGGGAGGCCAGCGGCGGGAGGCGGTGGAGGGCTGGTCCTCAGAGGCCGCCCTGCTCGGCCGCCAGAAAGGCCAGCAGGAAGCGGCTGACGTGTCTGTCCATGATGAGCGGCGAGAAGCCCAGAACGCGCCGGGCCGCGGGCGGCACCTTGGGGTCTGGAGCACACGGGGTCTCAGGGCCTCTCGGCACTGCCGGCCACACCCGGGATGCTGGTCGCAGCGCCGAGAGGCCGGCAATCTCCACATGCCACAGGCAGCGGCAGGGACGCCACGGGGGCCTCTGCCCACCGTCACGGCCATGACACTGGAGGAGACCCCGGGCCCCACGCAGACAGGGCTTTCTGACCCCTGACCCTGCTTCATGCACCCCTCCTCCCAAAGGGGCCTCATTCTCTGACCCTGGAGGGGTCACTGAGGGCCAAGTGTAGGGACTGGGCCCCCACCCCGTCCCCCTCAGCCGGCCACTGTCCCGCTGCGGGGGAACAGAGGTACGGAGGGCCGGCCGGCCCTCCTGCAGGCTGAGCGGGCACCGTGCCCGAGGCGGGGAGAGCCTCTGCCAGGGCTCAGAGCCGGGCGCCGAGCGGCACCCACCTGGAGGACACCCACCTGGGGGGCAGCAGTAGACAAGGAGGGCCAGCCCAGCGGCCAGGCCGAGACAGGCCAGGAAGGACATGGGTCCTGGGGGAGCAAGGGGAGCGGCTCTCGCACCTCTAAGGCAGGCGCAGTTCTTGGCCCGAGGGACAGCCCACCGCGGAGGGAGCCCCGGTGGAGGGAACCTTGGGGAGGGGGGAGCCCCAGTGGAGGGAACCTCAGGGAGAGGGAGCCCGGTCGGGGGAGCCCTGGTGGGGAGAGCCCTGGGGAGGGGGGAGCCCCGGTGGGGGAGCCCTGGGGAGGGGGGAGCCCTGGTGGGGGAGCCCCGGTGGGGGGGAGCCCCGGTGGGGGAGCCCTGGGGAGGGGGGAGCCCCGGTGGGGGGAGCCCTGGGGAGGGGGGAGCCCCGGTGGGGGAGCCCCGGTGGGGGAGCCCTGGGAAGGGGGGAGCCCTGGTGGGGGAGCCCCGGTGGGGGGGAGCCCCGGTGGGGGGGAGCCCCGGTGGGGGGAGCCCTGGGGAGGGGGGAGCCCTGGTGGGGGAGCCCCGGTGGGGGGAGCCCTGGGGAGGGGGGAGCCCTGGTGGGGGAGCCCTGGGAAGGGGGGAGCCCTGGTGGGGGAGCCCCGGTGGGGGGAGCCCTGGGGAGGGGGGAGCCCCGGTGGGGGGAGCCCTGGGGAGGGGGGAGCCCAGTGGGGGGAGCCCTGGTGGGGGAGCCCTGGGGAGGGGGGAGCCCGGTGGGGGGAGCCCTGGGGAGGGGGGAGGCCTGGTGGGGGAGCCCCGGTGGGGGGAGCCCTGGGGAGGGAGGAGCCCAGTGGGGGAGCCCGGTGGGGGGAGCCCCAGTGGGGGAGCCCTGGAGAGGGGGGAGCCCGGTGGGGGGAGCCCTGGGGAGGGAGGAGCCCTGGTGGGGCAGCCCCGGTGGGGGGAGCCCTGGGGAGGGGGGAGCCCAGTGGGGGGAGCCCCGGTGGGGGAGCCCTGGGGAGGGGGGAGCCCGGTGGGGGGAGCCCTGGGGAGGGAGGAGCCCTGGTGGGGCAGCCCCGGTGGGGGGAGCCCTGGGGAGGGAGGAGCCCAGTGGGGGAGCCCGGTGGGGGGAGCCCTGGTGGGGGGAGCCCTGGGGAGGGGGCGGTTACCCCTGTCGCTGAGTGTGTGGCTGGCGGTGTCCAAGTCCAGGTCAGAGTTCTCTGGAAACGGAAGCAGAGGCGTGGTTGGTGGGGCAGAGAGGAAAGGAGTTGCCGGCCGCAGAGGCCAAGGGGCTGCCGAGGTCCCTCGCCCCCGGGCCCCCGCCCCACAGAGCCGGACCAGGTGTGCTGCTACTGGACCTCGGCCCGCTTGGTGGAGGTGGCGCCGGGGAAGGGACCCTGCATAGCTGGGGGTCTCCTCTGTCCATTCCTGGGGTCCTGGGGGTCATGAAGCGGGTCACTGTTCCCCGTGACCTTGAGCTGCCTGTCAAAGGTCTGACGATGCCCACGCCAGCAGGTGCTCTCTCCCGGCCGCCCCAAGTGGCCACCTGTCAGACACCCTGAGGGCACCGTGAGCCGGGCCGCGGGCCGGGGGTGCCACGGCCGGCGTGTGGCACTGTGGGTGCTGCGGGCCCGCCATGGGCAGACGCCACCCCATCCCTGGGCCTCTGACTCCAAAGCACCGACAGTGGCCCCTCCTCCTGGGCCTGGTGCAGGGCCTCAGGCCTGGGCTGCGTCCGCCTGCGCTCCCCGCCGCGCCGGCGGCCACAGGGACCCAGCGCGGCACCGGCCAGCTCCCGCAGAAAGGGGAGGGTGCCCACAGGGTTACAGGTGGAGGAGGCAGGTGCTGCCTTTTGTGTAAAAACTGGCACAAAAGAAAGAGACAGAGACAGAAACAGGAAGACAGACATCTGTGTGACTTTCACCCTCCCTCCACCTGGGACCAGGGAGGAGATGGTGGGAGGGCTGGGACCAGGAGGAGGTGGCGGGAGGGCTGGGACCAGGGAGGAGATGGTGGGAGGGCTGGGACCAGGGAGGAGATGGTGGGAGGGCTGGGACCAGGGAGGAGATGGTGGGAGGGCTGGGACCAGGAGGAGATGGTGGGAGGGCTGGGTCCAGGGAGGAGATGGTGGGAGGGCTGGGACCAGGAGGAGATGGTGGGAGGGCTGGGTCCAGGGAGGAGATGGTGGGAGGGCTGGGACCAGGGAGGAGGTGGTGGGAGGGCTGGGACCAGGGAGGAGGTGGGAGGGAGGGCTGGGACCAGGGAGGAGGTGGTGGGAGGGCTGGGACCAGGGAGGAGGTGGGGGGAGGGCTGGGACCAGGGAGGTGATGCTGGGAGGGCTGGGACCAGGGAGGAGGTGGTGGGAGGGCTGGGACCAGGGAGGAGGTGGGAGGGAGGCCTGGGACCAGGGAGGAGGTGGTGGGAGGGCTGGGTCCAGGGAGGAGATGGTGGGAGGGCTGGGACCGGGGGGAGGTGGTGGGAGGGCTGGGACCAGGGAGGAGGTGGCGGGAGGGAGGAGGTGGCGGGAAGACTGGGACCAGGGAGGAGGTGGCGGGAGGGCTGGGACCAGGGAGGAGGTGGTGGGAGGGCTGGGACCAGGGAGGAGGTGGTGGGAGGGCTGGGACCAGGGAGGAGATGGCGGGAGGGCTGGGACCAGGGAGGAGGTGGCGGGAGGGCTGGGACCAGGGAGGAGGTGGCGGGAGGGCTGGGACCAGGGAGGAGGTGGTGGGAGGGCTGGGACCAGGGAGGAGATGGCGGGAGGGCTGGGACCAGGGAGGAGATGGTGGGAGGGCTGGGACCAGGGAGGAGGTGGCGGGAGGGCTGGGACCAGGGAGGAGATGGCGGGAGGGCTGGGACCAGGGAGGAGGTGGCGGGAGGGCTGGGACCAGGGAGGAGGTGGCGGGAGGGCTGGGACCAGGGAGGAGGTGGCGGGAGGGCTGGGACCAGGGAGGAGATGGTGGGAGGGCTGGGACCAGGGAGGAGGTGGCGGGAGGGCCTGGCGAGGCCGGGCGGTGCACTCACGCCCGCTGTCCCGGCTGGGCAGGCTGCGGTGCAGGGGCTGCGCGTGGATGTAGAGGGCGCGGTAGAACTCCTGGCAGTCCCGCTCGCTGCTCCGCTGCAGGTGGCCCAGCAGGTCACAGAGCCGGACGCGCAGGGACGCCTTGGGGTTCCGGAACTGGCAGAGCGCACAGAGGGTGGTCACGGGGCTGTGCCCGCCCTCCTCCCCGCTGGCTCCCCTCTCCTGGGAGGTGCCTCCGAACACCCAGCGGAGACAGTGACGGAACCACGGCCCCCGTCACAGCACGCTGGTCCCCGCACTCCTGGACCGGGAGACCAGCCACCACGGAAGGCGGCAGGGACCGAGTGCGGAACCCCCTGCAGGGCTGTGGTGACAGCACAACGTCAGCGGTTCATCGCCTACAGGAAGCTGATGCGAGCCTTTAGAAAGGCGTAAGGAGAAAAGAGTCGGCTCCTCTGATGTGTCTGATGGAGAAATGTGTGCGTCTGAAGGCCAGTGGACAGGGACATGGCAGTGACCTCCAGGAGCGGGAGGCGGTGGCCTGGTGCTGCCACCTAGTGGCGAAATACCTTTCTACATGGACAGAATGGGGAGGTAAGTGCAGGCCTGAGTGTCCCTTTTCCTGAACAGACATGGGAAACTGTTCAGACGGTTTTACAGTGAATGTGCATCCGAGTTTTCATTTCGGCAGCACAATGCAAAAGTGGGCTTCTCCGTTTTCACGTCCTGTGCTACTTCCCCGACTGGAGGAAGCAGCCAGGCCAGTCCTGCCAGGAGAGGCCCGTGTGCCTGTGCCGAGGCTCAGCCCCGTCACCCAGTGAGCGGTGGCTTGCACCCCAACGCCCTGGCTGGTCCCTGGCACCACCCCAGCCCCACGCGGGAGCAGAGAAGCAGGGATAGCGGCAAGATCACCCACTCTCACCAGTGTCCAAGACAGCTGGGCCAGGGGACATCTAACATGCTTCCCGTACGACCTTTCGGAAGGGCCCCCTCCCCCCCCGCCGTTCCCCGCTCCCAGGGATGTCACGTTGTGGCGTGTTGTCACATGTCTCCTGTGTCACTTCCGGGACCAAGGTCACCCCAAAGAGGCCGGCCCGCCCTCACCTTTTCCGCGTCCTTGTTGCTGAGGATCTGGGGGCAGTAGCGGTTCAGCTGCAGGATGATCCTGTCCACCTGCTGCTCGCTCAGGCGCCCGGGGCCCAGCAGGAAAGGCGTGTCCTGCACCAGCCGGTCACAGTAGGTCTGCTCTGAAGCAGGCAGAGAGCAGGCAGGGCCTCAGCCAGCGGGCCCACCACCGAGTGCAGCCTCGGCACGAACCCCCAGCCGGCCCCGGCCGGGGGGCACGCCGCTGTAAGCACCGGGACCACGCCGACTCCCGGCTCGCGGCCCCAGACAGCCAGCCCTCCCTGTCCTGCTCGCCATGGGCAGTGAGGGCTGTCCGGAGTGCGGGACGGAGCCTCTGCCCTCTCTTCTGGGAAAACAAACTCAGGGCTAAGAGCCTGCTGGTCCTGGGCCCCCAAGCCCGCCGGAGACAGCCAGGCCTGGGAAGGGCTCGGGCAGCCTGGGCGAGGCTCGACCCACAGCTCACAGCTCCAAGTGCCGGGCAGAGCGCAGGCTCGGGGGCGGGGGGGGGGGGGCAGGGCCGCAGGACCCCGAGTCACAGGAAGGCGGCATTGAGCCAGCCTGCCACAGGGGCCGCGTGCTGCCTGCTGCCAGGGAAGACTGCTGCTTTGTCTTTTCTTCCAGAATCACCATGCAAACATCACTGCTGCACCTTCTCTCCATCAAGAACATTCTTCTGGGGGGTGGGGGGAATGTTAAAATATGTACACAGATAATAATTTAAAAAAAGAACATTCTTCTCAACGACAGCCTTTAAAGACGGAGGTGGGGCCCAGGCTGGCGGGGGGCACGGGGTCTCCCAGGGAGGATGCTGCGTCCCTGAGCGCCAGCTGCCTGGAGAGACGCACCACCTCACTTACCGGCCTGTGCCAGCTGGTCCCGCTCCCCGGTGGGCACGGGCTGGGGGGCGGGCAGAGCTGGACAGGAGAGTTTTTGTATGTGATTGGAGTGAAGTGGTACCAATTCAAATCAGATTGTTGTAAGTTTAGGAGGGTATGGCTGATCTCATGGTAACCACAAAGAAAACAGCCACACTGTATTGTCACTACAAAAGCCAACTAGACACAAAAGATGGCAGCCGTTGAAGGACAAAAGAGCTACAAGACACACAGAAAACAAATAGCCGAGGCAGAAACAGTTATTTACATCAGTAATTGCTTTACATCTAAATAAATTGTCCAATCAAAGCAGAGACTGGCAAAGTGGATCTGTAATGTTATGATTTATAAGAAATATATATTTGGTCTTTGTCCCGCTTCCTGGCACACAGTTCCTGAAACCCTGGAATTTTTCTTTTTCTTTAATCATCACCCAAGGATATTTTTTCCCATTGATTTCTAGAGAGTGAAGGGGCGGGGGGCATAGACATGAGAGAGACACATGGATTGGTTGTCTCTGGGGCTGGAGAACCTGCAACGGAAGTATGTGCCCTGACCGAACCCACGACCCTTCTGCTCTGACTACTGAGCAAAACCGTCCAGGCAGAAAGTCCTTACACATACAAACAGCACTCCAACACACAACAACGGAATATATGTTCTCCTCGAGTGCACATACACATTCTCCAAGGTAGACGTCAAAACAAGTTTGGCCACAAGTCTTGATTGATTTAAAAATATTGAAATTATACAAAGGATCTTTCTGATCACAGGGAATAAAGCTAGAAATCAATAACAGAAGAAACACTGAAAAATTCACAAGTATGTGAAAATAAAATAACCAACAAATCAAAGAAATCTCAAGGGAAATTAGAAAATACCTTGAAACAAATGAAAACCCCCCACAGCTTATCAAAACTTAAGGGATGCAGTGAAAGCAGTGCTGAGAGGGGAGTTTATAGAAGAAATCTTAACTCCATAACCTAAAGCTTTAGGAAACTAAAGGAAAAAAAGGAGCAAACTAAACCCAGAGAGGCAGGAGGAAGGAAATAATGAAGATTAGGGTGCAGCCAGCCAGTGCGGCTCAGTTGTTTGAGCACCGACCTATGAGCCAGGAGATCACAGTTCGATTCCAATCAAGGCACATGCCTGGTTTTGGACTCAATCCCCAAATAGTGCAGGAGGCAGCTGATAAATGATTTTCTCTTGTGACGTTTTTTTCTCTCTCTTCCTCTCCCTTCCTCTCTCTGAAATAAAAAAATAAAATAAAATAAAATAAAATAAATAAAAAAATAAAAAATAAAAAATAAAAAATATTAGTGAGGGTAAATTAAATAGAGAAAAAAATAGTAAAAAAAAAAAAATCAACAAAATTGATAGACCTTTAGCCAAACTAACAACAACAACAAAAAGACTCAAATTACTAACAGCAGAATTTACTACCAATTTTACAGGAGGTGGGGCGGGGGGGACAGCTTATAATAGAGCACTATAAACATCTGAATGACAACAAACTGGACAACCTAGATGAAATGAACCAATTCCTAAAAACACACAATCTACCAAAGCTAACTCATGAAAAAACAGAAAGTCTGAATAGATGTGTAACAGGTAAGGAAACTAAATCAGTAATCAAAATTGTTCCAGCAAGTAAAAGCCCAGGAGCAGACAGCTTCACTGGTGAATTCCACCAACATTTAAAGAACTAACACCAATCCCTCTCAAACTCCCCAACAACTGGAGAGGAAGGAACACTCCACTCTGGCTTTGGTAGCAAAGTCCAGCCTTACTCTGATACCAAAGCCAGACAAAGAACTACAAGGAAGCTACAGACTAATATTGCTTGTGAATGCTGATGTAAAAGCCTCAGCAAAATACTAGCCAATTTAATTCAGCAGCATGTTAAAAGAATTTATTCCAGGCGTAGTGGCATGGCTCAATGGTTGAGCGTCAACCTATGAACCAGAAGGTCGATCCCCAGGAGGTGGTGTGCAGGGGGCAGCCAATCAATGATTCTCTCTTGTCACTGATGTTCCTATCTCTCTCTCCCTCTCCTGTCCTCTCTGAAATCAATAGAAATATATGTATTTGGGAAAAAAAAAATTTATTCCAAGAATGCAAGGATGGTTCAACAACATATGAAAACCATTACTATAATAGATCACATTAATAGAAGAAAAACCAAAGATCATCTCAAGTGATGCAAAAAACAATTTGACAAAATTTAATACACTTTCTTGATTTAAAAAAATCAATACATTAGAAATAGAAGAAGTTTCTCAACATAATAAAGGTCATATAGGAAAAGTCTAGAGCATCCTGAAAGACTAAAGCTTTTCCTCTAAGATAAGAAATAAGACAAGGAGACCCACTCTCACTATTTTTTATTCAACATAGTACTAGAAGTCCTCATCAGAGAAATTAGGCAAGAAAAGGGGGGGGGGGAAGCATTCATTTGGAAAGGAAGAAGTAAAATTATCTCTGTTTGCAGATGACATGATCTTATATATAGAAAACCTCAATGTTTTTTAAAAAGACACCTCTTAGGACTAATATATTCACAGCAAAGGTGCAAGATATAAAATCAACACACACAAAACCAGTTGAGCTTTTTTATACACTAATAGTGAAAAATAAAAAATAATACAATTCAATTTATAAAAAAGAATAGAATACTAAGGAATAAGTTTAACCAATGAGGTGAAAGACTGGTACACTGAAAATTACAAAAAGAATTGCTGAATGAAGTGAAATAAGACATAAATAAATGAAAACATATCCCATGTTCATAGATTAGAAGACTTAATATTGTGAAGATGATGACACTACCCAAAGTGATCTGCAAATTCAATATAATCCCAATCTAAATCCCAATGATGATTTTTGCGGAAACAGAAAAAGCATCCTAGAATTCATATATCAAGAAACCTTCATATCAAAAACAATACTGAAAAATAACGAAGTCGGAGGACTCACACTTGCTAATTTCAAAACTTACTTAAAAGCTACAAGAGTCAAAACAGCGTGTTGGTGGCATAAAGACAGACATATAGACCAATGGTCTAGAATAAAGAGTCCAGAAATAAATAGTATTTTGAGTGGAAAAAAACAGAGTGAAAAAGATAACCCACAGAATCGGAGGAAAATATCTGTAAAGCATATATCTAATAAGGGAATGATGTTCAGAACATATAAAGAACTTCTAAAACCCAACGACAACAAAAACATAAACAATACAATTTTAAAATAGGCATAGTATTCGAATAGGAATTTCTCCAAAGATATATCTACAAGTGAGTACTTATCACATGAAAAGTTGCTCTATCATTAGTCATTAGAGAAATGCAAATCAAACCACAATGAGATATCAGTTCATATTATTAGGGTGACTATCCTTGCATTCTCCTTTAATGTGCTGCTGAATTCAGTGTGATATATACACGTGGAGAATGGAGATATAAAAATTGGAATTCTCATGCATTGCTGGTGGGCATGTAAAATGGGGCAGCCACCGTGGGAAAAGGGCATGATAGTTCCTCAAAAAGCTAAACACAGAATTGTCATATAATTGAACAATTCCACTTCTAGGTATATACTAAAAGAATTTAGCCCTGGCCAGGCAGCTCAGTTGGGTAGAGTGCCATCGCGATACACCAAATCAGGCACACACAAGAGTCAACCAATGATTACATAAAAAAGTAGAACCACCAATTGATGTCTCTCTCTCTTTCCCTCTCCCTTTCTCTCTCTAAAATCAACAAATGAATAAAAAGGAAAAGGATAATTAAAAGCAGAAAACTCAAACAGCTATTTGAATAAACATCCATGTTCAGAGTAGCATTATTCACAATAGCCAAAAGGTGCAACAGCTAATGGAGGAATGAGTAAACAGAATGTGGCCTCAGAAGAAGGAGACGCTGGTGCCTGCTGTGGTGGACACTAGAACATTATGCTAAGTCAAAATAAGTCAGACACCGAAGGGCAAACCTGTGTGACTCCATGTATGTGACATATCCAGAACAGGCAAACTCTAGAAAGAGAAAGTAAGCTCAGGAGCCGGGCATGGAAGAAAGGGGTGTTACTGTTTATTGGGGAGAGAGTTTCTGCTTGATAAAAAAGTTCTAGAAATGGACAGCAGTGATGGTTTCACAACAGTGTGAATGTATAATGCCACTGAAATGCTGTTAAAGTGGTATAATAAAAAAAAGTGAATGGTTATTTAAACTGTGGTTATAACTTGGTGATAAAATACCTATGGAGTCATAAAAAGATGAGGAGGAACAAATGCATATTTCTAAAAGTGAAAAACGCTAATTGAAAAGACTGCACACTGCACGATTCCAACAGAAAATGCAAAGCCATGGAGATAGGAAAATTTGGCGGCTGCCAGAGGTCAGGGGAAGGGAGTGGCGGACGGATGAGCCAAGGGTTTCAGGGCAGAGGGGCTGCTTGGAGTGACAATAATGGTGAACACAGGACATCTGACATTGTTCAAAACTCGTAGAATGTGCAGCACAGGAGTGAACCCTCACATAAACTACAGTTAGCACTGATCTATGAAATTGGTTTACCAAGCGCCAGAAATGCACAGACTGGTGCAGGATGTCAACAATCCTGGGAGCTGAAGTGGGTGGGGCGGAGCCTCTGTACTATTTGCTCAATTTTCTATGAACTAAAACTGCTCTAAAACAAAGCTAGTAATTAAGAGAAACCCCAGTGGGAAATGCTGAATTTAAAGCAGGCAGGTGCCCGGCGGGGGATGCGGGATGGAGCACGCACATGGGCGGTGTGACGGAGACGACGGAGGTGTGACGGGCCGCACGGTTGTCCCGTGTGCACACACTTGTCCAAACGTATCAATTATTCACTAAAAACGATCATTTCCTTATAAGAAATTTATACCCAGTAAAGGAGGTTTTTAAAACGGGGTCACGCCAAAACCGGTTAGGCTCAGTGGATAGAGCGTCGGCCTGCAGACTAAAGGGTCCCAGGTTCGATTCCGGCCAAGAGCACGTACCTTGGTGGCAGACACATCCCCAGTAGGAGGTGTGCAGGAGGCAGCTGATCGATGTCACTCTCTCATTGATGTTTCTAACTTTCTATCTCTCTCCTTTCCTCTCTGTAAAAAATCAACAAAATATATTTTAAAAATAAAAATAAAAACGGGGTTACCACGTTGGAACAAATGGGTCTCCTCCCCCTTTCTCTCTGTGGGGCTGACAAGCAGATGTCTTCCTCATCTTGCTCTCCCAGTGCCCACTTTCACTGGGTCTTTTTACCCTAGAAAACAAGCCCTAGCTTCTAAATTCTCCCAGCCCCGAAATCTGCCTGAACACAGACGCCAGCAGCCCCATCGCAGTGAGCCAGCGGCACAGGCTGCGGGAGCCTGCCGGCCCAGGAGCGCCAGAGCCCGCGGCTCCATCGCCAGGCCCACGGCTCCGAGTGCGCGTTCTACGGACAGGCCCGGACAGGCCGTCTGGTCCTTGGAGCAGTGCGAGCACACCCTCCCCTGATGTCAGCCAGGGAAACCGAGGCACAGCAAGGACAACTCAGCCAGAGAGGGAGTGATGGATCAGGTGGGCCCACCACCTCTCCACATCCAGAATCTCTGCCCATTAAGTGACTGCGAACGAGCTGTGCCCTCAGCTGCGTTGTGTCTGCTCCTCAGTGGCCCACAGGGCAGGCCCAGCCTCCTGCCCAGCCTGTGCACCTGTGCGCGCCACCCGGCAGCCACCAGAACCCGGTGAACGGGCACGGGTCAGTCACCAAGGCCGGCGCCTGCAGCAGCTCCTCTAGCCCGGCGTGGGAGGGGGCCTGGCGTGGGAGGGGCCGCACAGGGCCCGGCGGGGGAGGGGGCCGCACAGGGCCCGGCGTGGGAGGGGGCCGCAGGCTCTGCTGCTCCCTGTGGCCGCTGTACACTGCACGCACACCACACCAGGCGGCCTCGGAGGCACGGAAAGGACCGGAACAGGAAACCACTGTGGTCTGGGTCCTGACACACAGCCAGGTGGTTTTACAGGATAAAGGAGGAAAAATGCTCTGGTTCAAAACCCACCAGGTTTTGCCAGCTCCCTCTGCCAAGCCCCACCTCCGTGCCCTGCGGGCACTAGAACTACAGCCCCGTTACACCCGCCTGTACTAGTGGCCTGGCGGGAGCCCGCCCCCTGCTCTCACCTGGCCCCCAGCCCCTGCGCCTCCCCGCATGGCAGCCCCAGCCGCACACACCACCGGGAACCCACTGCCCCCGCCCCCGCCCCCAGGCCTTGCCCCACACACTTCTTATGCTGGGGCTTCAGCCTCCCCTCCCGAATGGAATCTCCCAGGATTCCCTCCTGTCTCAGGGTCCCACCTGGCCTTGGGCACCAAAGAGCTGAGCTGAGATTGCTCACTCTCTAGCACACCACACGGCAGGGCCTGACCCCACAGCCACCGGACAGCACCGGCACCAGCCGAGGCACACCGCAGTCCCGTGCAGACGCGCAGGCCCCACACGCACTCCACAGCCCTCCCGGAGGCTGGGACCAGCAGGCAGGCCGGTCAGCGCACAGGGTGTGGGCCACGGAGGACAGGCCACAGCCAGGCGGGGCTGCCCATCGGATGCTCCAGGCTGTGCTCGCAGTTCCCCACCCCAGACAGAAGGGCTGGGTGGAGAGGGCCGACAAGTCCAGCACACAGAGATGGCAGGAGAGGGATGAGGGGAGGACCCAGCTCTAGTCCCGGTTCTGCCGCGGGCACTTGGCCTCTGCCTAATCTGGGCTTGTTTCCTCACTCACACAGACACAGCCCACATGTCCCCACAGTGCTGCCGATGGCGAGGGCCCACTGCAGGGTCAAGAGCATGTTGGGTGCTCAGAAACGGCAGCCACAAGTAGCAAGGTTCAGAGGAATGATGGGGAGGAGCAGGTGACAGCTGGGTCTCTTCCGGCCTAGACTGGGGCTTGGCATCCCGGAAGTCACCAGGTTCCAGCCCAGGAAGTCCTATGTCTGCAGCATCCATTCTGAGACTCCAGTGAGTTCTGGGGGGAAAGGAAGGGGACTTCTGGGCCTGCCTGACCCCCTGGTGCACCCCCGGGTAACTGCTGTCCCATGAGGCAGAAGATGGGCCCTCAGGGATGAGGTGTGACTCCTGGGAGCCCCACATTCCCTGACCACTCTGCATGGGACTGCATGGCCCCTTGGGGCTTCTCCACCTGGGAGGGTCCACAGAGCAGTGTGGCCCTGCTTGCTAGGTCCGGAGTGAGTTGAGAGCGCCAGTTCAGAGGTACGGGAGGAGGGGGTAGTTGCTAGAGGCTTAGCCCCAATTGCTCACCCTGTCCCTGCGCGGCTAGGACAGCGCAGGGGGTGCCAGTCCCTGGTCCCACAGCCCGGAGCGCGCCGCGCGGCCCAGGTGGCAGGCCGGGGAGCCCGCCGCGCCCCTGGAAGCACAGCAGGACCCAGAGCTCACCTCCCCCCAGCGGGGGCATCCTCACCAGCGCCGCCTCGCCCCAGGAGAGCCCCGGCCGGCCGAGCCCTCCAGGCCTGACCACGCCCTCGGCCCTCGTAGCGCCGCCGAGCGGGAAGGTGGTCACAGGCTCGCGGTCACCGCACGGACAAGGTCACTGGGGCGAGGCGTGGAGCGGCCCCCAGGGCGACCGGGGGCAGCGGGCCCCGGAGACCACCGGCGTCGCGTGCCCGTCCCGGGGCTGCAGGCACGACCGCGGCCCACGCTCACCTGTCATGCTGGCCGCACCGGCGCCCGGCGGCACCGACCTGTCCCCCGCAGCCCCGTCCTTCCGCGCCGCGGCCGCCCGCACCCCCGCTGACCTCCGCCCACCGCCCCAGGAGGCCTGCCCTCCCGACGGCGCCGCCCCAGCGTCGCGACGTCGCTCGCACAACCCTAACCCCGCCCTCATGAGGCCCGGCATTCCGTTAGGCCCGCCCCTGGCCCCTAACCCCGCCCCTCACCCGCCTTAGCGCCAGCTAAGAGGCCGCCGGAGCCTTAGCCCCGCCCCCAGCTGACAGGGCGTCCTAGGCCGCGTCCTGCCCAAAGCTCCAAGCCCCGCCCCCACCGCGACGTCCGGCCCACGCCCTGAACGGTCCTCACGGGCCCCGCCCGCAGGCACGGATTCTCCAGCCCTTGGCCCCGCCCCTTGCTCTAGCCACGCCCCCAGCCCGAGTCCGCCTCTGGGTGCGCCGGCGCCGCTCCCCGGCCCGCGCACCCTCCCGGCTCCCTCGCGGCCCGCGCACCCTCCCGGCCCGCCGCACCCTCCCGGGCTCCCTCCCCACTGGTCCCTCCTGGCAGCCTGGGCTCCTGGGCTGCAGGGCCCTGCAGGAGGCCTGATGAATGTTACTCTCACCTCAGTGTTTTCCTCCTCCTCTCTCCCTCTCTCTAAAAGTCAATTTAAACCTATATATATATACTTAAACTGAGGCTTTAAGAGAGGAAGTGACTTAAGGTAAGGTGACCAGACGTCCCGCTTTTGGAGGGACCCCGGATTTTTAACAATTTGTCCCGTGGTGTTTTAAAAAAGTCTCGATTTTTGGAAAGAATGCACGATAGGCTAGGGAATGGCGGGAGAAAGGGAAGGGAATATACGGTTTTCGGCGGCCATGTGGCTATTTAGCCAGGATATGAGTTTTATATTATTTCTGTTAATTTTATAATGTTAAACTTTATTTTTTTAAATATTTTTATTTATTTTTTTTGATATATTTTATTGATTTTTTACAGAGAGGAAGGGAGAGAGAGAGAGAGTTAGAAACATCAATGTGAGAAACATCCATCAGCTGCCTCCTGCACACCCCCCACTGGGGATGTGCCGTAACCAAGGTACATGCCCTGGACTGGAATCGAACCCGGGACCCTTGAGTCCACAGGCTGATGCTCTATCCACTGAGCCAAACCGGTTTCGGCATAATGTTCAACATTAATAATAAATAATTGTTGAGAATTGATTATTGAGAACTGCTTATCAAAGTTCGCAACGATGAAAACATTTTGTAACTGTCTCTCAGACATACACATGATACACATCGTACTGCGTACTACGTGCTAGTAAGCTAGTTAAACAAGTGATGTCATACAAATCAGCTATTCAGATAATTAGGTAAGTTATTTATTTATTTCATAAATACATAATTTTTTTGAATTTAGCAGACAGTACTCATATTATTTATATTTTATAGTGGCGGCAAAAAGTCTAGTGCTGGCCTTGAAAGTGACACGACTTATGTTAAATTAAGTGTTGAGACTTTGAAAGCCATTTTATGTGTGAAATATAATTTAACAAATTCTTGTGAAAAATGTCATGACCTTTTAAACGACAGCAATCTACTAAAAAATTTTTCACTCAAATGAGAAATGTGCCAAAGAATAAAATAATACTATACATAATTTTTTATTATATTTGTAAATTGTACTTATGTTGAAATTTAAAGAAATATATTACAATACTAATTTTGCATTCTATGAAAATTTTTGTTGCTCCATATAGACCAAATTTTTAATCAAGAACCTCACCCTCCCATCAATGGTGTCCTTCCTGCTTTATCAATGTTAAAATCTGGTCACCTTAACGTCATGTAGAAGGTCAGGTCATGGGGGTACCAACTGGAAGCAAAAGGTCGATGAATGTCTAGCGCCCTAAAGGGATCAGCCAAAGAGGGCAGTGCCTGCATCCTAGGCTGAAGATGGACTTGAGTGGGGTACTTCCCTCTCTGGGGCCCCCATCTGCAAAAGGGGGCCACCAGTCTATCAGTGTGACCCTGACTGGGGGGTCATTTAAGTTGCCTGAACCTCAGTTTTCCAGTCTGTAAAATGGGTGTCCTTGGGCAAATATCTCCTTCCACAGAGTCCACTCCCTTTCTGTGACAGACCTGGCCTTTCCAGCTCTGTGCCCACCCCAGGAAGCCCCCAGGCCCACAGACTGCGAACGCACAGGGCTCCCTCCACAAAATGGAGAGCTGTGGGGAAAGGAAAGCAGGGCCTCCCACAGCCATTTGGTTTTATACCTGGTTCCTTCTCTGCCCGTGTTGGCTGTCCCCCATTAGCGTGCTCTCATTTGGGATGCTGGGGCTGGACTTGGAGGGGGCTCAAGCTCAGTATTTACTTCTTGGACAGCACAGATGCTCAGGTTCCCACACCCACATGTCCCCCTCCATGTCTATGCCTCAGCTGCCCTCTGTAAAACAGGAGTAGGTTTGTGCAGTTGGGGTATCCAGAGAATGGGTGCAGTTATCTCCTGGACACCCCAAACGCTTGGCCTCCAAATACTGAGGGTGCCCCGATCCGGCTTCCACCAAAGGCCCAGCCTGAGCCTGCTCTCCTCGGAAAGCCCTGCACAGTCCTGGCAGGGACCTTGGGGGCGGTCCTCTGGCGCACAGTAGGACCCAGCCCGAACTCGGTTACCCATGTCTGTCACCCTGTGTCACGGGTCCATTTGGTTCATTTCACCCTCGAGAACAGGGTTGGGCAATCCTTTTTCTGCTCAGAGTCACTGGATATTTACAGCATCATCATGGGCCATAAAAATTATCAACTTAAAAATTAGCTTGCTATATTTGGTCAAACATTGAATGAAATCACCCCTGATGTGATGGCTAGAACTGCTTCTCTCTGGTGAGGCTTGTGATGTTAGCTGGTATTGATGCTATTGCTACTCGCAGCTGCTTTTCCAGGTTTGCTTGTCAGTCTGGAATACAGTGGACTCTGTGATGGTACGTTTTGGAAAGTACTGCTTGCACAGATTAAAAATGGCAGTAGAGTAAGTGGATGCTACACAGAAGCACTCCCAGGAACAAACTGAAATTAAAATTAAAATACAAAAACAAAAACAAAAACCCATCCTGAATAGTCAACTGAAGACTAGCTAGAGAGAACCCTGATAAACAAGGAAAGTGGAGACCACACAGAAACTGGGAGGAAGGGCAGAGAAGCAAAAGGGCTGGCCAGGCTCCCACGGATATATTAAAAAGGTCACATATGATGACCACATATTCCAGGGATGCAAGGCTAGTGCTATATTTACAAATCAATAAATGTGATACATCACATAAACAAAATAGAAAAAAAAAATCACATGATCATAGCAATAGATGCAGAAATAGCATTTGATAAAATTCATTACCCATTTTTTTTTTATTAAACTCTCAGAAAAGTGGGAATAGAGGGATCATACCTCAACATAATAAAGGTCATATATGACAAACCTACAGCTAACATCATATTCAATGTCCAAAAATTAAAAATGTTTCCCTTAAGAATAGGAACAAGACCATTTACCATTGCAACAACAATAACAACAACAACAAAATCAAGACACCTAGGAATAAACTTAACCAAGGAGGTAAAAGACTTGTACTCAGAAAACGACAGGGCATTGAAAAAAGAGATAGAGGAGGAAACAAGTGGCAAAATATACCATGTTCATGGATTGGTAGAATTAACCTCATTAATATGTCTTTACTACCCAAAGTAACCTATAGATTCAATGCAATCCCTATTAAACTACCAATGGATATTTCACAGATCTACAACAAATACTCCAAAAATTTATAGGGAACCAAGAAAGACCCTGAAAAGCTAAAGCGATCTTGAGAAAGGAGAACAAAGTTGGAGGATCGCAATACCAGATATCAAGTTATCCTACAAAGCCACTGTACTCGAAACAGCCTGGTTCTGGCACAAGAACAGAGAGACAAATGGACCAGATCAGAGACCCCAGAAACCAACCCAAGCCAACACTCAGTTACTATTTGACAGAGGAGGCAAGAGCATACAATGGAGTCAAGACAGTCTCTTCAATAAATGGTGTTGGGAATAACTGGACAGATACATGCAAAAAAAAAAAAAATGAAACTAGACCACCAACTTACACCATACACAAGAATAAATTCAAAATGGATAAAAGACTTAAACATAAGTCGTGAAACCATAAAAATCCTAGAAGAAACCACAGGCAGCAAAATCTCAGACAGCTCTCATAGCAGTATAGTTATGGATACAGTATAGTTATGGATCCTAGGGCAAAGGAAACTAAGGAGAAAATAAACAAATGGGACTACATCCAAATAAAAAGCTTCTGCACAGCAAAATAAACCATCAACAAAATGAAAAGGGAGCCCACTGTATGGGAGAACATATTTGGCAATGATACCTCTGATAAAGGGTTAATATCCAAAATATATAAAGAACTCATACAATTTAACAAAAGGAAGACAAATAATCCTATTAACAAATGAGCAAATGATCTAAATAGACATTTCTCCAAATTGGACCTACAGATGGCCAAGAGGCATATGAAAAAGCTAGAGGCCTGATGCACAGTTGGGGTCCCTAGGCCTGGCAGGCAATCAGGGCTGAATGGGGCCTTCCTTCCAGCTGCCAGCCCTGGCCTTCCTTTGTTCCACACCGCCCCCTAGTGGTCAGTGCATATCATAGCTTACCAATCGAAATCCAGGTGGACTCGGAGGGGAGCCGAAAGACTGCGGCGGGGGCTGTAGGGCCAGTGCGGCAGGTCTCGGGCAGGCTGAGCGCAGCCCCCTGGCTGCCCCGCCCACGGGAGCACCCTGGTTCACAGGAAGGCAGAGATGGGACAACGTGCAGCTGTGGTGAAGCCAGAAGGGGCACTGTCTGGCTCTCTCCCGGAGCGAGTCAGGGACACTGGCATCTGGAGGTGTGCCTGGAGACCAGGGTTTCTTTGGGGCAGCTTTTCTCCTTTCTTTCCTTTGGATTCCAACGGCCGCACCGGCACCTGCCGCCCCCTCCCGGGGCCACTCCCGCACGCCGCAGCCTGGACCAGGAGGCTTGGTCAGCGTGGGCGCGTCTGGGAACAATGCGTTCCGGTCAGACCCGAGATCACAGCTCAGAAAAGCAGCGCCAGAGGCTCTGATCACCCCCGCCCCCCGCACTGACCACTTGGCGGCCGGCCTGCCCCTGGAAGCTCGGGAGCCAGGTCTCAGGGAGTGGCCCGGTCCCTGGGCCACGCCGTGTCCTAAAAACAAGCCCTTGCTGCCTGCCGCGAGCTCCTGGGTGTGTCTTGCTGGGGTCTGACGCACAGGCGGCCTCAGTCCTCTCACGTCCGGGTGCTGGAGCGGCTGCGGCCCCCCCCCCCCATGGGCAGAGCCGCCGCCACACGGACCTGCAGGAGAGGAGGCTGCTGAGCCTTTGAGGCGGCAGGGAGCCTGGTTGCCATGGACTGAATGTCTGTGCGCCCCCAAACCCACACAACCGAACCCGACCTCCTCCGGCGCTGCATTTGGAGAGGGGCCTCTGAAGAAGCAATTAGGGATGAGGTCTCAGGGTGGGGCCCTGGTCCCACAGGGTTAGCGTCCTCATAAGAAAGGCACCAGAGCTCACCTCCGTCCTCCTCTCGGTCTCTCTGCACGTGAACCAGGAAAGGCCCGTGAGGACCCGGAGGAGCTGTCACAGCCAGCACGGGCCTCCCGGAGGCCAGCTCGCCCGCAGCGCAAGCAGAGGCGCCAGGGCTGAGGCTCTGGTGGCGCCGAGCTCCGAGGGGCTGCCTCACAGCCTGACTTCGCAGTCCGGTTTCTCACTGAGAGGGGGTGCAGGGGAGCCCTGTGGCCGGCAAGGGCAGTGCTGCGGGCAGGGTCAGCGGGTGTACAGCCCGCGTGAGGTGGGGGGTCAGGAAACAAGAGAAGGGGTTTCTCTCTTCCCAGGACAAGCTGTGATCTGGGGCCAGCTGCATCCCGCCCCACGTCGCCCCCATGGCTGCTGAGGCTGCTGAGCTCGGGAGTGTTTGCAGGAAGCAGCCCCCTGCTCCTGGTGGGGCCCCTCCCAACCCAGTGAGACCCAAGACCACAGGGCCCAGCACCGCACCGCTGCGCTGCCTGCCCAGGCCTCCTGGCAGTGGCTGCATCCAGGCGGCACCCTGCTGGCTGATCTGTCTCCCCCTCCCCCTCCCCCCCTCTGCCCCTGCAGCCCTGTGGGCGTCCGGAGCCTCTCAGCTCCGGGAGCTTGAGGGAACGGGCCTCACTTCACCCCACTCCTCCTGGCCTCTGCCCAGCTGCCCAGGCTCAGGCACCCCGGGGCCAAACACCGGCCTCCCTGAGCCCTCCCAGCCTCCTGCCCCAGGTCCTCCCATGAGGGCTGGGCGGGCCTGGGGGGACAGGCGGGGAGGCCGGGGCTGCTGGGTTTGCTCCTGCTCAGCACTGAGGACGAAGCACCTGGGAGCCTTTCTCGCGGTGCGATCTTGGCTGCTGCTGAGCTGTGAGGAGCTGCGACCCTGCTCAGGTCCCCCCGTGGGCCGAGAACAGGCCGCCCGCCTCTGTCTGCCCGGGACCGGCGCACGCGGCTGAGGGGCCTTGCTGGCCACTCGGGACACGCCGGAGCGGAGCCTGCAGGGACCCTAGAACAGGCCTGTGCTGCTCTGGTTGAGGGGGGTCATCCCTCCAGCCACCCCCTTTGGGAGCAGGGCTGGGGGCAAGAGACGTGCATCTCTGTATCCAGTCGCTTCCACAGGATGGGTTAGGGACTGAGGGTCCTGTTGGGCGGTGGGCTCTGCCTGTGCTGACAACAGTGACCAGCAGGCCTCCTGGCCTTGGCAGCCCCTCCCCGGGAGGCCCACTGCCTGTGTGAGGAGCCGGCACTGGAGGTGCCACCGCCCCGGACCTGCCATCACCCGCACACCGGACCGCGGGCAGCCTGCACACACGCGCCTCCCTCGGCGGACGGCCCTGCGGGGTGGGGGGCAGAGGGCTCCCGGGAGAGGCCCGAGCCGGCCTGCTGGGCACTGCGGGCGGGACGAAGGCTGTGTGTGTAGGTTTGCGGAGGAACTGAGCAGCTTGGACTGTTTCAGAGGGAGAACCTTTACTACACACGCTCCCGTCCCTGACATCCCCGGAGGGAGCGCCCGCGGGCAGCTGCGCTGGGACTGCGCGTCCTGGCCGCACGGAGCGGTGTCCAGCCTCCCGTCCAGCCTCCGTCGGAGGCCCTGGCTGGGGCCCAGCTCTCTGCTGCCTCAGGCGACGCCCAGGAGCCTGGCTGAGCTGCAGGCACAGGCACTCCCAGCTCAGCACCAGGCCTGGGGACCCCGACACCAGACCCCCCTTCACCGGCCCGCCTCGAGCGGGACACACGTGGGAACACAGGTGGCCAGCGGATGGGGGGGCCTGGCGGCCCGGGCCTGGAGGGCGGCGGGGGCCGGGGCTGTCCGGGCACTGCCGCGGGGGGCCTGGGGGCGGGCGGGGCCTGCCCGGGGCTCGCTGTGGCCTGTCCCCGGGGCCCGGGGTGAGCAGGCGGCACTGCGGGGGGCCCAGGCGTCCTTGTCCACGCAGCGGGCCACGGCAGCCAACGCCCTGGTGCGCTCACCGAGGTCTCTGCAGAGAGAGGAGGAGTGAGCTGCAGGGAGAGCCAGGACTCCGTGGGCCCAGCACTGCCCCCTGCTGGGCCCTCAGGTCCCCGGCCATGGCCTTCAGTGGGCCTGGAGCCGACCATCACCCAAGGTTGGGAGCCCCATTTCTCCTCCCAGAGAGGCCCTGGCACTAGTGTCCTGCCTTGAGCCTCGGGCCCCTCGGCTGTAGTGACTGACGCAAGGAGAGACCAGGCCTCAGGGCCTTGCCTCGGAGCTTTTCCGCGGTGTGGGGCGGGGGTCCCGAGGCTGGGTCAGGAAGGCACCTATTCAGTGTGTGAGACCACAGGGTCAGGCTGCCTCCCCGGCCGGGGGTCTGGGGCCAGGCCACCTCCTTCTCCAGCTTCTGCTCCCGTGTGGCCCCTCCTCCCCAACCCACAACCACCCGTCCCCAGGCTGATGGGGCCTGAGCCAGGCCCGAGATGTCACCTGGCTCCGCTTTCTCCCCGATACCGGCCTCTGCAGCCAGCTCCCTCCCCCAGGGCTGTCTCCCTCGTTCCCCAAAACCCAGGCTCTCCCCACCTGCTCACTTCATGTGCCACCTCCTCTGAGAAGCCTTCCTGGCTCTCTGTTCCCTCCCACAGAGTATAAGATGACTTTTGAAACGAAAAAAAAGCCTGCTCAGATTGGCCAGAGTCAGAGAGGCGGTCTATTGAAAAAAGAATTGGTGTTGCCTCGGAAGTGGGGGGTAGTCTTATACAGCGAATATAGGCCCAGACCTCTGTTTTAACTGTAAAATTAGGGGGTCGTCTTATAAGACCGGTCGTCTTATACACCAGAAAATACGGTAATTCTTAGAAAAGCGCTTGGAAGCAGTAGGAATTACAAAACTCTCTGTTGGCTTCGTGGATACATGAATGAATCAATTAATGAATTAGTGGATAGGAAAGACAGCTTGGGGGCAAATCCAAGGCCTTTGGAGCCAGAAAGGCTGCATTAAAACAGCTTCATGCTTAGTAGCTGTGGGTGATTCTGGACAAGTTCCTTGAAATGGGATGAGAGCGGTGCATACCCTGCGGTTCGGACCAGGAGCTGAGGAGCTGAGAACGGTGCAGCCGTCCCCCCACCGCCCCCCCCTCCCCGGCCGTATTCATGAAGTAAAAGCAGGTCCAGGGCAAGTCTCGCTTCGCTGATGACAAGCTCCACCGTTAGTGCAAGAGCCGAGAAGGGCACTGGGCCTTGGCTAGGACGGCCCAGACCCTGGGCTGCTGTCAGGGTCCTGCCGGGAGCAGAGGCTGGGCTGGGCCTTGTCCTCCATCAGCCAGGCTGGGCCTTGTCCTCCATCAGGCTGTGCCGTCCTGGCAGGCGCTGCCTTCCCTGGTCCCCTTGAGCTGGGCTCAGAGCGGGCCCTGGGGCACCAGGGAGAGCTCGGGGAGGGGCTCTGACTCAATGCTCCCCCAGCCTCGCCTCTCACTTCCTGCTGAGCTGCCCTAACTCTGAGTGGCCCCCACGTCGCCCTCGGGGAGGCGGTCACGCAGACCCCGCATGGCTCTGAGCCGGCATCAGGAGCGAGAACGAGGCCCAGGTCTGAGGACAGGCGTCTGGGCTGGCCCTGGCCCACACACCCACCCAGGGAGACCCAGCAGCCCGAGGCCTGCCGCCTGGGGCCCGAGAGGGAACAGCAGCATCCCACCAGCCTTCCCAGCTGAGCCAGGACCACAAGTCCCGGGGAACCCTGAGGGGCCGCAGCGGGGCCTGAAGGGAATCTGACTCCCAGAGGGGAAAGGCGTGAGCAGGACCACCCTATAGCCGGCACCAAAGAAAAGACTGCACCAGCTCTAGCCAGACTCACTTCCACCTCCACCCAGCACTCAGAGCTCCCAGCACACACACACACAGCGCTCCCAGCACACACACACACACACACACAGCGCTCCCAGCACACACACATACACACAGCGCTCCCAGCACACACACACACAGCGCTCCCAGCACACACACACACACACAGCGCTCCCAGCACACACACACACACACACACACACACACACAGCGCTCCCAGCACACACATGCACAGGAAAACACCAGCTGGCCTGTCAGCAAAGCAAAAGATGACCGCACCAGGGATGCAGCTGGCAAGCAAGGGCCAGAGGATAGCCCTTTCTCGTGGTCAATGAGGAAATTCGACTGTTGGGAAGGGATCCTTCAAGGGGCCCTGCCAGTCCACCAGGGAAAATGTCTCCACCCACCTGTGCTGGGTCCCTGAAGAATCCTATGTAATAAATAGTGGATATGCTAATTTTCCACCATGCCCTCACAAGATGGCAGCACCCACAACTAACACAGAGGGGTTATGCTAATTGACCATTGTGACCTCACAAGATGGCAGTACCCATAGCTACTAAAGAGGGAGTATGCTAATTGACCATCATGTCCTCACAAGATGGCGGCACCACAGCCAACAAAGAGGAAATATGCTAAATGACTGCCACACCCTCACAAGATGGCAATGCCCACAGCTATAAGATGAAGGCACCCAGTCCCTTCAGCCCCGCCTCATCCAGCCTCAGTCCCCCCTTCCCTTCAGTCCCACTGGGGGGTAGCAAGTGCCCCAGGCTTCATCCAGCCAGAGTCCCCAGCCCCCTCAACCCCACAGGGGAGGCAGTTGGGGCTTTAGGGCTGCCAGGGGAAGGCAGTTAGCAGGGGAGCAGTTAGGTATCAATCAGGCAGGCAGGCAGATGAGTGGTTAGGAGCCAGCAGTCCCATCTTGTGAGGAGGATGTCTGACTGCCGGCTTAGGACATCCCGGGAGGGGTCCCAGATTGGAGAGGGTGCAGGCTGGGCTGAGGGACACTCCCCCCACACACATGAATTTCATGCACCGGGCCTCTAGTTTGGTAATAAGACTATTGAGATTCTTTGGCCTAAACAGCCTATTTCTAGGATCACCCCAAAATGTCATCTCAAGAAAGAGAAACAGCTCTAAGCGCCAACATTGACCCAAACCTGAGCGGTGAGGGGGTCTCGCGAACACTGACCATCGGAGTGGAACTCGGGGCCCACCGGCCGCACAACCACAGCCGCAGAGGCAGCCCGGTGGCCTGGCCACCAGCCGGCAGGCCCAGGTCTGGGGCCCTCCGTGGGGCAGGCCCAGAGTCCTCGCAACCCAGAGCAGCCGGCCGGCCCACCCGCCTGCTTACTCATCTGTGCGGTGGGACAGAGCAGCACCCGCAGGGCTGCACGCCCCAGCCTCACCCACTCCGGGCGCCTCAGCGGGCAGGCGGGCACTACGGGGAGACGCCTCGGGGAGACGCCTCGGGCACCCGCCCGGGGGCGGGGGACTCCCCGCAGGGCGCAGCCAGGGCAGACTCCCAGGGAAGGGGCGGAGCCAGCCCAGCCGGTGGGGACGGGGACTGCTGAGGACAGCAGCCTGGACAGGAGACCCACGCCTTGTCTCCGCCTGCCTTTGTGACATTTCCCCAAAATAAAGCTTTAGAGAGGATAGCCTCGAGGTCGTGGGGACACAAGATAAAATGAGAAGGAAAAACAGACCCCATCCTCATTCCTCGCAGGAAAAGAAAGAGAATAACATGGGACTAATCACGCTTCATAAGGCCGCGGGGGGAGCTGAGGCGGGAAGCGGCCCGGCCAGCACTGGCCCCTTGCCGAGCCCTTTCTCACCAGCGGCCCACGGAGCCCGTCTGCGTGTGCGTGTGCGTGTGCGTGTGCGTGTGCTCGGGCTCTGCAGGGACCGCGGCTCTAAGACGAAGCCAGGAGCCCGCTGCCAGGCCACGTGGGCCTGAGGGTGCCCACATTCACCAGGCCGACTCCCTGAGTCACAGAGGGCGTGAGAGAACCCTGAGCCCTGTGTGTGCGTGCATGTGCGCCCATGTGTGCCTGTGGGTGCGCCTGTATGCATGTGTGTGTATACATGTGCGCGTGTGTGCGTAGTGTGCAAGTGTGCATGTGTGTGTGTGTGCATGTGCATGTGCGCACTGAAAGGGAGACAGGGAGGGGAGGACAGAGCGAGCCCACAGGGCATGGCCGGCCTGCCGGGCTGGCGAATGGACATGGGCTCGGGAGCGCCCTCTGGGTAAGCGCGGGCTCTGTAGGTACAGCCCGGGGCGGGGGTGGGGTGGGGGGGGGCGGGCGGGAGCCGAAACAGCCTGTCTCCCCGGGGGGTGAGGCCAGAGCCGCACAGCGGGAGGGGCAGCCCGCACCGCGGTCCCACTCTCCAGCCCTGACCGGCCAACCTGCCCGCCCTGTCCCTGCCCACTACCCGGCCGGTGCCCACGTGGTGAGGCTGCGGTGGTCCCGCTCCTGGCCAGGCTGGCCTCCGGGCCCCGCACTGCTCTTCCCGCCCGGGAGGCCCAGGTAGGCGGCCTGCAGCGTCTCCAAGTCCTCGCCGCGCAGCTGGAGCCACAGCGGGGCCGTCCTGTGGAGCAGACGAGGCGGTTAGTGCCTGGCCCCGCCCCAGCCTCTGCCAGTGCCCACCCCACGCCCCAGCCTCTGTCAGTGCCCACCCCCCGCCCCAGCCTCTGCCAGTGCCCCCCCCTGCCCTAGCCTCTGCCAGTGCCCCCACCTGCCATAGCCTCTGCCAGTGCCCACCACCCGCCCCAGCCTCTGCCAGTGCCGGGGCCCGGCCCCCACCCAGCCTCTGCCAGTGCCCGCCCAGCCCCCCACCCCAGCCTCCGCCCGTGCCCACCCCCCGCCCCAGCCTCTGTCAGTGCCCGCCCCCCGCCCCAGCCTCTGCCAGTGCCCACCCCCCGCCCCAGCCTCTGCCAGTGCCCACCACCCGCCCCAGCCTCTGCCAGTGCCCACCACCCGCCCCAGCCTCTGCCAGTGCCCACCACCCGCCCCAGCCTCTGCCAGTGCCCACCCCCCGCCCCAGCCTCTGCCCGCCGGGCGGGACCCCGAGGCCTGTTGCCCCTTAGCTCTGTGGGGGCGGGTGAGGCGTGGGCTCGGGCCATCGGGACACCCAGACCACAGCCTGCCAGGAGGCCAGGACGGGCTGGGACAGGCGTCAGGGACCTGGCTCAGTGCAGTGAACGGACCAGTGCCTGCACTCTCCCCGCAGAGAGGTGCAGTGGCAGCTCTTATGTTACACACACTTCACCCCCATGGTGAGAACTACAGGCAGACTCAGTTCTCACACATCTCCCTCCGCAAACAACTCAACCTCGGCCGGCTATTCACGAAAATTATCTCAGCTGTCGCCCTAGCTGGTTTGGTCAGTGGATGGAGCGCCAGCCTGAGGACTGAAGGGTCCTGGGTTCGATTCCGGTCAAGGCATGTATCTGGGTTGAGGGCTCGATCCCCAGAAGGGGGCATGCCAGAGGCAGCTGATCAGTGATTCTCTTTCATCATTGATGTTTCTCTCCCTTTCCTTCTCCTTTCCTCTGAAATCAATAAGAATATATTTTAAAACATCTCTGTTGTTAAATAATACTTCATTCTCGATGTGACAACCCTTTCATGCTGATACCTGCATGGCCAGTCACGTGACTCTCACATGACAAACAAAGAAAAGACTCCAGTATGAATCAGTTTACTGCTAACCCTCGCACTATTAACATCTCAGGAAATTGTGCTGTGAATAGTTCTGTGTTTTTCTGCTTTTGTTGCTACTTATTATTATTAATAGGACAGTAAGTCACCACAGGTCCTAAGGTTAGTGACAAAGTGAAAAGGAAAGTTTCTGTAAAAACATTAGAGCTTAAAAGAGAAATAATTGCAGAGTGGGGTAGAAGTGTTTGCACGTCTGATCTGGCTACTGAGTATGTCGTGGCGAAACCAATGACTAGCACAATTTTAAAGCATAAAGTGGCCGCCAGAAGAGCTGATGTGGCAAAGGGTGTGGAAGAAGCAGCGCCCACAGGCGACTGAGGAGGCTGAGAGGAATGGGAGGGCGTCTGGAGCAGAAAAATTCACTGGACACTATTCTACCGGGAAAACCATTCGTTTACAAACATCGCTCCCGAGCAGCCCTCCGGGAGCCGAGGGCCCGTTCGCCCACAGGACGGTCACCGGGGAGCCGCACGCGGGGATGGCCGCCTAGAGGAGCAGACGCCGCAGGCCTCAGCCCCCTGCCCCCGCCCCCACCCCCACCCCCGGAGCACTCACAGCTCACCGCCGGGCCCACGCCGCCAGCCCACGGCGCTCACGCCCATGCAGACCTGACCGACCGTGTCTGCGGCCTCCGGGGCCGTGAGGGCAGCCGTGGTCAGTGGCCCGATCCTCAGGCCCGGGCACCCTCAGGAGGCCCCGATGGCCGTGGGTGCTGGCGCCCCTGGCGCGGTGCCGGGCCGGCTCCTGGCTCCCGGGGTGGTCAGGGCCCCAGCCGCCCTCCCCGGGGGTGCGGGCCCCCGTGCCTGTGGCAGCGCCTCTGCTCGGTCCTCTTCACGCACTTCAGGAGGCAGCAGGTGAGGAAGGCCATGGACGTGAGCAGGATGACGGCGCAGCTGACGATGGAGGCGATCACGGCCACCCGGAAGCCGAAGGTCTCGGGGGCCGTCACAGCTGAAAGAGACACGACCAGCTCCCGCACGCTGCGGGGGCCACGGCGCCCCGCCTGCCCTCAGGAGCCCGTGCGCAGGCCGGCAGGGCAGCGCTGCCAGCGGGAGGTCTGTGCAAACCCTACAGGAGTGAGGCTGTCAGGGAAGGCTGCTCGCAGGTAGGGGACGGTGGAGCAGGGCTTTGGAGAGTGTGTAGGAGTTCGTGGGGGCACACGGGTGCCAGGAGGCCCTCTGGCTCTCACCCACTCAGCCGGGGCTCAAGGCCAACCCCAGCAGAGCCACAGCTCAGAGGGGACCCCTCTGGGGGCACATGTGAGCCTGGGACTGCCCCTCTGAGGGCCATGCAGGAGGCGGCTCCGTTTCCTTGGGTTTGTAACTCTAGGAATCTAATCCTAACAGAAGCCCTCCTTCTGGAAATTCACCAACACAGAGCATTTTAAAGGCCCTTTCCAAACTGTCCTGACTACTCCTCTGAAGACTGCTGTGCAGCTATCACCCTCACTACAAATACAGGACCCCCCCCCTCCCCCCCGCCCCCGGCTCCAGGGCCAGAGGCATCCTGCCCTCCGACTCCGTTCTGGAGCTCTTGGCACGTGGAGTCTTCCATTAGGCCTTGCCACGTGCATGCTCAGAGCCCAAATCAGCGAACAAATGCAGGACAGTACATGCTCGCTCAGACGGCAAGGTGCCCTCGACGTGCAGGCCTAGAGCCTGGAGCAGCTCCTGGGACTTGAATCCACACCGTGGACCTGAAGCCACCAGGGTCACCAGCACAGGAGCCCACGCAGAGGCCCAGCCGGGACGTGGCATCACGGCACCTTCTCTGCGGACACCACGCCGTCCACATGACAGCACCAGGCCCTCCCGGGGCGCAGGGTCCGGGCAGCCGAGGGAGGGGGCCTCACCTGTGCACACAGGGGTCCCTGAAGACCACTCGGCGACGCTCCCCTTCCAGGCGCAGGTGAGGAGGCCGGAGCCCACCATCTGGTGTCCTGAGGGGCAGTGGAACACCACGACAGTCCCCACGGAGGCCCCGTCGCCGCGGAGCACCTGGAGGGTGCCCCTCGGGGGCGGCTGCAGGTGGGGGCACGCGCCTAGGGAGAGAGGGACAGCATGAGCCCCGCTCCGGAGGCGGGCTCTGCAGGAGCCTCGGCTGGGACGGGCGTGGCTGCCCGGCGGCACCGGAAGCCCTGGTCACCCGGCCCGGACAGGAGTGCAAGCAGAGCAGGGGCCGGGAGCCGACGCGGAGCTGGCCCACCTGAGGCACGCGCTCCGTGTTCTGAGGCCCAGGGCTGGGGAAGACGCATGCTGGGATCTCGCTCAGCAACAGAAACAATACAGTCTTGCCACTTGCAACAACACCGATGGGTCTAGAGAGGATTATGCTAAGTAATAAGGCAGATAGAAGAAGATAAATACTATATGATTTCACTTATATGTGGAATTTAAAAAATAAAACAAACTGCCCTAGTCAGTTTGGCTCAGTGGATAGAGCATCAGCCTGCAGACTGAGGGGTCCCAGGTTCGATTCCGGTCAAGGGCATGTACCTTGGTTGTGGGCACATCCCCAGTGGGGGGTGTGCAGAAGGCAGCCGATTGATGTTTCTCTCTCTCATCGATGTTTCTAACTCTCTATCCCTCTCCCTTCCTCTCTGTAAAAATTAAAATAAATAAATAAATATTTAAAAAATAAAATGAAAACCAGAAACAGACCTTTACATATAGGCTGGTGGTGGTCATGGAGATGGGGGATGGGTAAAACATTTTTTTTTTTTTTTAAAGGAGACAATCTGATGATAAAAAAAAAAATTTCTAAGCAGGGGGCTTCTTTAAAAAGAGAGATGTAATACACATCTGCGGATAAAAAAAAGGTAGATTTTATAGTTACAGGGAAAAAATAAAAAATAAAACGCATGTGCAAAGCTTGGCACACAGAGAAAAGAAAAAGAAAGAACACGCATCAGAGGACAGTGAAAGCAATGACACAAGGATTATCCAAGTGCTAAGGGCCAAGCTCCCAGGGTGTGGGCGTCCTCACTGAATGCTGTTCTCGCTACACGTTAGAATGTAGCACAGTATTTGCAGGCCAGCTGTAAACAGGGTGACCTTGGCAGAAGCCCAACCAGAAAAGTGTAGCCAACTGCAAAGGAAGAGTGTCATTAGCGAACAGTGTATGTCAGCCTCTCCCCCTGCAAACGGCTTAAGGAGTGGACCAGCTCCTCCACGCTGAGAGTAACGACCTTGGCAGACAGACAGCTGGCCCACCCCGGGGTCTCAGCATGAGCACAGCTCCAGAGGCAGGCTGGGCGGGGAGGAGGGGCAGCATGAAGAGCAACAGAAACAATACAATCTTTGGTTACTCCCTAAAAACTAAAAAACAAACATAAACTTGGATTTAAAAATTAGGGAGAGCCCTAGCCAGTCTGGCTCAGTGGACAGAGCGTTGGCCTGCGGACTCAAGGGTCCCAGGTTCGATTCCGGTCAAGGGCATGTACCTTGGTTGCGGGCACGTCCCCAGTAGGGGATGTGCAGGAGGCAGCTGATCGATGTTTCTCTCATCGATGTTTCTAACTCTCTATCCCTCTCCCTTCCTCTCTGTAAAAAAATCAATAAAATATATTTTTTTAAATAAAAATTAGGAAAAAGTATTTGGAGAATACAAAGGTTCAGCACCCTTATTCATAGAGATCTCACACATCGATGAACGTAAAGCATCCAAATAAAAAGTGCTTGCACTTCTCAGAGAGAGCCGGCCGACGCGCAGCAGAAAGCTTGCCTGCAGGAACCGAAGAACTAACGTAACGGTGCCGATCGTTTCCTCCTCAGCTCGGCAGCAGTCCCAGGAGAAGGCCACTCCTCTGGGCCTCGCTGAAGGGACAGACCCCGCCCCTGGACAGAGTTGTGGCGCACAGGTGAAGGGCCTTATGCTGTGTGTGCAGCCGAGGACGCCGCCCGAGGACATGCCGCCAACCCGCCGCCCGGCCTCTGCACCGGTGTGTCTCCCAGTGCAGGCCATGGGGACGGTGCCGTGGGAGAGACGCGTCTGACGATGGCAGCAAGGCCGTCCTTACAGGACAGAGACCCGATGGAGTGGCGTCTCAGCCTTTTTTATAAAGAAAAACATTGGGGCAGGCTGTGTGCCGCCTGCCCTGCTCCCGGCCGAGGGCGGAGGGCTGTGTCCCGCCCGGAGAGAAGCTGCTGTGGGCGCCACACAGGCCTCCCAGCCCGCGGGCAAGAGGCTCTTCCTTCTGCTTTTCCAGAATGTTCTGATTTCGAACACTGACTCCCGTCTTGGGCAGAAAGGTAGAGTGGTTTGTCTCGGAGATCCGAGGCTGCCGTGGACACCGAGCGGGAGGCGTCTGCGGGCCCGTGGCCAGGCCGGAGCAGGGGCAGGACAGAGGCCAGTCCCCCCTCCCCTCCCAACCCCCCGCCCCCCCCGGCCGAGGCGGCCTGTCCTGGTGATGCTCGCTGGGCCGCCCTGCACACACACAGGCACAGCTCCTGCTGCCGTCCGGCCCGACACACCCCGCCCCGCTCTCGTGCTCCCTGCCAGCTTGTCTGTGGCCGCCCCCATGTTCACAAACCCTCTATTCTCTACTGGCTTTCGTCCTAAATCTTAGAATTGAACTGGACTCTTTCTCCATCTACCACCAGCCTATCAGCGCACTTGCTTTCCCGATAGAGTGCACACTGGCCATCTGGAGGGGCTGGAGTGCCCCAGTCAGGCCACCTGGCAGCAGCCAGGGCGGCTCCACCGTGACTGACACAGGCCCCTTCCGCACGGGTGTGGGGCAACACCGCGGCCAGCCGCAGGTCCGGGGTTCAGGGGGGCCGTGCTGCCCATGCCCCCGGGTGACAAGGAGGCCGGGCTCGGCCAGCAGCCTGAGCCCCCCTACCCCCCCCCCGCCCTGCCCCCCAGGAGCCGGGCTCAGTGTGAGCGGGGCTGACTTCTGGAGCCCACAAACAGCACTAGGAACCTGATGGGTGTTTGATGGGTTGCAGCCTATGAGGAAGGTGCCATCTCCACCTTAGGACGGGGAAACTGAGCCATGGCAAAGCTGGATGAAGGTGGGGGCGCCAGCGGCAGGTGCTGACCCATCAGCAGCCGGCCGCAGGGCACCCCGGCCCGCGGAGCTCGCCCACGAGGCCGGGCAGTGGCACCCCGCGCTTTAATGCGGGAGGCCCAGCGCAGAGGGGCTGGCACACCGATGCCCAGGAGGCCCAGCGCAGAGGGGCTGGCACGCCGATGCCGAGGCAGGGGAGCAGCGCCGGGCGGCGGTTCAGCACCTACGGTTCCCACAGCGGAGCAAGGGCAGACTCGGGCATGCCGCCTGCCACAGAGGGCGGCACTTGCGACAAGACCAGCACTTCACTTCCTAAGACGTGAGGACAGTGACAACAGCGGCCAGCGCTCCGTGGGCTGGGCTCACCCTGTGCGCAGGCTGCGGCTGTCCCGTCGGGGCACGGGCCCCAGCCTGAGGCTCACAGGAGGCACCTGATTGATGTTCCTCTCTCACATCGATGTTCTCCCTCTCTCACAGCCCGCTCACTCTAAAACAATAAGCACATCTCAGGTGAGGATAAAAAACAATCACAGCAACAAAAAAGGTGAAGTTAAAAAAAGAAAAGACAAAGAGCCCCATCAGGGGTGGAGGATAATTAACCTGTTAACCGGGGAGTTCCCTTTTTAATCACGCAACCTACAACGGGCGCGTACTCCTTCACTGGGACGTGTCAGTACGCCACGCCCAGCGGATGTAATTTTATATTATTTTTTTTTTTATTTATACTTAATTAAAATAAATGAAATATATATTTTTTCGTTTATTTATATATAAAGCACAAAGGAAAATACAAAATTACAAATAGAAAAGAATACCAACGAAAAAATGGAAACATCGAATTAAAACATTATACATTTTACAAACAATTATAAAGATTACAAAAAATATACATCGGCCCTCTCAGGGTGCAACATATATTTCCAGGACGTATTCATATGTCCTACCCATTCCCGATAGTGTTTATGTTTGAGGTATTTATAGGTTCCACTCGGTTAACAGGTTAAGAAAATTAAATGAATAGCCTCCAAATCAGAAAGAAAGAAGCAAAACTTCTCTATTAGATAACATGGTCTTGTGTCCAGAAAAATCCCCAGGAATCCGCTAAAACTCTATGGGAACTAATAAATGAGCCCAGCAAGGTATCAAGATACAAGATCAATATATGAAACCCAAGGCATTTCAGTGCAGTGGCCAGGAACACACTAAAAACAAAATTTAAAAAACAATTCCATTTACAAGAGCATCAAGAAAAATATCTACACTAATAAAAGAGAAACATGCAAATTGACCATCACTCTGCTACCTCCACTAGCCAAGGAGGAAGAAATATGCAAATTAGGAGGACAAAGATGGCAGCCGAATAGCTGCTCCAGATGTGGACTGGCTGGGCCGGGCAGGATGAGATCCCTCCTAAGAGAGGGAGGGGTGGGGGGGAGAGAGATCTACAGGAGCGGCGCTCGGCCGCAGTGAAGACAAGACAGCAGCCTCCAGCCGGAGCGAAGGCCTGGGTCCTGGGTGCCAGAGGAAACCCGGTGTTGAAAGTCAAGGGAAGGTAGGCCTATTGCGTGAATCTTTTCATCCAATGGGCCTCTGGTATTTCTCATATTTGTAGAAATAAACTTAAGAAAAGCAGCACAAGACGTAAACTCTTAAAACTACAAAACATTGCTAAGGAATAAATGGAACTGCCACGTGTTTGGGGTCAGAAGCCTTGGCTGTGAGAGGGCAGAGCTGGCTCTGCTGAGTCCACTCGGGAGCAGATGCCCCACGGCTGCCTCTGCAGAAACTGACAAGCTGCTCCTAAAATTCACAAGGAAACAAACACAAAGCCTCAGAATAGCCACACAAAACCAGACAGGAAAAGAACAAAGCTGGAAGACTCACACTTCCCTGTTTCAGAACTTACACAGAGCTGTGGGGCTGGAAACAGGTCCTGCACAGGCAGGCACACGGCGGGTGGGACAGACGCCACCTCCAGGCCCTCGGCCTCCGACAGGGTGCCGAGACGATGCGATGGGCCGGGTCGGTCCCCAGCAATCGTGCTGGGACGACACCCACATGCAAAAGAATAAAGTTGGGCCTGTCCTCACAGAAATTAACTGAAAATGAATCGAAGACATAAATATAAAAGCCAAAAGTTTAAAACTCTTAGACGAAAGCATAGGGACAAGTCTTCCTGACCTTGGATTAGGCGATGGTTTCTTAGGTATGATGACAATAGCCAAACAACAAAAGAAAAAATAAACTGGACTTCAGCAGAGTTAAAAATATCTGTACTTCAAAGGACATAACCAAGAAAATGAAAATGTTTACAGAGTGGCACAAAATATTTGCAAATCATGTAGCTGACAAAGGACTTGTCTCTGGAATGTATAAATCATTACAACCAAATTATAAAAACACAAATCACCCAATTGTAAAAAGGCCAAAGCTCTGAATAGACATTCCTCTACAGGTTTACTGAGGACCGCCAATACCCATAAAAAGAAGCCAGCATTCTTAGCCTCAGAGACATGCAGACAAAGCCGCAGGGAGCCCCGCCAGCGGCTGCCCACAGAAGACAGGTGTACCAGGGACATGGGAGCCCAGAGCAGGAGCGCTGCAGGGGCGGGGCTGCAGGGGCGGGGCTGCAGGGGAGGGGCTGGGGGCTGCTGGGACAATTTATCTAGCGGTTACACGGAGCACACCACAGGTCACAGTGACGCCCTCCTAGAAACTTGAGAAGAAACACACGCCCATACACACCTGTGCACAGGCTCCCAGCAACACTGTTCCCAGTAGCCAAGAGGAGAAATAACCCGACTAAAGTACGACCATCATACAATGGAGTATTATTTACACTAAAAAGGAATGAAGCACTGACATGCTACAAAGTGGAGGAACCTTCAAAACATTATGATCAGCATGAAACCAGTCACCAAACCGTACGGCCGTTTCTGGGAAATGTCCAGAAAAGGCAAATCCACAGACAGGAAGTAGATTAGCAGTTGCTGGGGGGCAGGGGGGGCGGGGGCCGCTGACTGTGCTAAGGGATATGGGTCTGTTTTCCGGGGTGATGACAATGTCCTGAAATTGTGAATATTCTAAAGCCATTGAGCTGTACACATTAAATGTACCATTTAAATGGGTGAATCACATGGTAATTTATACCTCCGTAAGTTATTACAAACACTCAGGGTGAATATAGATGTCAAAGAAATGCACATTTGAAACCTAAAATACAGTTTTGGCCTCTTAGCTTGGTCAAGATTAAAAAGACAAACAGCTCCCCAGATTGGTGCTGGATGAGGGGGAGGGGCACCCCTGGGTGGAGGGCAGGGGCCCCCTCTGACATGTCCAGGACCCCCGGACCCTCGCCGGCCAAGCCCCGTGCTGAGAGGTGCAGTGGCCATGGCGGCCCAGTGTCTGGGCTCTGAGATGACCACAGTGTCTCCACGAGGGCCAAAGCGGGCCAGCGACCTCACCAGGACACCCTCCTTCTCTGCCACGATCCGTGGGCTGGGACATGCGTGTTCCTTCCGGCCGGGAGGTGGACAGGGCAGGTGGACAGGGCGGCCACGGGCGGGCACGTGCCCTATCCCAGGACCACAGGCGGGCACCTCTTCCCAGTCCTCCATCCAGAGCTGTGACTTCTATTTTTCCGTAACTAAGTACCTAGTCCCCTTTGGTGTATATTTAAAAACATTTAAGTATAGTTGGTACCCCCTTATGTTGGTTACATTGGTTCCAGATGGATGGTGTGGTGATTTAGCTTTTTGATACAATTGATCACCCACTAATCCTAGTGATCACGTCACTGTGCCATCTTATCACAGTATGATTGACCATAGTCCCCTACCCCTTCCTTCCCCCCCTTCCTTCTGTTTCTGCTTGGTTTTTAGATCCCACATATAAGTTTTCACATGGTGTTTGTCTTTCTGACTTATTCATTTAGCATATTGCCCTATAGATCCATCCATGTTGTTGCCAATGGCAAGATTTCAATCTTTTTTATTGCTATAAAATATTCCATTGTATATACATTCCACCTCCTCTTTATCCATTCATCTATTGATGACAACTTAGGTTGCTTCTATAACTTGGCCATCATAAATGATGCTGTGGTGAGCACAGAGGTGCAGATAGCCTTTTGAATTAGTGTTTTCATTTTCTTTAGATAAATACTCAGAAGAATTGCTGGGTGGGCTGTATGGTATATCCATTTTTAGTTTTTGAGGAATATCCTGTTTTCCATAGTGGCTTCACCAATTTACCATCCCACCAACAATACACAGCGGTTCCTTTTCTCACATCCCCGCCAGCACTTGTTTGTTGATTTGTTGACGGAGCCACCCTGGCATGTCTCATTGTGCTTTGATTTGCATCTCTGATCACCATGGCTGCTGCCTTCTGCATGTCCTCTTTAGAGTGGTATCTATTCAGTCCTTTGCCCATTTGTCAGATTGTTTATTGTTACTGAGTTGTACAAGTTTCTTGTATATTTTGGATATTATCCCCTCATCAAATGTATCATTTGCAAATGTATTTTCCCATTCAATGGTTGCCTTTTTGTTTGGTTGAAGGTTTTTAGCTGCAAGCACCTTCTTTCTTCTTCCCAGCCCCACGTGGCCCTCCGGGCGGCCGGGGGAGGGAGGTCAGCGGGTGAGAGCCCAGGGAGTGTGGCCGTCAGCCAGGCTCGCACCAGCCCTGGTGAGGACAGGAGGCAGGGATGAATCCTGCACAATGGGCACTTGGTCAGAAAAGTAAGAAGCTTGAGGGAGGAACACAGAGTGGCAGGAGGTGTGGTGAACAGGCCTGGAGACACGGGGGTGGGGTGGGGGGGTTACAAAATGTTGGCGAAAGCCCCTCCCTGACCACCTGCTGTGCCACGCTCCCCTGTCCCAGGTGGTGGCCGTCCTGCCCTCCCCGGACTCCTCCAGCCTCTGCTGAGCCGGTGCCAGCTGACCGCCCGCCCAGAACCGCCCAGGCCATGGCACCTAAGTCACAAATGGCAGCAGAGGCAGGAGCCCAGGCCTGCCTGCTGGGTGGCCTGTGACGCCCTGTGGGTGCTGCCATGAGCAGCTGGATGGGAGCTGAGCCGGCCCAGCGAGGACACCGCTGTCTTAGAAAGGGCGGGAGTGTGAGGCGCACGGGGTGGCTGCAGGCGGTGCCCACCCTCGGAGTCCCTCCCCTTGCCCCTCAGGAGCTGCGGCGGGGCCTCTCAGAGGTGTGGGGGGAGGGCACTGCAGGGTAGCCCCCCTCTCTGCGCTCCACAGAGGCGGCACCTGCTCCTCTGAGCAGTTCTTCCCAGGAAAAGGAAAGGACCTGCGAGGAGGGGGAGGGCGGGGAGCCTCAACCAGGGCCATCCATGGGGCACCTCCTGGCACCTCCCCTCCTGGGAGGCCAGGCTGACCTGCGGGGTGGGGCTGCTCAGAAAACCCACTCAGTCTGATCCTGGTTCGACCACCTCCTGGCCGGAAGTCCGGGACCCAGCCCTCACCTTGCTCAGACTCGATTTTCCCATCTGCAAAATGGGGGTCATGGAACGAATGGGACCACCCCCTGGAGAACTTACAGCAGGGTCAGGAGCACAGAAATGCTCCCCAGGAGGGCGCTTCAGGCCACACCACAGTCCCCAGTCCACGGCACCCAGACCTCCCTTCCCCCGCTCCCCCCACCCAGGCCCCTGGGATCTCCTGCACCCCCTCCCGGGGCCTGGAAGCTCAGCAGCACTCCTCTGGGCTGAGTCTGTTTTCCAAATAAGAGCTTCAGACCCCTGACAGCACCCCCACCGCTCCGCAGGACTCACAGGCCACCAGGACAGTGAGGAGGGGGCCTGTGCCCGGCGCCTCAGGGGCTTCCCGGAGACCTGGGGACACCCTCACTGCCCCCTCCCGCCTTCAGTCCTGGAGCCCCTTGCTGGCTCCCCGACCCCTCACTGCACCGCCTCCTCAGCCTGGGGACCCTGACCCCTACACACCCTCACTGACCCCAACAGCTCCTCCCACACTTGGCACCTAGGAAGCAAAGCCCATCTCCCCCTTCCCTGCCGAAGACCCTCCCAGAGCCGCTGTCCGGGACGCCCCTGGTCCCCTGCCCGGCCCCTCCTGCGGGCGCCAGGCCACCCACTCCACCCCAGGCAGCAGGCCCCCACCCCCACCCCCCGCTGGAGCAGCACCCCCTCGGCCTTGCTGTGTTTGTCTCCGGCCCTTCGTGACCCCTTTGTTACTGTGCGATAATAAACGCAAGTGAGGAGACAGAGGGAGTGAATTTGACACAAACAAGAGACAAACCAGAGCAGCCCTGTGGGTCACTGAGCGGTGTAGAGAGGAGACATGCCCACCAGGGCGCCCGCTGCCAGGATGCCCCTGCACCCAGCCAGCCTCCCCGCCCGCCTGGCCATGGGGTCAGCACCAAGCCCGCCTGTTAGTCTTTTCCCTGGAACCCGGGGCCAGACCCCTGTGATCTCCTGCACCCCTGGAGCCCACAGTCCCAGACCTGCCCTTGCACTGGGCACCAGTCACTCAGGAGCCACCTTTCCCACCGGCCCCTCGGGAGGGAGGCCTGGCCGCCCCAGGGCCCGCCCCCACCTCGTGCTGCCAGGAGAGCCCGTCCTCCCGGAGTGTCTGAGTGCTCCCCAGGAGAGGAGCCCTCAGAGGCCACCCAGCAGGCTCCGATGGAGAGGGAGCCGGGCACACACCGGGGCTCTGTGGAGAGCGGGCGCCAGGCCCAACTGTGCCCAGAGACCGCCCCCCCCCCCGCCCCTCACCTCCGGGGAGAACGCCCCACCTCCGGGGGCAGGGACCCCACCTCCGGAGAGAGCGCCCCCACCTCCGGGGAGAGCGCCCCACCTCCGGGGAGAGCGCCCCACCTCCGGGGGCAGGGACCCCACCTCTGGGGGCAGGGACCCACCTCCGGGGACAGGGACCCACCTCCGGGGAGAGCGCCCCCACCTCTGGGGGCAGGGACCCCACCTCCGGGGAGAGCGCCCCACCTCCGGGGAGAGCGCCCCCACCTCTGGGGGCAGGGACCCTACCTCCGGGGAGAGCGCCCCCACCTCCGGGGACAGGGACCCACCTCCGGGGGCAGGGACCCACCTCCGGGGGCAGGGACCCCACCTCCGGGGACAGGGACCACACCTCCGGGGACAGGGACCCACCTCCGGGGGCAGGGACCCCACCTCCGGGGACAGGGACCCACCTCCGGGGACAGGGACCCCACCTCTGGGGAGAGCGCCCCCACCTCCGGGGGCAGGGACCCCACCTCCGGGGAGAGCGCCCCGGCTCTGGACTCCCAATGTTCCCCCTGAGTGGAGTCTGGGGGCAGGGCTGCCTGAGAGAAGCCAAGGGGAGCCCAGAGCTCCCTCACCTCCCTCACCTGCAGCTGCCTCCTTTCTGGGCTCGCTCCAAGGGCCCTCCCCCCCAGCTCTCCCCCCCAGCCCTCCCCCGATGGCCCTCACCCGATGGCTCTCCCCTTCCCCTCCGCCTCCCCCAACAATCCTCCCACGGCCCTCCCCCGAAGGCCCTCCCCTCCCCCTCAGCCTCTCCCGACACCCCCCCCTCCCCCAGGGCCCTCCAGGAGCCGGTGAGGGGACCTCCCTGCTACCGGAACCCTGTGTTCCTCCTCCCGGGCCCACTCGGGACAGCGTGGCCCGCAGGGAGTGCCCGGGCCTGCGGGCAGTGGAGGGTGGTCTGTACCAGGCTGGCACCAGTCAGCCAGGCCGCACACTGACAGCCCTGCTCTGCGCTCCCGCCCGCCAGGGACGGACCCAGACCCAGGACACCGGACGGTCCGCTGCACCTCCAGGAAGAGCTTGCAGATGGCGGGAAACACGCACCCGTTGCTGTTAGCATGCCACTAGCTCCAAAGACCCTCCTCCGCAGCCCGCGGGGAAGGTGCCCGTTTCACAACACAGGGGACCGGGCACCGGGCGGGCGGGGACAGTGCCCACCACTTAGCACCCGGGAACGGAGGCACCCCAAGATAAAGGGGGGCTCCACCGCCAATCTCAGGGCAGGGGCAGGTGGCGGGACCCGGGCTTCCTTGGGCAGGAGGCTGCACGGCAGGGCCAGGGCAGGGCTGGGCCCGGCTGGCGGCCAGGGGCAGGACGCCGGTGTCTCTGCCCCAGGAGCATCCTCTGCAAACAGCCTTCTGGGCGCAACCCCCGAAGGCCGCCCTGTGCTGCTGCCCTTGTCCACACCGCTCCACTGTGCTCGCCCAGGCAGGACTGGGCATCACCGCCCTGGGGTCAGACAAACAAAATACCCCACCAGGCAGGGCAGGTCTGAGTTCCCGTTGGTGACCTAACTCCCTGGGCCCCGTTTCCCCATCTGAGAGGAGCCCGCCGGCCTCCTGGCGGCAGGTGCCATTGTCTAGGTGGGGCCAGCCTCCACCTGGCCCGGGCCTGCCCGCACCATGCCGCCCTCCGTCCACTGTGAGCCTGGCAGCGAGGCGCAGGCCCGGGCCTGCCCTGATCCTAAGGGTCCGGTCTGAGGTGCCTCATGGCCAAGCCGGCCTCGGGGCCTCAGAGGCGCTCCTCCCCAGGCCCGGGCCCGGAGGTGGACCCTCTTCAGGGCATTCTCCAAACCAAACACACGCCAAAGGCCACCTCGGTCCGTCAGGGACCCGAGCAGCCCGGCCGCGGCCGTGGGACCTCCCAGGCTCCGGTCCCAGGGAAGGGGGCTGGGGCTGGACAGGAACCAGGCCCCTCCCCGCAAGGCGAGCGAGGCCGGTCCCATCTCCTCACATTGCTGACTCCCCGGCTCCGAGGTGGCGCCCACCTGGGCACCGAGGAGACTGGCTTCACCGGATTTCACGCAGCCCACCGCCAGCCCTCGCCCCGGACGCCCGCCGGATGGATGGAGAGGCTGGGGAGGTGCGCTCTCAGCTAGTCTCCCTCTCTGTGCCCACCCCTCTAAGCAGCGCCCCCTCGGCAGCGCCCCCTCGGCAGCGCCCCCCTCGGCAGAGCCCCCCCTCGGCAGCGCCCCCTCGGCAGCGCCCCCCCCTCGGCAGCGCCCCCTCGGCAGGGCCCCCAGCGGTGCGGAGTCTCCCCGAAGGCAGAGCCACCCGCCTCCCGGTGTCGGTGTGGGGGGGGGGGTAGGGGGGGCCGTCTGAGGAGAGGGCGCGGAGAGCGGAGGGCGCGGAGAGCGGACGGCGCCGGGTCCTGGCCTCACCTGTCCGGTTCCCGGGGGCGGTGGTGGCGTCCCCCGAATGGCCCCCCGGCCTCGCCCGGCCACGGAGGGTCGCGGACACCGGACACATCCCTGCGCGCTCCTGGCGGTCCGCCGCCCGACGGCCCGCACCAGCCTCCAGCACCGACCCCAAGCACCGGCCCCGCCCCCCGCCCCTCCTCCTCGCGGGGACCGCCCCCCGCCCCTCCTCCCCGCGGGGACCGCCCCCCGGAATCCCCCTCCCCGTGGGGACCGCTCCCCCAGCCCCTCCTCCCCGCGGGGACCGGGCCTCCCCGGAGCCCAGAGCAACCAACCGTCTCCTCGGCGGCAGGCTGGCCTCTGCCCGCCTCCCCGGTGGGCCTGGTGCCCGCGGACCCGCCGTGTCCGGCCGCCCTCGAGGCGGTGGGTGCGTCTTTGCTCGGCACCGGGCGTGGGCAGGACCAGGCCTTGAGGTCTGGCCAGCGCGCCAGGTGCGCACCCGCGGCCCGCCCGCCCCGCCCAGGGCACCGCGGAGGGCACCGCGGAGGGCACCGCGGAGGGCGCGGGAGACCTGCGGGCGGAGTGACCGGGCGGTCCTGGCGCCTAACAAGGCCCGACGTGTGAGCGCGCTGGCAGCCGGAGGCACAGGCGGGGCGGGAGGCGCCCGGGCGGCGGGCACAGGAGGTGCGGGAAGTGCAGGGCGGCGGGCACAGGAGGTGCGGGAGGCGCCCGGGCGGCGGGCACAGGAGGTGCGGGAAGTGCGGGGCGGCGGGCACAGGAGGTGCGGGAGGCGCCCGGGCGGCGGGCACAGGAGGTGCGGGAAGTGCAGGGCGGCGGGCACAGGAGGTGTGGGAAGTGCAGGGCGGCGGGCACAGGCGGTGCGGGAGGCGCCCGGGCGGCGGCGGGCACAGGGGACTCCTGGGCACAGCGGTGCGGGGGCACCTGCTCGCTGAGTCAGGGCGCTGAGGCCGGAGGACAGGGAGAGGCTGGCTCAGGCGGTGGTTCCCACTTCAGACCACGGAGCCCCCTGAGGACGCTCTGCAGTCCTTCTGTGCACCCAGCTCCTCTGCCACCTCGGGAAGCCAGGGCGTCTGCGGCCCCAGCGACCTCAAACCCCTCCCCGCCCCCGCCCAGACCACACCTCAAACCCCTCCCCGCCCCCGCCCAGACCACACCTCAAACCCCTCCCCGCCCCCGCCCAGACCACACCCGGGGGCCTGGAACCCAGAATTCCCTGCTGAGTGGCCGGACCGGCACAGGGCTGCGCGGCAGGCGCTGCCTTAGGCCGGCCAGGCTGGGGGCCGGTGACCCCGAATTGCAGGCTGGAGCTGTGGGGGCTGCCGCAGCGCCTCGCTGGCCCAGGCCCCCAGGAGCCCACTGCCGACCCAGCCTGGCCTGGGCACCAGGATGCACTGCTGGGGTCTGGAGGCCGGAAGTCTGAGCTAAGGTGCCGGCAGCCGCGTCCACCGTGCCGTGCCCGGAAGGGTCGGTCCCAGGCCCTTCAGTCCCCGGTGGCCCCACAGGGCGGCCGGCCCACGGAGTCTGTCCGAACGGCCCCCGCGGGCACAGCGCTGTTGGTCCGGCCCAGTCACCCGCCCTGACGGACTGCACCTGCCTCTGGAAGGGGCGTGCCAGGGGGAGGGGGTTCAGTCCATACAGACAGGTCTTCTGGGCCCTCCGTGGCTCCAATGCACGTTCTGCTGTTCAAGCGTGTGGCCAGCTTCCGTCTGTGCCAGCTGGGGCTGGATGGCCCGAGACCCCCCTGCTGTGCCAAGGAAGCCACGTGTGGTGCCACACCGGGCCCGCACGGAGGCACTGGTTGCCCTGGGCACCTTTCCCGGGCCTTCGGGTGCCTGAGGCCAGGCGCTAGCTGGGCACAGAGCCAGCCACACTCCCCACCTGGTGGGCCTCGTCTGCGGGAGAGGAGGCTGTCACCTCCTGAGGCCAGGGAGTGGTGACCCGCTCCTACATGGCGCTAGCGCTTGGGCTCCTGGCTCTGCCAGCTCCCAGGCTCTCTGCGTCCCAGCCCAGCCCCCGGTGGGGCGGGGCGGGGCGGAGTGGGGCAGGGCCTGGGTGGAGCTGGTGGGGGTCTCCCGGCCCTCAGGCTCAGCCATCTCCTCTGGGAGCCTTCCCAGATGCCTGCCTAGCACAGGCCTTCTCTGACCTTAAAGCCTGTGCCATGTCTGCGAGTCGGAGAGAACATCGGGCTTCCTTGGTGAGACGACGGGTGGGCAGCTGGCCAGAAGGCAAGGAGAGCCCAGCACTGATGCCGAGGAACTGATAATAACCTTGACCTCTCTGCTCCCACCCCATTACTTACTCCCCGTCTAGGTTTGCAGCTGGGAGCACACAGTCTGGGGTAAGGAACCAAGGAGGCTGGTGCAGGGGGCGGAGTCTAAAAGCCCGGGCCTCAGTGTTGTGCTCTGTAAAATGGGCTTCCACATGCTGCCAGAGATATTGGGGGTGGGGGGGTTAAGGTCTAGTCTGGTATCTTTTCTTTTCACCAGTTTAGCTGAGGCTGCTGCCTCAGCCCCCGCCCTGGCACATCACTCACAACACTGGTGGCCTGAGGGAGCCGGACATCAGCCTGGTAGGGGAGGTGGTTATTGGTGTGTTTCCCTCAAATTCAATAATACCTAGAATTGTAAAATGCCTCTTGTTTTTCTCTAAATAAATATTCTTCATTTTTACTTCAACTCCAAGTCCAAGGAGTTCCATTGCAAGTTAAGAGTCACATAGCAGGTGGCCTCCTGGGCTTTGCCTCTTCTTCTTTTAAGCTTTTAAAATTAAAAGCATTTTAAAAATAAAAGTAATCCGAGGTTGTAGCTGCAAAGAGCTAGGTATTTTGGGAGAAAAGAATTTCCCCCAGAGCATCAGCCTGTGAACTGAGGGGTCCCAGGTTTGATTCCAGTCAAGGTTCAGGCTCAATCCCCAGGAGAGGGTGTGCAGGAGGCAGCCGATCAATGATTCTCTCTCATCATTGATGTCTCTGTCCCACTCTCCCTTCCTCTCTGAAGTCAGTTAAAAATAAAAATTAAAAATAGAACACCCCCTCCCCACTGCGACGTTTTCTGCCAGGCTGCTTGCCACCCTCCACGCTCAGGCCCCGGCGTCCCACAGCAAGAGTCGCTGCCCTTGCCTGGAGCCCACTCAGCACCCTGGTCTGAACCCTGGCCTCCAGATGCCAGCGAGCCTCTGGCCACAGCTGCAGGGACACTTGTGGGCACACGGCCTGTGCGTGAGCCTCCGAGCTGGGACGTGCCCCTGGTCTCCTCCAGCCCAGACCGTGGCGATGCCGTGCTGCCGCCTGACTTCTTATCTGTGAGCTGGGCCTGCTGTCTGAGCAGAAAGCAGGAAGTAACACCGGCTAAGGCGGTGCGGTGTCCACACGGACAGGACAGTTCTGAATGCCATCCCCAGGGCACACGTGGTGGACGCCTCCCTCAGAGTGGGAGCCCGAGGCAGAGAGCGGACTGTCCTGGCAGAGGCTCGTGCATGCTGGGAGCCTGGCACCCGCTGGGCTGAGGGCTCCCTTGTAATGAGAGGGCCCGGGCCGCTGGGGGCAGGGCGTGTGCCCACAGCCCCGCTGCTGGGGAAGCAGCAGGAAGCAGTGCCTGCTGGTCAGGCATCCGGCAGCTTAGTGAGCCCGCCCAGAGCATGCCCAGGGGAGGAGGGGCACTTGACACCACCCCCAAGTGTGCGAGCCTGCTCTCCAACTCCCCTCCCTCCATGTTCCCTGCTGGCCTCCCCCTGCTCAGCACAGACCCCGTGCCACTGGCCCCTCCATCCTGTACCGGCAGCTACACTTTCCTGATGACCGGGAGCCCAGGGAGTGTCCTCCCACACCGGAGGTGGCTCAGGCCTGCCTCCCCGGGGCCGCCTCGGGCGGGGTGATGGCCGCTGGTAACTTCAGTTCTGAGGGAGGCCCGTGCCGATGGTCGGGGACCGGGGCCACGCGCCTCTGAGCCCTCCAGGAGTGGCGACAGAGAGCCCTGGGCAAGGCTGCAGCCCCACTCAGCCTCCTGGTCCCCAGGAGCCTGGGGAGGCTCTCCTGGCTGGACGGCCGCCCTCTCCTATGGGGAAGGAGTTTGGGCCTCCTTACCACAGCCGCTGGCTTCTGGGAACAAACATCCAAGAGGCAGAAGGCAGAGGGGAAGCTGCCACAGCTCCAGGCTGTGCCCGCACTCACTTCTGTGTCTCTGTTCTCCACTCACCCTCCTCCTGGCACCTGAGACCCCACAGTGGGCCCCCAGACCAGAGCCGGGAGCCCCTGTGGCTGCGGGCGCTCCCTCTCCTGGGGCAGAGGGCTCTGCAGGGCGGATGCTGGGCCATGGGGTCCTGTTAAAGAGAACCATCCCAGATCAGACAAGGTCACCACCACCCATCACTTGTGGGCACAGGGCAGATGAGGACAGATGAGCGAGCCCAGAGCCTCCTCGGCCTGGGAATCTGAGTGGCTGCTCTTCCTTGCCAGCTGCAGCCTCCCCCCTGCTGCTCCACCTCCTCTGTGCATCCTCTCCTCACCAGGCCCTGCTACTCCACCTCCTCTGTGTGTCCTCTCCTCACCAGGCCCTGCTCCTCCTCCACCTCCTCTGTGCGTCCTCTCCTCAACAGGCCCCTCTCCTCCACCTCCTCTGTGCGTCCTCTCCTCACCAGGCCCCTCTCCTCCACCTCCTCTGCGCGTCCTCTCCTCACCAGGCCCCTCTCCTCCACCTCCTCTGTGCGTCCTCTCCTCACCAGGCCCCTCTCCTCCACCTCCTCTGCGCGTCCTCTCCTCACCAGGCCCCTCTCCTCCACCTCCTCTGTGCGTCCTCTCCTCACCAGGCCCCGCTCCTCCATCTCCTCTGTGCGTCCTCTCCTCACCAGGCCCCTCTCCTCCACCTCCTCTATGCGTCCTCTCCTCACCAGGCCCCGCTCCTCCTCCATCTCCTCTGTGCGTCTTCTCCTCACCAGGCCCTGCTACTCCACCTCCTCTGTGCGTCCTCTCCTCACCAGGCCCCCCTCCTCCACCTCCTCTGTGCGTCCTCTCCTCACCAGGCCCATCTCCTCCACCATCTCCTCTGTGCGTCCTCTCCTCACCAGGCCCCCCTTCTCCACCTCCTCTGTGCGTCCTCTCCTCACCAGGCCCCTCTCCTCCACCTCCTCTGCGCGTCCTCTCCTCACCAGGCCCCTCTCCTCCACCTCCTCTGTGCGTCCTCTCCTCACCAGGCCCCTCTCCTCCACCTCCTCTGTGCGTCCTCTCCTCACCAGGCCCCCCTCTTCCTCCATCTCCTCTGTGCGTCCTCTCCTCACCAGGCCCCGCTCCAGGGGAATCTAGGTTTTTCCCTTGAAGGAAAAAACGTTATTAATAACTAATTAAGCACTGCCAGCTTCGGGGACCTCCTCCTTGTACCAGGGCTGCGCTGCTTGCTGAGGCTGCTCACTGACGGCCACAGCTCCTTGGCTGCACACGCAGCGGGCTTCCTCTCTCCTCGTTCCGGGCCGCAGCCAGAGGCCAGGTGTTAGCAGGAGTGCTCCCTCTGTGAGCCCCCGGGAGCACGCCTCCGTTCACTCCGGCCTGCACGCTCCATGACCCTGGGTGCCAGTCTCCACCTCTGCCATCGCACGGCCTTCCGCACGCGTCCTCCCCTGGCCAGCGGCTTTAGGACCCGCACTCTCCTCAGCAAAGACCTTACTTCCCACTAACCTGACGTACTAAGGTTCGGGGTGGACATGAGCCTGGGGTGGCACCATTCAACCCAGGACGCCGGCGTTGGCGTTCTGCCCTCCTCTGGCTCGCTCTCCCCTCCGCTGCGTTTTCCCAGTCACCGGTCACCGCCTCCCCTTCCACACCTTAACGCAGCCGCCCGCTGAGCCCCACAGCCAGGAGAGCCCTTGAGCACAGACCCCTGCACGCAGCTGCTCCCCCTCCTCCCCCTGTCACAGAGCCTCCCCTCGGAGCTGCTGGGACCACCTCAGACACAGACTTCCGGCTCTGGGTACTGGGGAAACACCCAAACACTCCCACCTCTCTGCGTCTGGGACCCCCCTCAGACACTCCCTCCTGAGCTTTGGGAACCATCTCCACGTGGGCCATCTACTCCGAGCTCCTGGGGGCCCCTGAGTGCACCCCTGCTCTGAGCCCTGGGACCCACATGTTCTAAGCTACCTGAGCCCTAATTAAGACATGAGTCCTTCCCTCTACACCACGCACGTCAAGCTCACAGCCCAGAATGAATATTTTTGTGGCCCAGCCAATATAACGTGTAAGAAACATTTTAATAAAAATTTCATAACTTAATTTTTACAATATCCTGTTATACATAATCCTATATAATAAAAGACTAATATTGGAATTGGCCCCTCAACCAGGAGTTCCACTGGGAGTTTGACCTGTGGCCCTTGCCCCCACCCCACAACAGCCCTGCGCCTGATCATCTGATTGGGGCGGGGTGGACAGACCCCACCAATGCACGAATTTGAGCATCGGGCCTTTAGTTATTAATAATGAACTACAATGTTCGCTAATGGTTGATTACTCGAATCCTGATACATTCATTTCCCTTACGCGCAGGCACACCATTTCCTCCACTAACACCAGCAGCGGATATTTTAGCATTAGTCTGGGATTGACTTGTTTGGTGTGTGCAAAAGGAAATACATCGCTTTGGAGCGAGAAAAATAGGTTTATTTGTGTTACACTTATAATTTGTGCAGTTGTTCAGTGTCTGGTAAATGAATGTTCAAGAAAAATTTTAATTTTTATTAAAATGTTCAGTTATTTTATGTTAAGGATTAATCCTTTAAGGATTACAGCCCTTTGTAATCAGCATGTCTCTATCGGAATAAACCTATGTTTCTATGAAAACGGAAGCTTTTGTTTTTTGCGGCCACATGCACTCACACCTTGTCTACGTGGCCTGTGGGAGCTGAGGCTGTGACGCGCTTGCCCGCACTGTGGGGACCTGGCTGAGACGCAGGCCCTTTTTGAACACCGGGGACACACTGATAAAAGCCGCCCACTCTTAGCTCCTGGGGACCCACCTCAGACACGAGCCCCCACTCTAAGGTGTTTGGGCGGCCCTCAGCAGCCCCCCTGTGACAGGGGAGGGCGATGGCCCTTTCCGCTGAGGTTTTGGGGAGCCCTGAAGATTGGGCGCCCAGGCCAGCCTGGCCCTGACAGCAGAGGGGCGGGTGTTGTTCTCTCAGAGGCACTGCCAGCCTGGATCCAGGCGGGGCGTTTGGGGGTGCAGGCTGATTGTGGGGAGTGGGGGTGGCAGGACTGCGGGGACCAGGAATCTGACCCCAGAGAAGCTCGCTCGGCTCCAGGGCACAGCGCGCAGCTCCTCCCCGTGGCCGAGCCGCCTTGGTCACAGGGGCACCTGGACCCTCTGGGGGGCCCGGAGCTGGACATGGCAGCTGCCGCCTTCCTCTCCAGCTGGCCACCAGCGCAGCTCCCCACAGGAAAAGCCCGGGCAGAGCCTTAGGGCCGGCTGGCCTGAGGGCCACGGCTGTGGGACCATCACACGGGGAGGGTGGGCACTAGGAGTGTGGGACAGGCTGAGGGAACGGCATAGGTAAGCTGCCTCTCGGGGACCCCGTGACGCTCCCACCGGTGCCAGCAGGCCCAGGGCCTGAGCACCCGGGCTCTGAGGGAAAGGGCCCACAGTCAGCAGGTGGCAGGGCCGGGTCAGCCTCCCTCCAGGCTTGGCACCATGAGCGGGGCACTGAGGCCACAAATCGTCCCGGCAGGGAGGATAGTAGGGGCCAGGAGGGACACGCAGAATGTGAGGTGAGCTGCCTCCCCGGCCCTCAGGTTCCTCCTGGTGAACGGAAGCCGTGCTGGGGGAGGGCTCGTGGACAGGCATTCCGCTTCCTGGTCCACCCGGAGCCCCTGGGGATCACACAGCCACCACCCGGAACCCCCAGGTACCACCCGGAGCCCCTCGGGTCCACCCGGAACCCCTGGCCATGGTCGGCAAACCGTGGCTGGCGAGCCACATGAGGCTCTTTGGCCCCTTGAGTGTGGCTCTTCGACAAAATACCACGGCCTGGGTAAGACTATTTTGAAGAAGTGGTGTTAGAAGAAGTTTAAGTTTAAAAAATGTGGCTCTCAAAAGAAATTTCAGGCGTTGTGCTGTTGATGTTTGGCTCTGCGCACTAGAGTTTGCTGACCACGGCCCTGGGGAACCACTGGAGCCCCTGGGGACTCTGCTGCAGCGGCCCAGGGGGTCACAGGAAGCACGCCTGCAGGCACCCTCCGCTCCCTGGAGGCCAGCACCAGGACTGTGCTCAGAGGAACTGGGGTTCCCAGGCCCAGCCAGACCCAAGGAGCGGGGTGGCCCCTCGAGCAGTTGGGGAGGGACGAGAGCTCAAGTCCCCCAGGCCTGGGTGCTGGGGCCTGGGTGCTGGGGCTTTAGGGCTGACGCAGCCCCTGGGCACAGGGGTGGCCTGCTGTGCCCTGGGAGGGGGGTGGGCGGGCACAGCTGCACCGCCTGGTCCCTGCGCCTCTGCTCCTGCTCCTGGGTCTCATGGTAGGGAACAGCTCCTCTGGCAGGCCTGTGCAGGTGCTGCCGCCCTCAGGGGAGGTCAAACAAGAGGGCACAGCCCGCACCACCGAGGGTGGAGGGCTCTCTGTGGGGGTGGCACCAAGCAGTCTCACAAAGACCTACAGGAAGAGCCAAAGAACAGCACACCAAGGGCCCGCGTGCGAGGAGCTGTGGCCCAACCCGGGGCCTGGCGGAGAGAGCAGCAGAACACGCGCGAGGGAGGTGGCAGGGCCAGAGGCCACCGGCGTCACCTGACCCCGTCCCAGCGCCGAGCACGTGGGGTGTGCCGCAGTGCTGCGGTGACGGACAGACCCCTGCTGCCCCCACGTCGCTGTGTGAGCTCAGGCAAGTGGTCTCCCTCTCCGGCCTCAGGTCACACGGCTGGGTGCCTCCAGTGCTGGGTGCCTCCAGCGCTGAGCCCAGACGGGAGCTCATTGGGCCGCAGACTGTTGTCCCCACTTTCCCAGGAGTGGAGGCAGCGGCTGAGGCCTCAGGGCAGCCGCCAGAGCCCGTGCTGCCGCCTTCTCGAGGGCCCCAGGGACCTCTCGCCCGAGGCCTCTGCCCTTCCCGCCCCGTCCTGCCCAGCTCCACCCCGCCCGCCCCCACAGCTCTCACTCACCCCGCCCCCAGGAGTCGGGGCATGAGGCAGGGGTCTTCTCACCCCAGAAGCGGAGGGTGGAGCGAGGTAGAGACAGAGGACGGAGAAAGCGAGGCGGCCAAGTCCCTATTGGGGTCGGAGCCCAGCCTCCCGTCATGGGCTCCAGGGGCTGCTGACCACCCTGCAGGGCACACATCCCCTCTAGGCCCCGAGCGGGCGCTGGCTGTGCCCTCCACAGACCCGGGAAGAGGAAGGAGGCGGTGTCAAGTGGGCGTCCTGCAGCCACCTGCGGGCGCGGAGAGCTCACACCTGTGCTGTCCGTGGGCAGGGACTCTGGGCCCAGACTCTGCAATAGTTGCTGATATCTTCAGGATATTTCATAATAACAACTGAGTTTCTCTCCCCCCAACCCCCTCCCCTGTTAATCCTCAAGTAAGGATATTTTTCCCATTGACTTCTTTTTTTGAGAGAGAGAGAGAGAAAGTGAACGGGAGGGGGACAGACAGAGAGAGAAACATCAATGTGAAAGAGGCACATCAATTGGTTGCCTCCCGGAAGTGCCCAGACTGGAGCCAGAGATCAAGCCTGCAACCGAGGGACGTGCTCTTGACCGGAATCGAACCCGAGACCCTTCGGTGCACAGGCCGACACTCTAAGCACTGAGCAGCTCTGGCCAGTCTCTTCTGTCTCTGAAGCTCCAGCACACAGGTGGAGGGGAGGGGAGGGGTCCCCCATTGACTTGATAGCCGCCTCTGGGAGTCTGTTGAGGGTCTGTGTCCGCCTGCTGAGGATGTGGCCTGTCCCCTCTCCACTCCCTGCAGCCCAGGCTGCCCAGTGACAGGGGCCGGGGGGGCCGGTGCTTCATGCCACCCTGCTCCCCACCCAACGCCAAAGCAGCGGCCCACTGCCCTTCTAGGCCTGGTGCCCCTGGCTGGCCTCCTGGGGGGGAGGGGGTCCCAGAGCCCTTGCACGCCCACCCACTCTGTTCCTGTCCTCCTGGCCGAGGCACTGTCCTGAGGCCACTCAGCCACATCTGTCCCCACGGAGAAGGGCGGCCCGGCCAGACTGTCCGAACCTGCAGGAGGGTGTCTCCTCCTCCTGCCGCCCACAGCCCGGCCTCCTGGCCCCCGCCCCAGGCCGGCAGGCAGGGGCCCTGCAAGCAGTGCATGTGTGCAGGGGGCGGGGGAGGGGGCCTGGGCAGAGAGGAGAGGCTGGGGCCGCCATGGTCTGGAGCCCGGGAGCCCGGATGTGGGCCTTGGTGGGGTGCCCAGTCTTCCCTGGAAGACCCCTCATTGTGCTGCAGGTTTCCCACTCGGTCTGAAGCTGTAGGACTCTGACTCAGTTTCCCCAGCTGTCATGGGGGAGCACCCTGGGGTTGTGGTGAGACTGGCCCAGTGGGGGCCTCGGTCGCCCCTGCCCAGGGCTGGGGGCCTTCTGTCTCCTGAGTTTGCAGGGGCCTGGCCAGGGCTGGGGGAGGCGGCCTCGCCACCCAGGGACTCGGGATCCAGACAGCTGGGTGGCCTGCGTGGGGCACCAGCTCGTGCCCAAGCTCACCTGTGCCTGGCCAGCCGCACTGGGCCCTGCTTTGCCGTGTCCCACCGAGCTGGAGCCTTCACCCACCTCCTGTGTGCCCCCTGGTGGTGTCTGTGCCTACCTCACTCGCACCCTGTGCCCTGCATCTGGGCCCCACCCACCTGCCCTGGGCCCACTCCCACTCCAGCTGTGTGCCCTCACCTATGCCCTGCCCCACCTCACCCACTGAGGGTGCAGGATGAGTGATCAGACGCCCTTCTCACATAGGCACCCCTCCCTCCCGAAATGGACCTGTCCGCCTCACCTGCTTGGCAGGGCCAGAGAGCTTATGGCCCACAGCCTGGGTCACTGCGCCTTCTGTCACCATCCTCGCCCACCCAACCACCAGAGGCCCACCCAGGGGACTGAACCAAGACTGCTCACCTGCTGGCGGCCGCATTTATTCCCGCAGACAAGCCTGCCCACCCCTCAGGGAGCACTCCCAGGCCTCGTGTGGCACAGGGAGCACACCCTCCTGGCTGGGAGGGCACCGGGAGCCGGTGCCAGCGGCGGTGGAGGAGGCGGGACTGGGGCAGCTCAGCTCCACGTGCAGGCGGTGCAGACGGTGCAGATGGTGCAGATGGTGCAGACGGTGCAGGCGGTGCAGACGGCAGGCAGTGGCCGGAGAATGCACAACTGCGTGTCCACCAGTGTCCCAGGCGGCTCACAGCTGCCCGTGGCCCTCCCTGGGCCTCGCCGCTGCCTGCGGGCGGAGGCCGGGTGGCTCTGGACAGTGGTCACCCTCCGCGGCCGGCCAGCCCCTCGGCAGCGGGCACACTTCATCTCCGGGCACCTTCAGGCCAGCACAGGCCCTGCTGTGACGGCTTCAGAGCAGGGGCCACGGCCAAGACTCAGCTCCCGGTCCCCAGGCTGGGCTTTGGGCCCGGGCTGGCCGGGCCAGGTCCCCATGGCGACCACACTCAGGGCTCTCACCACCTCGGCTGCAGCTCAGAGGCTGGGACGCTCAGGCACAGGCCTGCGGGGTCTGCCTCACAGTCCCGTGCCAGGCGGCAGCGTCTCCGCAGGTCCGGCACTCACTGTGCAGCCAGCGGGGGCCTGGTGGGCGGTGGCCCACTGTCCTGCAACAGAGGGAGGGGAAGGGAGGAAGGAGAGAGGAGGAAAGGAGAGGAGGGAAGGGGAGGGGAGGGGAGGGGAAGGGAAGTGAGAGGTCGAAAGGGAAGGGAAGGGGAGGAGAGGGGAGAGTCAGCACCGCCTCCAGAGTCAGGCAGCACCACCTGCCATCGTCCCAGCAGGGAGCAGAGTGACTCTGGGCTACGAGGGTTGGCCCCAGGCGGCAGGGCCTGAGGCTGGGGCTGCCATGTGGCAGACTCCTGGCTGGGCAGGTTTGAGAGGGTGGATGTGGGAGTAGCAGCCTGTACCTTGCTCCAGGCCATGCCTCCATCTGTACCCACAGAGGGCCGCATGGCAGGCAGCGGGGGCCACAGAGGCTGGGCCGAGGGCTGCCCTGCCTGCGGTGCCGTGCTCATGGGGAGGCCGGGGCTGCCTGAAGGCCTGAGGGCTAGAGGACCAAGGACACTCCTATTGGATGGAGCAGTTCCCCCTCGGGAATGACGCCACGGTGCGGTCAGGGCAGATATAACACAGGACAAAAGTGAAACAGAAGAGCTCAGCAAGGAAGGGCTGGGAGTGAGTCAGCTGTTCTCTCATCTCACACACACTCACATACACACTCACAATCACACACACACTCACACACAAACACACACACTCATACACATGCACACACACTCACACTCATACACACACTCACACACATTCACATGCACACACACTCCCACATACACACATCACATACACACAACACACACTCACACACACACACACCACACGCTCACCCACATGCACGTACAAACACACACACACCAACTCACACACACACACACACGCTCATATACACTCATACACACACTGTCACACACACTCATACACCCACACTCATACACACACTCGCGCACACACACACCAACTTACATACACATAAACTCACACACACAGCAATTCACACACACACTCACACAATCACACACACTGATACAGTCGCACACTCATACACACAACACACACTGACACAGTCACACACTCATACACTCATACACACAACACACACAGCAACTCACACACACTGACACACATTCACATACACACACCAACTTACACACACACACACACTCACATGCACATACACACAGTCACTCACACACACCAACACACACCCACACACACCAAACACACACTGACACACACTGATACACACACACTCACACACACACCAGCTCACACACTGACACACTGACACACACACTGACACACACACACTGACACACACACACACACACACACACACACACACTCTAACACTGTGGGTGCTCAGAAAGAAGACACCTAAGAAGGGCTCCTGGTGGCTCACTGGGCTCCCATTAGAAAACAAAGCCAGCACAGAGCCCAGCAGCCATTCTGCAGGGGGGGAGGGGGGGAGAAAAGGGGGGGCGGGGAGCTGCATGAAATCCCACTCCCCTCCTCCCGCTGTGTTTCTGCCTCCTGAGCTGACCTTATAAAGGAAGTCCTAGAATCCTATTTCAACCAATAGATTGAGGCTCTCCCCCCCCCATCCAATCAGAGCTGCAGCTTTGGCCCACCAGAATGGCTCTACTCTGACCAATGAGGACAGTGGCTTTTGGACCAATCAGGCTGCAAGGATTTGGCATTCTCCTTGAGGACAGACCAATCAGGGACCAGGTCTGTGTAAGCAGCTCCCGGAGTTCTGGGAGCGCACTTGGCCTTCCCACCAAGACAGAGCCCCTGAGCTGAGCTCTTCTGCACCCGGAGCGGTTACACGCTCACACTGCGTTACAGTCCTGCGGTGTCACACTGGGCTGTTTGCACTCACGTTTCCTTCTTCACTGAACCCCAATTGGGGACTCCTGTTGGCATTGAATTGGTTACAATGACCACTGGTTGACCACACACACACACACACTCAAGTGCACCCCACATACATGCACACATAATATGCACACACAAACTCACCCATACACACTCCTACACATACATGCACACACACATCAACACACACAAATAGATGCACACACACATACCTCCTCACACAACGCACACACATATACACAGACACACACACACTGACATATACACATCCACATACATAGTCACACACATACAGACGTACCTGCATACACTTACAAACACATGCTCACACACATACCCACTCACATACACATGTGCACACACTTACATACATACACGCACATTAACAGATATGCACACACATGTGCGCGTGCATACACACTCAGACACACATATATTCGCTCACGCCTTCTACACATGGTTCTGATATCCATCCCGTTAGATGTCTGTGATAGACACAGCGGGCCCACTTGGCCGCGCCTGCATATCGAGGGAGGGACCCCAGTCTCTTAAGCAGCTTCCCCAGAGGCTCCACCAGGAACCTGGCTTTAGAGCCACAGACGGTTCAGTGCAGAGAGCGGGAAAGTGCCCATTTCTCACCGTCTTCCCTCACTCCGCACACTCAGGCCTGCCCTTGAAGGGGAGCCGCAGGGGCGTGGCCCCTCGGAACGGCTGGGGAGGAGGGTGGGCCCTCAATGGCTTTGGGGCCACAGCAGATCTCCCCTGCAGGTCTCCAATCACGGTGATCGTGAATGAAGGTGCCACTGGCTCCCATCTGCTCCGCTAATTGTGAGCCCCCAGTTGCAGGTGCTGCACCCGACCCCTCAGTGTGACTGTACTTGGAAATGGGTCTTGAGGGAGGTAACTGCCCCTCGATGTGACTGGTTCTCACTCGGAGATGAGGACAGAGAAGACGGTGTCTGCGAGCCGGGGAGGGCTTCCAGCTGAGGCCTCTGCCTGAGGTCTGCCCACCCCCTGGCTCACAGCCGTTGTGGGCGCCAGGCTCCTGCAGTGGCGCACAGGCAGGACGCGCCTCCCAGAGCCGCTGCTCAGCCACCGCAGCCCCAGAGCCCTCGGCCCTGGTCCCGGGAAGCTGGCTGCCAGGCTGCGGGTGGCAGCTCGCGCTCAGGGACCCACCTCCACGCTCTCCTGGGGCTCAGCAGGCCCCCCCGGGCTGGAGCTCATGGAGGCAACTGGCGGCGTCAGGAAACACTCTCCACAGACTCGGCTCTGCCGGCCGCTCTCTGCCTTGAACTCGGAGCACTTCCCACAGATGACCTGCCAGACAGAGGACCATGACCCTCCCTCCCGCAGACAGAGCTTGCCCTGGGAGAGGCCGGAAGTGCCACAGCCAGAGACTGACACGGTGGGTGAGGGGGGTGCTCTGTGAGCCTGGAGCCAGAAGCCTGGGGAGAGCAGAGATCAAGGCTGGGGGTCCGGGCATCTGCATCACAGAGGAGGGCTGGGAGGAGAGCTGGGAGAAGAGCTGGGAGGAGGGCTGGAGGGAGGAGGGCTGGACCGAGCTGGGAGGAGGGCTGGGAGGAGAGCTGGAAGGAGATCTGGGAGGAGGGCTGGAGGAGGGCGGGGAGGAGGGCTGGAGGAGGGCGGGGAGGAGGGCTGGAGGAGGGCTGGGAGGAGGTATCACAGAGGAGGGCTGGGAGGAAGGCTTGGAGGAGTGCTGGGAGGAGGGCTGGGACCGAGCTGGGAGGAGGGCTGGAGGAGGGCGGGGAGGAGGGCTGGAGGAGGGCTGGGAGGAGGTGTCACAGAGGAGGGCTGGGAGGAGGGCTGGGAGGAAGGCTTGGAGGAGTGCTGGGAGGAGGGCTGGGAGGAGGGTTGGGAGGAGGGCTGGGAGGAGGGCTGGGAGGAGGGTTGGGAGGAGGGCTGGGAGGAGAGCTGGGAGGAGGGCTGGGAGGAGGGCTGGAAGGAGGGCTGGGAGGAGGGCTGGGAGGAGAGCTGGGAGGAGGGCTGGGAGGAGGGCTGGGAGGAGGACTGGAGGAAGGAGGAAGGAGGGCAGGGAGGAAGGCTGGGAGGAGGCCTGAGAGGAGGGTGGGGAGGAGGGCTGGGAGGAGGCGTGAGAATGGCTGGCTAGTCCCACTGCCCAGCTCACCGCCCCACACAGCTTGCAGTGGTGCCTCCTCTTGGTGATTGAGTTGAAGGTCTCGCCGCAGCCCCTGCAGCTCTGCTTCTCCTTGTCCCGCCTGGTTTTGGAGGACCCCCTCCTGGGCTCGAGCTGTGGGAGACACAGGACGTGCAGTCAGCCCGGCACCGTTGGGGCGGCTGTGTGAAGCCTGGGCAGCAGCCGCAGGGGAAACCCCGAAGTAGACAAGGGAAGGCAGCAGGAGCGTGGCCATGGCTGCCCCACCCCTCCCCATCACACAGTGAGGCTCTCAGGGATCAGACTCCATGCTGGGATGCTGGCCTGCCTGGGGCCAGGGACTCAGCCTCCGGAGACGGTGCTGTCTGCAGAGGTCCGAGTCAAGGACTGGGTGTCTGTCCTGAGCATCGGCTACGCGCCCTCACACCTGCTCTATCCTTCACTGGGCCCTGAGCTTGGCACACACTCCTCATGGCACATGCATGGCGGTGCTGCCCCTGGGACCGGCAAGCGGACTTCCAGCCTCCAGAGCCGAGAGAATGAATGCCTCTCCAGGTCACCGGTCTGTGGTATTTTGTTACAGAAGCTCAAGCTGGTTGATACTAAGACCTGGGTGCAAATTTTGACTGTACTTCCCAGCTGTGTGGTCCCCACTCATCATCCTCCCAGCCTTGGTGGGCCCCACCATGTGATGCCTGCACAGTCTGGCACATGGTGCCCAGGGGCAGGCTGGCTCCTCTGAGGCTCAGCTCCCCTCCACGTCATGATGCCCTGTCCCAGACACTGGGTGCAGACAGCCCTGGGCCCCTCTCACTCCATCCCACAAAGGCCCTGCTAAGGGGAGAATGGGCATCACAAACACTGTAAGCAAAACCAATACTTCTCAGAACAACCAAGATGGCAGTGTAGGTAAACACTGGTGCTCACACAACCACATCAAATTACAACTAAAATACAGAAAACCGTCATCTAGAACCTCCTGAAAGCAGGCTGAATGGAAGTCCTACAATAGAGAAGCAAAGAAGAAAGCACCTGAGGCTGGGAAGAGGGTGGAGTGTGGAACAAGCTGACCAGCACCCACGTGTGCCACTTTTTAATTGGGAGGGAGATCATATCTGGGGAGCTCCCCGCTCCCGTGAGGAGCCAGGGGTCCCAGACCCCAGCCCTGGGTTCCAGAGCTGAGAAGAGAAGCCCCATAACTTCAGACTGTAAAAACAATGGGGATCGAGGCTCGGTGACACAGAGGCTGTTGGAGACCCAGGTGTTCCTCTTAAAGGGATAGTGCCTGAACTGAACTGACAAGATATCTCTTCCTCTGAGCTCCAGCACCAGGGCAGAGCTCTGGGGGACCCAGATACATATGAGGTGGCATCAGGGCAGGAAGTTGGGGGTGGCTTTCTCCCAGACAAGGGTGCTCACAGGGTCATTGTTCCTGTGCTGGGACCTCCTGTGTCACAGAGCTGACTGGCAGCCATATCTGAGTCTCCACTAGCCTGGAACACACAGTTCACTCTGCCCTGGGGATTCCCTGAGACCCCGCCCCATCCAATTTGCAGCCCCATCCAAGCTGTTTGCAGTGTTTGCAGTGGCTTTTTGATATTAATCATCTGTCCTTGCTCATGCTTCAGACTTTGCTAAAATCTCTCAAACAAGCTGCAGCTGGTGACAGCATGCCCCATACTTATCAATAAAAGGTCCAAGACCTGGCATTAGCACCAGCCTGCTTTGGTTCACAGCCAGGCCTCACCTGGGCATCTCCAAGCCCAATACAAATAGCAAATAGCAGCCATCTTCAGATCCCTGTGTAGTTCCTGCCAGGTGGCCCCAGGCAGTGGCTGACTTTGCACCTCCCTGAAGATTCAAGAGCCAGTGCACCCAGTGGGCAGCTTCAGGCCACACCAGATTACAACTTTACACATCCATAAGCGACACACTCAAGGGGCAGACTCAGTGAGCACCAAAGCCCCACTGAAGCAAGTCCTGCTCCATAGAGGTGTCTCATGCACAGCTGCTCTTCCACTGTATTCCCAGCTGGTCCTCACAGCAATGGGACTGAAGGTCAATTCCTCCCAAGGTCACCAACAGCAATCAAGGCTCAACTACAACAAGACTGTGCACACAGCCAACACTGGAGTGCACTTAGAGTTCCCAGCTCAGGTGACTGGGGAGGCAGAGCCACTGGGCCCTATAGGACACCTACCACACAAGGCCACTCTACCAAATCCAGGAGACATAGCAGCTCTACCCAATACATAGAAACAAACACAGGGAAGCAGCCAAAATGTGGAGACTAAGAAACATGTCACAAAAGAAATGGAAGAAAGCAAACTACTAGAGAATTCAAAAACTATAGTTATAAGGTTTCAAGGATCTTAATGAGAGTTTCAAGGGACTTAGTGAGACTTTCAAGGATCTTAGTGAGAATGCCAAAAAATTAAAGAAAAAGGACCAGTCAGAAATTAAGCATACACTGACTGAAATAAAGAAAAATGTACATGGATTCAACAGTAGAGTAGAGGATTCTGAGAATGAAATCAACAATTTGAAATATGAGAAGGCAAAAAACATATAATCAGAAGAACAAAAAGAAAAAAGAATTAAAAAATCTGAAGAAAATGTAAGGAGCTTCTGGGAAAACTTCAAGTGTACCAACATTCACATTATGGAGGTACCAGAAGGAGAAGAGAGAGAGCAAGATATTGAAAACGCATTTGAAGAAATAATGACAGGAAATGTCCCCTACCTGGTGAAAGCACAGAGTCCCAAACAAGAGGAATCCAAAAAGGACCACACCAAGACACATCATAATTAAAATCCCAAGGGCTAAAGACAAAGAATCTTACAAGCAGCAAGAGAAAAGCAGTTAGGTACCTACAAGGGAGTGCCCATATGACTGTCAGCTAATTTCTCAACAGAAACTATGCCAGGAGTGGCAAGAAATATTCCAAGTGATGAATGGCAAGGACCTACAACCAAGATTGCTATACCCAGCAAAGATCCTATTTAGAATTGAGGATCAGATAAAGAGCTTCACAGACAAGAAAAAGCTAAAGCAGTTCATCACCACCAACCACTATTACATGAAATGTGGATGGGTATTCTTTAAGAAAAGGAAGAAGGAGAAGAAAAAGATAAAAAATATGAACAATAAAAAGGCAATATTGATACTTCTCTATCAATAATTGAATCTAAAAATCAAAATAAATAAGAAACCTAATGAACAGAATAAACTGGTGAATAAAATAGAATCAGAGGCATGGAAATAGAACAGACTGATGTTTCTCAAAGGGTAGAGGGTGGGGTGGGGCAGGAAGAGATTAAACAAAGATTTTAATATATATATTTTATTGATTTTTTTTTTTACAGAAAGGAAGGGAGAGAGAGATAGAGAACTAGAAACGTCGATGAGAGAGAAACATCGACCAGCTGCCTCTTGCACACCCCCTACTGGGGATGTGCCCGCAACCAACGTACATGCCCTTGACCGGAATCGAACATGGGACTTTTCAATCCGCAGACCGATGCTCTACCACTGAGCCAAACTGGTTTCGGCTAAACAAAGATTTTATATGCATATGTACATTACCTACAGATACAAACAATAGGGTGGTGAAGGCCTGGGGTGGGAACCAGGTAGAGGGGGGCAATAGGAGAAAAAAGAGGGACATCTGTAATACTCTCAACAATAAAGATTTTAAAAAATAAAAATAAAACAATAGCAAAAAACAACTAAGCTTCCCACAGCCAGGTGTCCTCCCCGAGGCCACCTCTGGCCTTGGCCGCCAGCCACCCTGAGCCCTCCCCCATCGGGGCTCCTTCCCTGGAGACCTCTCTCAGGATGCCGGGGCCTGCGGTGAGGAGGGGGGGGTGAGCCCGGAGAAGGAAGGGGAGCGGAGCCGCCCAGGGGCTCTGCAGTGGCTAGAAGGGCGAGCACGAAGGTGAGAGCACGAAGGGCGGGAAGTGAGCCCAGACGTGGTCCAAAGGCACAATCACAGCGCTTGGCCTGGTGGGCAGCACGCAGGGCTGCTGAGGATGGAGAGGCCAGCCGGCCAGCAGGGTGTCGCCAAGGGCCAGCCCCCCGAGGGAGGAGAAGCGGTGGTGGGCGGGTGTGCAGCCAGCAGCATGGCCTCTGGTGGCCAGCAGAGACCCGTCCTGGCTGGAAGCAGTGGCAGCTCCGGGCACAGAGTGCTGGCAGGGCGGGGAGGAGGCCCTGCTGTCCTTTGCTGAGGGCCAATGGACGGCAGCAGAGCCGGCCACGCTCTGGGCCGGTCCGGCCCGAGCCGGCTGTGTGCTGCCCAGCACCTGCCCACAGCTGCAGACCTGGAGGCACTTCCTGCAGGCAGCTCCCCGCACGAGGTCAGGCAGGATTGGTGGCAGGCTGGTGACCACGTGGCTGTGGGCAGGAGCCCCCCGCGTCTCCGCACGGCCTCACTGGTCAGCCACGCTGTGTGGACCAGGCTCTCTGAGCAGCTGGCCAAGGAGCCACTCGTGTTTTCTGTTCGGGTGTCCGACAGGGCCAGGCCTGGCACGTCTTCTCAGCGAAGTGCAGGGGCACCAGCTCCTGGGTCCCAGCCCCTCTCCCTCTCCTCCTCCCCTCCCCAGGCCGCTGCAGGCCGCCTGGGGGACGCCAGTGTGGGTCGGAGAGGTCCCTGCAGAGGCCGGAGGCCGAGGGGCGAAGCCAGGCATTTCGCTCAGCCTCCCTCTTCAGCAGCTGTCACGCAGCAGGGAGCGGGAGGAAGGTCCCAGAAGCACCAGGTCCCCACGGGCAGCCTGGGCACCGCCCTGAGGACGGTCCCTCAGGGGCCTCGGGCCTCCAGGCGCCCACGCTCCGCCCGCAGGGGTGGAGGCAGCCAGGCTGTTTGGGATGGAGGGGAGGGGCTCACTCAGCAGCAGGGGGCTCACACCCGCCCGCCTCTTGCTCCTCTCTCCCTGCCTCGGGTCGGGTCCCGCTGACACGCAGCCCACGGGCTGCCCTGCTCCGCGTCCGGGGCTCAGCCCTGTGCAGCGCGGCGGGCCCGCCCTGGAAGTCTGCACCGCAGAGGAGGTCCCTTGGCCCTCGAGGGCCGGTGGGGAGGGCCGTGCCAGCGCCCCTGCCAGGGGGTCGTGAAGGCTGTCGGGGACGTGCCCTGGCAAGGACAGGAGGCTGCCCTGAGGTGCGGCCCCTCTGTGGTTTGTTCGGCCGCTGCGTGCCTGACGCGTGGGTGTGTGAGCGGCCGTTCCAGAAAGGAGCCTAGCGGCGCCTCCGCCTGCCCCGCCGGGCTGAGGACGTCCCTCGGCCCATCCTCCTGGGCCACAGCCTGGCCAGATGTCACCTCCAAGCAGCCTTCCCTGATTGCACCCACAGGCCCTCCTGACAGGGCCTGCCTGCCAGAACTCCAGCCACGGATGGCCTTTCCTCTGGACGCTGGAGCCCTGCAGGGCCGGGCTGCCTCGGCTCACACTCACTCCGCACGTAGACCGGGGCGGCCAGCTCCGGTCTCCAGACGCAGCTGGGCCCTCCATGCACGGAGGGCGCACTGCAAGTCCCAGTGGCCCCCACCCTCCACCAGCAGACCAGGGTCATCACCGGGCACCTGCTCACCTCCTGCCTCTGCTGGGGGTCACTCACCCCTGCGGCACCCCCTGTGCCGTCAGTGGCCACCGCAGGCTCCTGGGAGCTGGCGCTCGTTGTCTGAAAGGGACGGACACGGTTGGCATGAGTGGAGGCTCCGGCCACACGCCACAGCCGAGCAGCGTTGGATCAGCCCAGAGGTGCCCCTGACCATCGCAGCCACAGAGTGAGGCCTGCCCCCAGCTTCCTCCTCCCGCAGCGGTCCTGCAGAGAACTCTGCCCCTGCCCCTTTCTCTCCAGACAACCCGAGGGCAGACAGAGGCAGATCTGCGCAGATAGTGGGAAGACAGCCAGGTGGCCTGCAGGCGAAGTTTGGCTGCAGAAAAGAGTGCCACCCGGTGTCAGGCCCAGCATCCAGCAGCCACGTGCCCACCCAGGCCCTCCCACACAGCCGGGCTCCGGCACTCACAGGGGGCTCTGGAGTCCGGGGGCGGTCCCCGTCCGTGCTGAAGGCGCTGCTGAAGGCCCTGAAGGTCTGGCTGTTCTGTCTGTGCTTCGAGATGGTGGCCTCGATGACCTGGGCAGGCAGCACAGGCCTCAGCGGCGCCACGGAGAGCCGCCCACACCCCCACCCTGCGCACAGAAGCGCCCCGGCAGGAGGAGTGAGGCCTGGGGCCTGACCCACAGCAGCCAGGCCTTCGCCGGTCCCTGCCGGTGCCCAGTGCAGAGCTGGCTCCCCGGGTGCTCCAGCCCATGGGTGCTCTCGGTGGGTGTGAGGCCTGCCTCCCTTTCCCGCTGGATCACATTTCCACCTGATCTCCGAATTCCTTTCTCTCCCACCCAGAGACCTGCCTAAGCATTTGGAAGCCAGTCTCTAACAGTTAGTGTGTTGCTGGCCTGGCCCCTCCAGCCTCCCTGTGCTGCCCGCGTGCTGCCCGCCTCCCCGCCCGGCACCCGGAAGCACAGGCTCCGTCCTGTGAGTCCCACCCCTCGTCCTGCTCTGCCTGCCGGGCTGTGGAGGGGCAGTGTGGGCCCCCTGAGCCCGCAGGCAGCAGAGGTCGACTTCCTGGCTCCTAGGTCAGTGTTCAACCCCTGAGCCATGCTGGCCAGCTCTTGTGTCTCTTTATTTACCAGGGAGGTGGGTGGGGCCAAGCAAGCAGATTGAAAGGCTCCTGGGGGCTAAGGCGCTCATGAATTTGGCCACTCCACTATGTCCAGGCAGGAGGCAGGGCCCTGCCTGGGGCCGCTCAAGCCTGTGTTCCCACAGGGAATGGCCGCCCTGCTCAGAATTAGGCGATTTGGTTCCCCTAAAGCAGTGTTTCCCAAAGTGCGGTACGCGTACCCCCAGGGGTACGGGAAGAGTTTGGTGGGGGTACGCATTGCACCGGAGTTTGGTGGGGATATGCACTGCACCGTGCTTAGCTGCGCCTAATTCTATGTTCTCATGAGTACGACGGGTACTCAGCGTTACGAAAATTACAGAAGGGGTACACATGTGTCAAAAGTTTGGGAAACGCTGCTCTAAAGCTTTAGGGGCTTCACCTGAATCCATTCTTTCTTCTCCTCTTCCGTCCTCGGAGAAACAGAAACAGGTTTTATGATGTCAGCCTCGGATCCTGAGTAACCGCCCGATGGCTCCCTGCCGGAGCCGCACCCTGGCTGTCTCCACGGGCAGTTTCAGGCCCAGAGACGGCCCGCAGGGCTCCAGGACACTGGCCAGGGGGCCAGGTGTGGCCAGAGGGGTCAGGTGTGGTCACAGGGGTCAGTGGGGTCAGCTGTGGCTTGGTGTGGCAGGTGTGGTATGCAGAGGCCTCTGCAGGGGAGGTAAGGTAATGCCTCCTGGGCTATCACCAAGCCCTGGGTGGGAGGAAGGGTCTCCCACGCACTGTCACCAGTCCGAGCACGGGCCTGGCACGGAGCCCACCTGCAGACCCAGTGCCCCTGCACCACACCCGGGGTGGGTGCTGTGGCCAGACCCCACGGCCTGGGCTGCCAGAGAGCCAGTCCGTGACCCTCGTGAAGAACTACACTGCTTTAGGAAAGGTGCTCTGATTAAGATGATTTCTGGTAAATTAAGTGAAAAAGGCAAGATGCAGAACAGGCTGTGCAGTAAGCAGCCATCAGTGACTTTAAAAGCAGATGCACACATGTGAGCACAGAGACCCTGCAGGCGTGTGAGGGGCAGGGAGGGGGCTTAGCCCTCATGGACTCCCCTCATTCCGTTACAGTTTAAACCACAAACAAGTGAACACATAGAAACACACAGAAGGTCGTCTGGTTTGGAAAGAAGTCGCGGGCTGAGATTCCTGGCCAAAGACGGAGCGAAGGCTGCACCGCTGAGCCTACCGGGCGCGCAGCTCCAGGGCCCGGCTCCTTCCCGTGAGCGTGAACGTGGGGGCGGCCGGCGGCTGGCTGGTGTCCTGCACCTATGGGCACGCGGCCGAGGACAGAAGGGAACAGTCCCCAAGCGGCCTGCACCGCAGTCCTGCCCTCCCCACGGAGGCCTTCTGTGCCCTGGGAGAGCCGGCTCAGGGCCCAGGAGGGCCGCGGGCAGGTCTGCGGAGGGAGGGCCAGGACCTCTCCCCACCAGCCTGCCTGCCCGCCCCACCAGGACGCCTGCTGGACGGGGAGCGGAGCGCCTGGCTCTGGCAGGCGGGCGGCCTGGGCGTGACCGCAGACAGAGCGGCGCCTGGGCCCAGGGCGGGCTGCTAGGGGCCTCAGGGCAGTCCCGGCGGGGGACCGCTGCTCTAAAACCCGCAATCACACACTGATTTCTCTTTCTTTTCTTTTCTTTTTTTTTTTTTTTACAGGGAAACAGCCAGAAAACTGGTTTCTTCTAACTGTGGTTGTTAGTCGTTACTTTTAATAGTATTTCTTAAACCTGGATTCAGAGAAGTTCAGAGTAGGAATTTTTTTGTATCACTAGGGCAAAACTTCTCTTTCCAGAACGGACCAGATACTTTGATTTGGTCGTTGTGTTTGCGCTCCTGTCGGTCCACAGCCCCGCACTGCCGCCAGCTCAGGCCAGGCCCGGAGCCCATGGACAGAGGCGGGAGGAGGCGAGCATGGACGGTCAGGCACCCCTCGATTCACCTGCAGGTGTCAGGGGCCCTGAGCACTGACCGCACAGGGGCCGGGGCTGGCCAAGGTCCTGGGCCACCCTTCACCTGGGAGCGTGAGCCCACAGCACCCGCCTGGCAGAGGGGCCAGGCCCACAGCATGCAGCCCAGCAGCCTCGGGCAGCCCCGTGTGCCTGCGTGGCTGACGGCCAGAGGCTCACAGCGGGGCCAGCCTGTCCCCAGCCTGCTGTGCCTCCCGGGGAGGGGGGCGGGCTCACCCACCTGGAGGTCGGAAATGTCCATCTTCTCCCGGACATTGAACTTTGGGCCCAGGAGCCGCGGTCTGGGCACGCAGTAGAGGACCGAGCTGTTGAACTTCCAGAGGGACAGCGTGAGGGCGGGCTGCTGCCAGGCCCTCGGAGAGGGGGGCGGGCGGGGGGGGGAGGGGCAGGCGGGGGGGAAAGGCTCACCAGGAAGAGGTGGCGGTCCTGGGCGGCGCCCGTCTTGGCAGACAGCTTCTGGATGGGGCCCTCCTTGACCAGCTCGGTGGCCGGGTTCACCACGGCCTCCTCCCCGCCCAGCTGCTCGTACACTTCCAGGAGCTGGTGCATTTTCTCCTGCAGGACAGAGGTCCGGGCTGTGCGGCCTGCGAGGCTGCGGGACCTCAGACCTTGTTCCCGCTCCCCCAGCCCATGGAGAGCCCAGACCGCCATCGCCTGCCGCTCGCCTCCCTCTGGCCTCAGGGC